>VWZY01004020.1:14822-37032 GCA_013399075.1 Chloroceryle aenea
ACTGGGTAAAGCCATCAAAAAATTCTTATTCTAGTTTAAAAATTAGTTCAAAGAGTAATTCAGCAATCCTTCCACGAAAGACTCTGCTATTAGGATAGTAAACTGCTACCGCCCACTTCACCTCTTCCCTCCCTGTCAGCTCCCCTCCTTTTATTTTCCTTTATTTTTTTAATCTGCAAAACCAAAATATTATTTCAATTCCCTTGTAAACTGCTTGGTTTGGCTCTATGCTATTGAAAGGTAAAATGAAACTATACTAGCAAGTCTTTTATGTCAAAAATTATTTCTGTTTATCTGAAGAACAAGATTATATAATTAAAACATAGGAACAAAAAAAAACCATCTATAACAACGGAAAAAAAATGTTTCAGTCTGGTCTAATTGCAATTTGAGTTTCACAATGTTGATTTTTACTACTGCTAATTAACCTTCCTTCAACAACATATGACTTGGTGCAATTAGCAAGCTGTAACAAGAATTAAACTAATCAGTACGACATTTAAGGCCAGATGTAGACTTCTTGGCCAAATAAAAGGGAGAGGAAATTAGAATACTTGGTGTCTGATAGAATTTATACCAGTGCATCAGACCACCAGAGCTGTCCTTAACTGTTATATACAGAAAATTTCTCTGTCATTCATTCACAAAAGGCCAAACATTACTTTTTGCAATATTACTGGACCTAAACACTTCCTTTAGTAATGAATGGCCTCATGTGAAGAGTGTGTGATACACTCTGGTGTTTACTCCTTATTTCAAATGAGTACAAGAGAGTTATGTCAGTGAGGAGCCAATTTAAACTATAAAAGAAAATGATGCATAAATCAGCTTCTGAAACCACAAGAAAAAAACAACTTTGTTTGATGTATTTTTTTCCAAACACTACGGCTTTGTTGGACCTCTTCAGACAACAGTGAGGTAGGTCTCACTGATTGTATCAATAGCAGATTTAGGTCTACAAAAAAGGAAAAGAGTCACTGAAATACAAGGTTTTTCAGGTCAAAATGGAATACAAAAATTAAAAATCAGAAGAACCAGAAAAGCAACACAGCCTAGAAACAACAATCACTATGAACTGGGAATGCTCTAAGCAAGGGTGTATATGGTCACATCAATCAGAAAAACAGAACCTAATTTTAGGCCCATAACAATAAAACGTTTAATTTCTCTAAGTCAATTTTTACAAGTTGGTGTGGTCTTTATGCCCTCAATGCAAAAGCCAAAGTTTGAAGGAAGAGTTAATACCTATTATGAGTCTGGGATGTTAGAAAGTGTTCATGAACCTGAAAGCTTCCCTATTTTTTACATGTCAGTTGGGTTAACAAGAGATTTCAGTTCTCTTATAAACCTCTTTAGGGGGGTTGGAAATTTTTTTTCACTAAGTAACCTGATTTTCCAAAAACTGATTATCTTAATTCCTCTTGATGCCAGCAGGAATTTCTGGGTTTACAGTACATTAAAACCAGGAAAAAATCTGACTCATAAGTCTACTTTTAGACTTTTATGGTTTTTTTTCCTAACATGGCCTTATAATTCAGCCAGAAATACAGATGCTGATGCTAGAAAAATGCCCACACATAGTCTGGCTGAATAATGCTGTGACGACTGTAGCATATTGGTGTTTGCACATATGTGCATACAAAGTGGTGGAAAATTTGTTATGCAAATAAACTTGTTGTACTACACTGATGTTCTTTGCTGTTGTTGTTCTATTATTTCACAGTATTTTAACACTGTTTTCTCTTTTCTTGATTTTCCCAGCAAACATAGCACAAAGTAGTCAGAGCAGATTTATCTGGGTCCAAGACCTGTGCTCTGTGCAGAGTATCTTGGACCAGAGTCACAGTGCTGCCTAAATGATCTCCTTCAAGTGGAGCCACATGCACAAGGTAGTCATTGTTTCTGTCTCTTTGGGACTCAGGGTGATGTTCCTTGTGATGAAATTGATTTTATTTTTTTTTCTATTGCTTGTTTTAGGGTGGGTTTGGGAGTGGATGGGGCATGAAATATCATTTTGTGAATGTATTAGTGTCCTCACAAGAATATGCTATCTATACCTGAACTTTTAAGGATCCAGGTTGCACTGCAAACCATAAAACTGGAAACTGCCCAGAAGCTCACATTGTTTAGGTGGAACCTGAATGCCTGTCAGACCTGAGTGGCAGAGGCTGACTAACTCATTCTAGAGCAATGGGAACTCAAACAATGCCTAATTTCAGACACTGGCTTTCTTGCAAGCTGCAGGACATTCTTGGTTTCATCTATACACCAAGATGCACTGGTTTAGAGAAAACTGGAAGAAGTGGAGAAAAAAGGTGTAGAGTGAAGTCCAGGCTTAGGTGCTTGTAGGCACTTGGCAATGAATTTGTGAAGCTCTGAATGTACGATCACAACTGAACACGGCAATTGTTTCACTGCCTTAGATGTACAAGGGGAGGATTACACAGACTAAGTGGGATTAAAAAACCTCAGTTTTATTTATAAGCACTGCAAAGGAACCATCTACTGCTAGATACTATATCTCTAAAGAACAGCTGGTTTAGCTTTCAGCTGCACTAGTTTTTGACAAGTTAAAGCTGCATCTCTATTTGATCTACAACACTTGAAGAAGGTAGGCCTCTGGCTACCAGGTCTGTCCTGTGGTCGCTGTGAAGGAGGCAAAAAACCTGAAAGCTACAGCCAGATCTTTCTGGCCACCCCTCAGGAGAGCCTCTCCTATCCTTCTGCTAAGGGAGGTTACCAGGTGTCCCATATTGTGATTTTAAAACCTGCTTAACCGACCTGATGAAAATGGAGAGGTTGGGATTACAGCTTTCCACCAGAGTTCCTGATTAAGTGATAAATCCTCGGGGCAAGATGCGGCTGGTAAAGTGTGAAGAAGCCAGCTGNCCTCCCCATCAGATGAGGCTTGCTGCTGGTAAGTTTGCTCCGTGACAAAGGAGCTTCAGCAGTACATGGAAAAGCAGTCAGGAAAAAAAACATAAGGACATAGCCTTGCACACTAAACCCAGTATTTTAGAGCAGAGCATTTAGCAACCAGTAGTTTCTGATATACAACTAATGGAACAGTGAAGTTCACTGTGGTGGTGAGGAGTGGCTGTACACATTTCAAATCCTTGATCAAACATCAGGACAAACACCAAAATAAATGTCTCCTAAGCAAGTTCAAAGAAAACAAACTTTCCTTTGGCCTCATTGTGAAAACAGCACTAAAAGGAGCATCAAAGTTTCCTCTAACACATAATGCCAGATCTCACTTACTTTCTATTTTATCCTCTGTGCATTGCTTTCCCAAAATCAATGTTTTCTAACTAAAATAATGCACTTAGAGGTAAAGCACATATTTGGACTGAACAATGATTAGCCGTCTTTGAGCAGGAAATCGGTTAATAAGGATGAGCATTTGCTCTTTTCTGTATCGGCATACTTTACTACCATGTCTTAGATAAGCACCACAACTTAAGTCGTCTTCCAAAGTTTGGCAAGCTTCAATAGATTCATTAGCGGGTTTTTCTTTAGGACCAACGAAGCTCAAAAAACCCCTAACAATGGAGCTAATCACTGTCTCTTCCCTAACCCAAGCTTACATTTTCCCCTTTTCACAGCAGACTCTCTTTCTGAGCAACTGGATTTCAGCACAAATAAATATATCTGCTTCTTTTTTATTATTATTTTTATTTTATTCCCTTTCTTTTGTTACATCATTTCTTTGCAGCCTTCTGCATTTAAACCCCCGTGGTCAACGGCAGGGTTCTTCAGGTCATCGTTCACTGGACACAAACGGCTGAGCATTAAGATGCAGATAATGTTACTTCAATTCGAAAACACCATGCAAAACTTTAAAAAGACTTAGCTAAATGTTTGGACTAAACAAGCCAGCCGGCGTTGTTAGAGCGGCATTGGGCGAGCCGCAATTTCAATGGCTCCGCTAATGAATAAATGTGAGACGGCATCAACAGCNNCATCAACAGCCCCGCACAAGCGCCCGGTTGTGCCCGCGGGGAGTGCAATGGTATCAGTTGACTGGCTCTTTGTGGCGGCTATAAAGTACCCTTGAATGTGTCAGTGGAGGGAAGGCATGCGGACAATGAAGCCGTGACAGCTGAATGTCAGCAGCGACCTTGAACCTCAACCGGTCCCACCGTCCTGGTGACTCCGGCTGCAGCGCAGACATGCGCAGACAGACCGACGGACCTTCGGCACTGCCTGTCACTTTCCCTGCTCTGGCCCCCTGCACCGAAATGACAATTTCACCAGGCAGCGAGACCCTGCTAATAAGCACCAAGGACCATCCACTTATTACCGATGTTGCTGACAATACCCTCAGCATCCTAATCAGGCCCTCGCTGGCATTTGCACGATAGAAACCACAAAACAAAAACAAAGCCAATCGCCGCGGATCAAACGTTGCTATCAGCATCTGCAGCCGAAGGAGGCACAAGATGCTCCGCTGTGAAGCAAGGGGTTTTCTTCTCGGTTTGAGTGTTGCGCTTTGGAAACCAGTTCCTTCATTGATAAAGACAGCACGTGATTAGCTAAAACACCGCGAGGAAGGAGCAAATGGCATCTGGCATGCAGTATTTTCCAATGGAAAACAGATTTTTCCCAGTTCCTTGTGGATTAGACATTAATAGTATACTGTTATCGAAAGACACAGAATACACAGCAGACACCTGCAAATCTCTCTGCAGCAAAGCACATCAGTACAGACCAGCAAGGAGATCCCTTTGCTCTAGGTAAACAAGTGGGCATCCTGTATGGAGAACATGCTCTGGTCACTTCTGTGTTCTCCTCCCTGTCAAGACAAACACCTGTGCTGAGGAAGGCAGGATCTCCAGCTCCTCATCCCAGTTACACTAGCATGGCATATTACTTCTCCATGTGGGAGGATGTAAAATACAAACAGCAGGTCTCTTCTTTTTACACTATTAGTTTATCAGTAAATTGTTATAAAAAAGACATTTTCATGGCCTAGAATAAAGACATTTCTCTTTTCCCAAGCACATGGCCCATCAAATCAAGCCCAATGAGCAGTCACACAGGATGTTTGTACACTTATCATTGAAAAACAACTCTGGTTCTGGCATGCTATAGGAATGCTCTCTTATTTTGGTCTCATGCTTTAAACACAGCAGACAGCAACAGAGGATATTTTTTGGAGAGCTTACATGAATGAACCACAGGTCATGAGCACTTTCTGGCCAAGACCAGGTGTTCCACACAGTCGGAACTAATGAGAGAATTTTTGCTGACTGTTATGGGGAGAAATCTAATCTCTTTGGGTCTGGACATGGAGGAAAAATAATGAGGAACTATGCTACCTAAAACTCAGATTTGTTTTTAAAAAAGCCATTTTCAGTATTTTCACACCTTTCCTGTAGATTTTTTTGCATTTTTTCATTTTCAAAGACAAAATTAAAAAAAAAAATAAAAAAAAATCTGTTTTTGGTTGGTTGGTTTTGTTTGGTTTTGTTTGGTTTATTGGTTGGGAGTTTTTTTCCTGGCTATAATTTTCACATTAACTGAGGCTGACTCAGTTGATAAACATTGTTGGTCTTCATTCTCAGTGAAAAATTCTGGGAAAACGGATTCATGTTTTTCTAAAAATTGTTATTTTAAGAATATTTTTAGTGCTTGAAAAAAGTGTTTTAATGTGACATTACCATTAATCATATAATATATATTATTTGACAGAAATATTTAATTTACAGGTTGAATAAGTACCTTAAATTCTGACCTTTCCTGATCAAGTTGGCTTGCTGTTTGACTGCTAAGCCTACAATAGTACAATTGCTACAAAACCCAGAATTTATTAAACAAGGATTTTGTGAACAGATCAGTTGGAGTCTACACTTCAGGGAAAAGAATTCACAAATATTGCAGAATAAGCAAAATGCAGGAAAACTTGACACTGTGATCAGGACAGAGGTTTATTCACAATGAAATCAGAGTATAATGAGCCATCACTTTTCTAAGTGCATAAAGTAGCATGTCAGCCTGGTGCTTTTCTCCCTTACATAGATAGGAGAAACTGGGATGGCAGCAGATACAACCAGAAGAATTCCCCTAATAGGCACATGAGCAGCCTCCATAAAATAGAAACAAGGAAGGCTCAAGTCTGAGAAATGACACAAGTCTCCACAGCACCTTTCCTTGAGGTTTTCCAGATAATTCTGCAGGGAATTGCCAATTCATCAGCAACGGCTTCCATCCTCAGCTTCTGTGCTGGTTTCCAAAGGGCCCTGCCTGCTGTTCATCATGACACCAGGAGAGGCTTTGCCAGTGTGAGTTCTAAGCCACTTGTTTTGTTGTGCACCCACAGGACTTTGCAGCCAGAGCACTTGTTATACCTGCCACTGGTTTGAAGGATCTGCTGGATCCATAGCCCTAATCTCATTCCCATGGGCTAATTTGCCCATGCAGAGGGAAATTAGAGAAGCTTAAGGCATTCTCAAGGTTTTTCTCCCTCTTAATTTCTTTATGAACAGAATACCACAGTTTTATACTTTTATCAGTGATAAGTGCATGTGCAATGTTGAGACAAAAATGGGGTGAGCAAAGCAAGATCTGCAAATTGTTTTATCACCTAGTGATAAAGAAAAAGATTCCATTGGCTTTATCTACTAAGAGAAGGTCTGGGAGGTAGTAATAAAGGTTAGTTGTGGCTTATTGCATTTGGGTAAGAGTAGTTCTCAACTCCCATGTGCAATCTTCCTGAACCTCTTTAGCAGGTACAATGTCAGCTAAGCACAGAGGATGGACAACAACCCTGAGCCCTCCAGCAGGCACAGGGATTCAGGGAATGAGGGATATTTTACTCTTGGGAGAGATCACCTACAGATTACTGTTCCCTGGAGCAAGAGGTGAGCAAGATAAAAACCAGTGACTTCTTCGAAGTCTCTCTGACATCAATCATTGCACACTACTTACTGCTTAGGGATGGCTGTGTAAGCAGTCAAGCCCTAAAAGAAGAGGAGTCCACTATCAGAAATGCATATGTATATTCCTTCATAAAATGAGTGACAGCTACTCAGTGGCTTTCCCTGCACCAACACCTTGGCAGGATCTTTATTCTCTTTAAGGGGCACTGGTGCTTTTTATAAAAGAGAGGTGACATTAATAGAAAGTGATAATGAGAACACTTAGGAATATAGGTAACTTTCATCATCTCAGTAGTCCCACAGAAGTCAATAAAGGTTTGTGGGCTTCACTGTTTGCAATTCTGGGCACCTGGTGCTATCTCCTTTTATTTTGAATCACTGAAGTTTATATGAATTATGTTCACTCTATGTATATGCTATCTAAAGACATTTTTGTATTTATATTGACATTATATACATTTATGAAATAAATTTTCTGAATGTCAAAGAGTAAAGTACCTTTGCCGAATATACCAACATTCATCATGAGCTAACATCTCTGCAAATTGTTTCTCTCACACTCACATTTATTGTATCTGGGATTAATTCTGCAATTACTTAACCTCACTAGATTTATCCATGGCAGGGTTCTCAGGGCAGTCTGAGGGCCCATCCTTGCCAAAACTTTTATGTGTGAGCACTCTCCTTACAGAAGAGAGCTTTCTAAGTAAAAATTTCCACTTAAGGGATTTTCACTTGACACTTAAAACTGAGAATGAACACCTTGATTAAAACATGTCGCTTCATTGGGAAGATACTTGAGCAAATAAAGATATAAATTAAATAAGGATTAATTGTCAGAATGTGCAGGGAGCTACATTAAATTTTAATACAGAAAGATTTAGGAATGAAATTCACGCTAACAGTTCACTGTGATGCCTACAGCTGAAGCATTCATTAGCCCAAACACAAACACACTCAGCAAATTTGATTTAACATGTCTGTAAATACTCCAACCTTCATAAAATACTAAAGAAACCTTCCTGCACTAGAATGTCAGGTTACCTTAAAACACCTTATAAGTCTATAAAATATTTCACTTAGATGCAGAACACTTAGCAGGGTGAAATACATGATCATGCAAACAGCTGAGGATGAGACTCATCCCTCCCCACACACAGGGTAACTAAAGTTTGCACCCACAGCTTTAGAGTAGGAGTCACTTCCCCAGATGCACTCCTCCTGTGGGTCATTCTGTCCACTGCATCCACACCAAAAGGAACACAACCACCCCTTCCAACTAACTCTCATTGCTCTGTGGCTTTATGGGAAAAGCACTGTGCAGAACACCACATCTGGGGTGTGCAGCAGCCTTTGTTTCACAGCTGCTTTGTACACTCAAGAGGGCAGGCAGTTTTCTACATGAATCATAGAACCATAGAATCATAGAATGGCTAGGGCTGATAGGGACCTCCGAAGGTCATCTAGTCCAGCCCCCCTGCAGTGAGCAGGGACACCCTCAACTACAGCAGGCTACTCAGAGCCTTGTCCAGACTCAGATTAAATATCTCAAGGGATGGGGCCTCAGCCACTGTCCTGGGTAGCCTATTCCACTGCTCTACCACCCTCAATGTAAAGAACTTCTTCCTGGTGTCCAATCTAAATCTACTCTTCTCCAATGTAAACCCATTACCCCCCGTCCTTTCACTACAGGACCTTGTAAGCAGCCCCTCTCCAGCCTTCTTGTAGGTCCCCTTCAGGTACTGGAAGGAGGCAATTAGATATCCCCAGAGCCTTCNCTCTCCATCTGCTGGCCACACTGCTTTTGATGCAGCCCAGGATGCAATTGGCCCTCTGGATTGCAAGCATGAGCCCAGGAATACCTGAGGAGGACTTTCACATAACGTGACTTGTTGGATTTCATAATTGCACATGATGCAGGTCAGCACAGGATTTGGTTCCTGCCATGCTGCTAACAGACAGGTATTGCATAGCTGTATTTTTGTAAGTTGCAAGTGTTGAAATAAGAGAAGCCAAAGAGTTCAGAGTAGAAAAAATATTGTCATAGTACATTCACCACTTATAATATTAAATAATGTACATAGGGCTACATTTGTAATAAATATTTCAGTTATATTTCAAAAATTACATACGGGTGCTCATTTTAAATCCACTTTTAAACAGGCTTTATGGAAAAGCTGGATTGAGCAGTTTGACAAAGGCTAAGTTCCCCAGGTAGATGCAGGACCGGTGTCTTCTCTCTACCCTCATGCAACTAAAGTGCATAATGCATGAAGATGGTGCTCCTGTAAGGCACCCATGGTTCAACAGCACAGGCTTAGGCTACCTAAAGGAAGGTGGCCTAAGCAACCCCGAGAAAGAAAGATTTCTTTGTCCCTCTCATACCCAAAAGAGCAGCTACATTCATCTATGGCACTTCTCCAGAAAGAAAAGTGCCTTCCAATTAGACTTGAAAATTCAGAGATTTGTACCACCCAACAGAGTGCCTTATTGTGTTCAGCTGAAGGAAAGACTGGCAGTGCACAAGTGAGTAAGTGCTGGCTGCAGAGTGAATACCAGGGACCTGATGAGAGTACAGGAGGCTGTGGAGACAGAACAGCTCGCCATGGCTGCATGAGAGGGGGAAACTGGAAGGCAACCACATAAAATGAGATTCAGAAGGATGGAGAGAGGCTCAGCAGTAGGGAACAGTAAGAGTGGAGGGGAGAAGAAATGAAGAAAATGAGAGGCAAAGAATGAGAGGAACACCTCTGAAGGTAAAGTGTATACAGTATTGGAAAAAATAAACAGCAATGAAGAGCGGGAGGAAAATGACAAACTCATGAGGAAAAATAAATTACACCTGTGAAAATTACTAGAACTGAAGAGAAAGCTGAATGATGCACACAAAGCTGTGGGGATGGACACATCTGTGGCACACCTCAAAGTTTAGCACTGGTCTTTTTGTGAAAAAAAGGAACATCAAAATTGAAGTCACTGCTGGAAAAGAGAAGGTCTAGAGATAGACTACCTTGATATTTAGAATTCCATATCAGTGCCAAGTCTGAAGTGGGGTGGGAAGTAAAGTTATTGTGGCCTCCAGTATTCTATGCTCCACTCTGTAAATTTCTAAACCAACTCTGTCACAGATTACTTTTATTCTTAGCTAATAAAGAGTGATTGTTTTGCTTGAGGAATACACTAAAAACCAGGTATTTCCAAAATATCCACCCAGGCAGAGACACTGAATTTCGTCAAGGGACTGCAAAACCTCTCTACTTTGGACATCAGGTAATACAGTCTTTGCTTTGTAAAATACATAGCTGATGCTTTTGGAGCATCAGCTGCATGGTAGGTTGGACTGTTGAACAGACCACATCGGGATAATATCAGTATTATCCTCTTCAGAACCCGCCCAGGACATCCTTCCAACCACCCCCCTGTGTTCACCAGCTCTTTGGCCATGTGCATGGTGATCCCACCTCATCTCATAGCACAGCCATATGCTTTACTTGGTTTTTTTTTTAAATGAAGACCTTTAACACAATGGAGAAGAATTACCAAATAATAGTTCAACAGTCTTGCAAGGCAATAAATGTTACTGTTCATATTTATTTCAGTGGGTATGAATCTGATTTATCAAGGTAGAATCTGGGCTCATAAGGCAGACCTTCACAAAGCAGACTCTGGCAGGGATGAGAGCAAAACCCAGGTCCTGTACCTTTGCTGAATGGTTTTCCTTACTCTAAGGGGAATAGAAAATGTACATGGTATGTACTCAGGGAGTAAATAATTTGTTACAATAAGCATTGCACCTTTCAGAAAAACCATTCTCAGCATTTGCAGACAAATATTGCTCAAAAACACATCAAGAAACAGGGCAAGAAAATTCTGTTTTTTTCTCTCCCACTCAGCAAAGCACTTAAGCCTGTGTGTATCTTTAATTTTGAGAACACACTTTAAGTCCATCCTGCTCAGGAGTTCATGTCAGATTAGCTGCAAAGCACTCAGTACCTTGCAGGATTGCCCTGGTGATTTTGTTAAGATTTTTAATATTCCTTTCATAGTCTAATTCTGCAATTTTCACTCACCTTACGTGTCCTTGGTATTAAATAAGTACTGCTGGTGAAGACTATTCACATGAGTACTATGGAATTAAGTAAAAAGTGTCATATTCAAAACCTTATTAAATGATTCCTTGTAACCAACACAGTAATATTTTATTTTGGTGGCTTTTTATTCTGCTTTATTTATTATCTTTTCTAGTAAAGGAATAGAAATGAAAACACAAACTTTATGAATTGTTGCTGGGGTTGCTTTTGTTTAAGCTTTGTAAGAATGAGTCTGTCATTTTATATTATGGTTGGTATTTTCCAATATACAATTTTTTTTTATAGTAGCAGTGTAGTAATACATGAAAAATGCAAAATGTTCCTTGTAGATACAAACATTTTGAAGATACTGCGTATCTTTATATGAATATTTATACAAAATATACTAAGTATTTCTAGAAGTGTGTATATATGTGTATGTATTTATATGTGTACTTGGATACTGCACATATATACACGTGACTCTAGTTATCACATGTATGTGTGTGGGTATATATATGTGTTTGAATATATGTGGGGTTTTTTTGGTTTGGTTTGGTTTGGTTTTTTATTTGCTAATTATTTTAAACACTTTGGGAGAGATATTTTTTGCTTTGAAGTAAAATAGAGCCAGAAAGCAGACATTATTAAAATATTTATTTTAAAAATATTTCTATAATCTCAATTACTTTGAGCATGCAATCTAATTTTTCTCAAAATCTTCTTAAAGCATGAATTATGCAATAATTTGGGCTAATTCTCTCTGGAATTTGAGGGCTGTAGGACTGCTGACTGGACAGCAACAGAGCTTTCAAAAAGTGCCTGTGTTAATTGTTTATAGATCTGTACAACCCATTAAATACACAGATGATATATACAGGCACAAGGGGACATTTCATTTCTATATGATAATAGTGTATGTTATGGCCTCATGACATACCTGTAACAGCTAGCATCTGTTCATCACTGTTTTCAGGTGCTGTTTTTATAGATCTTATAATTCTATATATAATCAGAAACTCTTCAAGGAAGAAATAATCAGCTATGAAATAGTGCAGCTGTACTTTGCATAATTCCATGTGTACGTGAATGCATTAGGTACAGTTATAACAATATGTTGTATATATAACTGTTCTGTAACTGATAACAAATTTAGATTCTGTTATGATGAAGCTCACTTCTTTGTGCAAAGAAAATATGATCTCATAGTTGCAAACTGAGTTAATATTTGCCTTGTGCTATTGTACAGCGGTACTGGCTTTCAGTGACATCATTTAACTCTTTTGCCCTTCCTTGAAAATAGGGATGGTTGTTTAGTTTAACAGCCACAACAAAACGATGTAGCTTTGGTATTGAACAAGCAGCTTCCAATTAGTAAACACAGTACCAAATAGTTTCATGAGAGTTATTACTAAAAGAAGGCACTTTTTTGCCTGTTGTCTCTGAATCTGCAGAAACTTTCCTCAAATAAAAACATTTCGTTTCAACAGGTCTGAAATCTCAAAAGCCTAACAAAGCTCTAGGCCATTATATGTCAGAAAGGTAATGTTAATCTTCATAATAGAAAGGTACTTTTTAATTTCTGTAAAACAAAATAAAAATATGTGCGTGCTATAATGACACAAAAAAAATTGGAAAACTGAAATAAGGCACAAGCCCAGTGAGATCCCAGGGGGATGAGTCCTTGTGAAAGGTCTTAGTTTTGTAATTGAACTGCATCACAAACACTTTTTCTTGTTCTTCTTGTCACCTAGGCAGGAGTGAGTCAGTATATGGAAATCATAGAATCATCTAGGTTGGAAAAGGTCTTCAAGATCATCAAGTTCAGCCAATAACCATGCTCTGCCAAGACCACCACTCAGCCATAGCCCCAAGCACCAAAGTAAGTATTCTAAAATCAAAGTTTTGGTAAATGTTACATAAACCCTGTGTTTTGTCTTCTAAGGACTTGGTGTTACACGCCAGCATTCACAAAACTGTTGCTCATATAACATGTGTCGTTATAAATTTCAGATATTTATGCATTTTCTTTCTATAGCAGAGCATATTTGGAAAGAAACTGAGCTTCACAAAAAGTTCCCAAGTCATCCTTGTAAAAAAATTGTCTGCCTATAGCAGAAATTACTCTTTAAAAATCATATAGATCTTTGCACAAAATACTGTGTACATCTTTCTATGTCCTTGTTTTCTAGCAATAGGTTACCTTCATCGAACACTCACCTGAGGTTTCAGTCAGGGATTTATCATGGATCTTTCTTGCACAAATTCTACACACACCTTGTAGCTCAGTGAGCAGATCATTCAATTTAGGTTCTCTTGGGTTGTTTTAAGTGTTAATGTTTAAAATACACTCTCCCAATATCCTGTGGTTGGCAGCTAGCTAAAGGCAGCATAAATGAAGATGAGCTTCACGCTGTGTCTGTGCATAGCACACCCTTCTGCAAGTGGCTGACTACTTACAATAATAAAAATAACTGTAGCATCATGCCTGTCAAACTTCCTGGCCCCTTTCAGATAAATATGTGCACAGACCTACACAGGAAACACCTGAGAACTGTTTCCAGTGCTCAAGTGCTTTCCACATATACTACAGAAGTATAAAATCACTGACACTAAAATAGAAATATTTCTGTGTATGCACATGCCTACCTATATATCTTCATCTTCATACAGGTATGCACATACCTTATGAGTGTAAACACATAAACTACAGCCTCCAAATTATCTATCAAGATAAAATTAGCAAAAAGCTTTAAGTGTATTTTTCTGCAAGTAATTGTTTTAGTGATACACATTCAAGCACACAAGCTGACACGGGTTTAAGTGTATCTTCATACTGAAGTATGCCTATTGCAGGGCCAAATCCTGAGTCCTTGCTGAGGGTGTAACTCTACAAGCTCCTTTGCACAGATTTCTATTGTGTGATGCTACCCTTCCCCTGCAGACAGTGTGGTTTGCAGGCTTGCAGATGCGGCCCTTGGTTCTTCAAACTGCAAACACAAAATTCCCACTGACTCCACCAGAAGTGGGATATGCAAAAGGTTTTTGGGGTGAGATGCTGATTAAGGCCATGTTGTCCTGAATGCAGAATGATGAAGGAGGACTAGAGGACACCAGCTTGTGAGCCTGTTGCTCGCAGCAAGCAGCCTTTGGCCACACAAGAAGCACTGCTGAAACCAGTGGAGCTGCTCAGGAAGGAGAGCATCATTCATGCAGGTCTTAGGAGCAACTCAGGATCGTGACATGCTGGCATTGGTCCTGAAGGGCAGATTGAGTTTAACACACAAAGGCCCATGCAATCATCTTAGTAGAGTATGTAGGCGAACACTTCAGATGGGAACGGTGCAATACTGTTAATATCAGCATTTTCAAAGTACACATTGGTGGGCTCTGACAGTGGTCACTGACAAAGCAGTTGCAAGTGCAGTTTTTGGAAATCACATTTTGCTGGGCTACAGCTATGTGGTCATGGCAAGATGCCTAAAAACCCACAGAAAACACCACTTTGTTCTTAAAAAAAAGTAAACAAATGAAACACCCTCTGCAGCAGTCCCTGCAGGGTGGGATCTCGTCAGGGACAAACGAATGCACGTGTTAACAAGGCCTAATCTTCCCTTTTGTGTTTGTTTCTTCATTAGTCTCTAACGGTGCCTCTGCCCCCCCACTGAAGGTTTGATGAGAAGAAGGTATGACAGGCTTGGCTTCTCCCCATGCAGCTGGCACCGCCGATGCCAAAAGCCGGAGCCTGCTGCAGCAGGATCAGGAGAGGCTCCTCCGGAGCACGGTCTGACTGTCAGTTTCCCACCCGCCTCGCAGAGCCCAGCTCCCTCCCCGAAGCCTCTTTAATGAGAGGTGGAGACAATGCCAGTATTGTTGTTTCTATTCGGGATCTGGTGAAAGGAACAATCGCTGTTTACTCAAGCATCCGCACTGCCCCGAACCCTGCCAATAATTATTTCTAGAGCCTTTGATTAACAGTGCTCTCTGCTTTTGGCATAAAAAGCTCTTGAGCCAGGGGCAGGGAAACCCTTCTGTCTCTCCTGGTCTTTTAACAGTTGAATATGGGCCTCATCTTGGGGAAATGAGGATGCACCTGAACCTGTGCCAGACCTCACCTACATCATGTGAGCGGATAAGAAAACCACTCCATGGCACAGTCCTGGAAATGTAGCAATTCTCCCCCCAAAAAAGACAGTTTTGAAAGAGCACTCCTACAATTCCTCATTCCCAGTTTCTTATAACTGTCAGTAACAAAAAAAAAGACCCTTCTAATTAGCACAGGTGCCTCTCAGAAATTTATCCTCACTAGTTTTTTGTGGCTCAAAACTGCTAGAGAATCATAAGCATCACAAGAGCAGTGCGAGGGACTTTGTTTTGCTTTCATAAACCAAGCAAAATGGAACTGTTGCTGAGTCTGTTTCTGGGATGCTGGAAATAATTTTAGTCTGTCAAACCATTTGGTGCCTCCTCACACACCTCTCTTCATAGATCCCCCACATGCAGTCTGCTGCTATGCAAAACACTATCATGAATATGGGTAATTATGGAGATTCATGGTAATTTCTCAGGGTTATCCAATGTGACGTTTATAGGACAGCACCATACATCAATTTAAACAAGAGTGACAAATATCTTATCCTTTGTATTCTATAGTATTTTTAATATTTCCTTGGTCTCTCCTGGGAGCAGTGTGAACTGGTAGGCATTGGAACAAAATGTTTTAAAAATCCAGTGTTTTACCAGTGCACTGCTTTTTAAAGCTTCCTGGCTTTGATGTACATGTGGTATGCGTGCACTTTCTTACCTTAATGCCAGTTGTTTGCATGAAATGAACAGAAGTCTTTCTGTAGATATTTTATGTTATTATTCCGCTACCTACAGATAACAATGGAGAGTAAAGTGTCTCATGTACTGACTGGACTGCTTTCTGAAAATGAGTTTGATCTAATCACTTCAATGATCTTAATACCCACCTGATAGAGTGATTTAGCAACTTTTTGTTCTCATTTTTTTTTATTTTAAGCACAGAATTTTAAAACAATGAAATTGCTTTCTGTTACCTGGTGATCTCAACTCAAGTTCCAGATCGGTTGTACTTCCTAGAGCTTTGGATACGGTGTTCACTAGAGAAGGTAACTGGGATCTGGTCTAAAAATGTATCTGTTTTATTGATTACTAACTATGAGCTTCTTCATTCTTAATATTTTGTGTGGCTAGCACATCCACTACACCTTCAAATTCATGAAATTATTTCTTTTTGTATCAATAAATTTACTTTTAGATGAAGGTGTAATGCATTGAAAGGCCTCAAAATACCAGTGGATATTCAGCACACATTAGTATGCAATGGCAGGACTAAGAAGTCTATCTTTTTACAATAAAATAAAATAAAATTGCCTGCTACACTGCAAATTACAGTATTACTGGATATTGCTGTAGAGTTAATTAATTTGAAAAAGAAAATCTGTGTTATTAACACTGCCACATGCCTCAAAATATTCACATATTCACAAAGCAGTGTCATTACTGTATGAATCAGTCTTAATTATTCTATGGCTATACACCTAAACAGAAAAAATGTGTCAGGCCACATTATAGTGAAAGCACAATGGTCTGATTTTAATTGCATATGTTCTTTGGAGAGCTTATCTGGTCTTGATAAAATGTAGGAATACATTTCATCGTATCTTTTAAATACATAAATAAACCACAGTTTTGCACTTAGGAATTTTTTTTTGTTGTTTTATTCATCTTTCTTTTGAAGAAATTTTTTATGATATTTTTAATGGACATAAACTCGATCCCATCCTCTATGTGTAGCAACGTAGTGGAAGAAGAGCTCACTGAAAGTCCTGTCTTTCATTATGGCAGAAGATCCCAGATTTAATTGGGGAAATTAGCCAGAAGGTAATGAAGCAATCTGAGAAGCCTTCTCTTTGCAAAACACAGAGGTGCCTAATCTATCACTTCACATTTATTTGTAGCTGTAAGTACAAACCTGACTGACAGACTGTACATATAACTCACAGCAGTGTTGCTGCTTATGAAAAAGGAGTGGAATGCTTCATCCAAGCACCCAGGCTCATGGCTGTGCATATGTGTCTGGATGTGTGCGTGGGTGCGTGTGCATCCCGTGCACAAAATAATATGGTCCCAAAGCATTACATTTTTTAAAGGGATAAAATTTAGTTTGTCAGAGAATCCATGAAGATCAAATGGTTATCTTAACATAAGAGGGGTTTTGTTGTTATTGTTTTGACTTAGTTTTTTTTCAGAAAAATTAGATAGGCATTAATGTAAGTGTAGGATTTTTCTGTTTGCTTTGAATATGTATGTTGCATTTGTCACCCAGAGAAGGAGTGACCAGAGTTTGCCCACCCGTGCCCCATGTTTGCAAAGGGTCTGTGCACAGTGGCCACCGCACAGCCACCAAGAGATGTCCTCCCAGGGATGCTCAGTGCCTTACAGACATAGGGCCAAATTAAACATCAGGGCATGGCTTCTGGATAAGATAAATCATCAGGAGCATATCGAATAAAATATATCAGGAAAATAATGCTGTGTCCCTGTATGCTCTCAGCGTATATTTTCAATGTTAGCATATCCTAAGTCGTGTAGG
This sequence comes from Chloroceryle aenea, assembly GCA_013399075.1. Classification (NCBI taxonomy): domain Eukaryota; kingdom Metazoa; phylum Chordata; class Aves; order Coraciiformes; family Cerylidae; genus Chloroceryle; species Chloroceryle aenea. The sequence continues at coordinate 32,393 of VWZY01004020.1, forward strand.
AACAGCCTTGAGACTGAGCCTGTGTTTGTCCTGTTCTCACTATTCAAACTGTGCTTTGTTTCAAAAGCTCTTCAGCAAAGACTGGAGATTTGGGAGACACGTTTCAGTGGGTATGTCCACTCAGGCATCCTGAAAGCCTTACTAAGCAGCTTACAGAACATCCTGCATCAGAGTTACTGGTAGGGCCATCCAGAGAGCATCACCTTGAGAAAACTGTTATGTGTTCCTTTAAATTAGTGACAAGTCAAAGCATTGTACTAGCTCTCATTAAAAGCAAATGCCTGGTTTATTTAAAATTTTATTAAAAGATTGGTTTATGGGGTTTTATCACTACCAGCTATTAAGACTGGAGAGCTAAGCATCACCAAAATATTTTATGAGGCTATTAGGTGACAAAAATGAGCTACTGCAATGTTTTAAATTATCTACAAGCATTCCTACATGTTACAGTTGCTTTCATTTTTCATGCTGCCTGAAAAACAGTAATTGATGCATACAGCAGGTAGAAAATGGCACCTCCCTACATGGATAGAAAGGTGTGAAATCTTTCTTACGTAGCTTGTAAAGGATTGCTTTTATTTGCCTTTAAAGTCATGATCTACAGTTTTATTTATGAGAAGTAAACTTCTGGAATTAAACAGACACATTTTCCAAATGCCAAGCAGTGGATGTGATAGATATTTTCTTTTGAATTGCTAAATAGTAAAATACAATAATTTGGTGGCAAGTATCTGTCTGGTGGTATATAAGATAAATTAGTAAGAAATACATAAAGGATATTTATTTTCAGTTCTGCTAAGCCATCCTTTATGTATTTTAGGAATAGTGGAAAACAAACTTTCCTTTGAGAGATCTGTGAACGAATAATAAGTGTGAGGTCTAAATCCCATATGGAAATCAGTTGGGTTTAATCCTGGATATTCTTCAGGATGCAGATGAGGATGGGAGGTTCCCCCGTCCTGCTGTCATACAGGCAGCCAATTTACTGTACATGCTGCAGGCCGTCCTGCACCTCCCCCTCACCCCAAGACTTGGTCTCAGCTGCCTGCCTTTCACAGAAAACCACAGACCAAGGAAACGTATCAGTAACAGCACACTGTAAATTAACTTGACATTTGATGTAGGGGAAGTAAAAAAAAAAAAGCAACCTACAAAACAAAACCCAAAACCTCCAAATCCTAAAATCTTACAAAAGACATTGAAAACAAAAACCACTCAGGACTCACACTACATATAGTGTGGATTAAGAGATCTGGAAGGTGGTTACTCTTTTGTAAGCAACACACTCAGACCTCTTTGTCTTTGTTAAGACAACTCAGTCACTCTTTGTTAAAGCCGCAGCATCCACCAAATAAACACAAAAAATACCCTATACTTCCACAACACAGCCACTGTGGAGTCAAATAATATCAAGGCAGTGCATTGCTACCTATGGACTTGGCTTCATCTTGCGTCCCTAAAACTGTATTTTTTTAAAATACACTGTTGTTAAAAGGTACATTGAAATTATTAATATTAATTTACTACTAATAAAGTGCACTACGTAAGATATAAATAATTTAATGCTATTTTTTAAGATGGGCAAGCAGCCTGTTAAACATGTGAGGCATGAAAAAACAGCTGTATCTTTAAAATATCATTAAAATAAACATTTCATTTTTCCCTGTACTTGAAGCTACAAATCTTTTTTTCCCCTTTTTTTTTTTCTTTTTTTTTTTTCTTTTTTTTTCCTTCTGTCAAAAAATACTTGAATCAAAGACAAGCTATTGATGAATATTAACTATTTCTCTGACTCTGCTTGCAATATCAATAGCAATAGGATACAGAGAGACAGAGCATATTTAAGCTATTAGACATGCAGGAATGTTATTATGCTTTATTGTGTCTGCCTGTCCCCACCTCCCTTCTTCTCCCCCTCCTCTCCCCTCCTCCCTCACTCCCTCCTATCTTTCACACACACACACATCCATCCATCCATACATACAAACATGCACGCTCCCCCCTCTGCAGAGCTGGCAATACTGCATCTCACAAATGTCTGGCCTTATGGTTTGCAAGAAAAGAAGAGCATTGGTAAAATATATAATCTTAGCATCCCTGCTTCTTGATATTCATGGATTTATTTACAAGTCCCCGTGTTCTACTTTTGGTTTTGTCTTTTTTTATTTTCCTGTTTCTATGGTTTATATCACTGCTGTGCCTATATTGTTGTGGGAATTTCAAGAATCAAAATATGGCAAATATTCTGTAATGCAGTCCACATTTCCATAGTTTAGCTGTTTGTTGGTTGTGTTTTGAAGAGACAATTTTAAGAGGTTTATGGACTTGCAGATACATGAAGAGAATTTTGACTGGCTTTTTTAGTGCTTCAACTACTTAAGTTTCTGGGTTTGTAAAATGGTTGTAATAAAATGAATTTATGTACACATACATGCTTGTGTATATGTAAATGCATTTGGAATGGAAAAATTCATAAATCCCTGTCAAGTGTGCTGATTAAGCTCTATACTCTGACACCAGCAGTGTTATTTCTTCACAAAAGAGTTAAAATGCTAAAGAATTATTCATTTTAGTTTCTTTTTCTGGAAACAAGCAAATAGAGGATGTAACTAGTTCTGATGAAGTTATTCATACTTAGATAATTTTCACTTCTTTAAAAAGCCTTTCACTAGCACATTTTACAATTGCCAAATACACATCTCCATCTTGTAAACAGAAGGATACAGTGCATTTTATCAATGATTTCTTTTCTCAATATTTACAGATAATGGCTTGATTCTACTACACTTACCTGAGTAAACTTCTTAATATCAGTGGATTACTCATACAAGTAGTTTCTTGCAAGTAAATTTGCTGAATCAGGCTCTAAAATTAATAATAATAATAATAATAATATGCAACCCATTTCCTATCTTGGTGTATTTTTCCCCTTTCTTTTTTCCCCAAGTTCCAATTCTAAACAAGTAGTTGACAACTTCTACTTTCCCGAAAGCTGATATAAATTACTTTTACTTAGTTACAAGGATAAAAACCAACATAATATGTACTAATCGTGCATGACACCTACATTTCCCCTTCCCCTTTTTAATTTGAAGCAAGAAGATATTCCTCATATATTCACCGTAAGGAAAATACGATTGCTTTTAATGTGGGCATGCACTCCACGTTATTAAATGAGAATAGTGTCTTTCAAAAAGATATTTAATTTGCAGTCAGATGCAAAGTGATTTACATTATCATTATTCTATCCAGGGTCTGAGGTTTTGTTTTCTTCTGTAAGTAACTGTAGTATTTTCACGAGACACTTCCTCAGTAGTAAAGCCATTTACAGTGGAGGGTATTTTTAGACTACATTCATTTAAAGGAGGGGGAGGGAAAGGCTGTGCAGTAAGATATACATGTATTTGTAATTCATATTGTTGCTGTGCTTCTATTGTACTCTAAGCTTCCATCATGGCTGAGATCTGGAGCTGGCATCCAGACAATGCAGCAGGGCAAGGAAAAAAAAAAAAACAAACCCTCACCAAAATACCAATAGCAGTGTTTCTCCCTCTTCTCCATTATCCCCACTGATTATCACCATGTTTCTTCTATTTTAAAAAATAAAAATGAATAGCTGTAGGCTAGCAAGGTATACCTGGACAGTCTGTTAAATAATGTTATTAATCCTTTTGGTCCAAATGATTTTTGGTCTTTCAAGAACCTGTCTACACATTCAAAAAGATGACAGAAAAATGAACTGAACTGTGCAAGCATTAAACATGTAAATTCTCTACTCCTTGGTCATTATACTGATGGCCATATTTTAGATCTTCCCCTCCCCCACCATACTTTTGCTGATTTCATCTCATTTGCATGGCTTTATTATGCATATAGCTTTTGTTCTTCTGGTATAGAGTACAGCACTGTGACAAAGCAAAACCTATAGACAGAGATAACCTCTTCTCTTCTTTAAAATTTCTCCAGCCACCCACTATTAGCATAGCAATTATCAATATAATTCATCATTAAATCAGATGCACGTTCTTGCCTATAAAATGCTAACCAATTTACTATTTTTTTAAGAAAATGAAAAGTCAACATCTAAACTGTCTCCAAAAAACCTTTTGCTTTAATAATACATTCATTTCCTTCTGTTGATAACAGTTTAAGCAAACGCGCTAGGTGTAGCTAACAATTAAGCAGTACATGTTTATTTCTGACAAGGAAAGATCTGCTATATGTCTAACTACATGGGCCTTGATAAGGAGAAATTATAAAATACAGAATTTGACAGACTGGGCTCAGCCTGCACAGCCAGCCTTTGATTCCAAGGGTTCCTACTTGCCGCACATCTTAAAACAAAGAGACTAGATCCCCTAAGTGTTTTATTAATTTCTGGTTGTTCTTATGCTGTACCAAGCACATTATGATGTTATGGAAATTTGAGGCTGATTCATCCAGCTTCATCTGCTGATTTCAGCAGATCTGCCAACCAGAGGGAAGGTTTCAGGAGGATTTCCTTGGTTTCTGTCTAAAAGTAGGTGAGAGGGTTTAGTGTTGTCCCTTTGAAAGGGAAGAGTAAATTCCCAATGGCTGCAGCAGGAAGGAAACTGGGCCCATCTTGAAAAAAGAATGAATTCACTAAAAAAAAAAAAAAA
>VWZY01004020.1:42501-61140 GCA_013399075.1 Chloroceryle aenea
AGTGCTATCCTTAAGGAGTTGGCTTCATTATAATACTAACAGTCAAGGTTAAAAAGACCCTTGCCCGGGTGAAGATCCTTTCCCTGAGCATGTGTAGTGGTGGAAGTATGGAGTCAGCAGTATTATCATTGTATGAAAATTACTAACCAATCATCATAAAGAGAGTGGGCTTGTAAATTGCTAACTTCGTAATGAGCACAACACAAAGAATTTCCTTTGGTATGCTTGATTTGTGGGAAACCACCAAACACCCAGGCTTGTGCAACCCCGAAATAAATAAGCAGTGTCTCCCCTGAGTGTGAAAGAACTGGATTTATTGTACAATGGGCAACAAATCCACTTTTTCAGACAACAGAGTCTCCAACCCTGGAGGAGTTTCAGAGCCATGGAGATGTGTTGCTGAGGGACAGGGTTTAGTGCTGACTTGTCAGTGCTGGGTTAATGCAATGGTTGGATTTGATGTTATTATAGCTATAAGCTATTATACGAATCACCAGCCACTAATGCAGAAGGGAGGTAACAGACACAGGCACTGGAAGTCATCTCTCAAGCTTTCAGCACCTTGCAAGGAGGGAAATAAACATGTTTGGGTTGGTTTTGGTTTATCCATCAGGTAGATTCTCTTCTTGGACAGACTGACCTGCTCTGGGATTGTTGATGGTAGTTTTGAGAGGTTCATTCTTGCAGTTGCTTTTATCCTACCTTATGTTGATGGTGATAGTGGGTGGAAGGAATGATTCAGCTGTCAAAATCTGATCTTTGTTTATACATGTACAAATATTCATCTAGAGGCGTACATTTTCATATGTTACTGTTAAAATAAATGCATTTTCTCTATTTCTGAAATCTACAGAAGAAAATAATAAATGTGTACTGCACAAAGTGCTAGAAAATACATTGTATAAAAGCAAATTATGTTGTCTTCATATATTTTAGATGCTATCATTTTTTCTAAAGGCACAAATAAGTATTTTTATTCACAGAATGCTGCTGTTTTCCTACAGTGGTGGCTAAATGGTATGCTGGTATCAGACTAAATTCAAACTGAGCCTTTAACACTTTCAGTCCCATTAAGTTCAAATTGATGGTGGCCAAGCTATCAACACAAGAAATGGTGCCCCAATAGTCAGGACTCTAAATGGATTTGGAATTAGTAAACATCTGCCAATGAATTTCCTACAGCTTTAGATTTACACCATGTCTTGAACAGGACATACAAGAACACAAAATTTTTAATTATTTGATAAAAAGATTTTAGTACTGAGAATGAACTAATACCAGAAACAGCATCTTTGAAATTGAGGACTATTCTACAGTCTTCAGACAGAGCTCTCCAGGGTTATTCTTGCTGCCCCATGCTTTTTAATGCACAATTTTCTGTTGTCTCTTTGCTTTATTTCCATACATACATATACATATTTACAGCACTCCAGTGTGTCAATAAATAGCATCTAAGGGAACAAAAACCCAACACAAGACTTAAAAAGTTGATTTATGAAAGGAAAGCACACTTAGGTGTGATTCAGGAAACAAAAGGTCTGTTCTCATTTCTTTTCCACTACTCTCAGAATTCCACTCAGTTTACAGCCCTTATTCCTCAGTGTGACTCTTGCTTCACAGGTAACCAACCAAAACTCACTTTGCAAATAAAATTCCCATAGGGTTACAATTCACATAGGGCTCTGGGGCTACTAAGCCCACCCCAGCTCCAAGCACAGAGCCCAGAAGAGCCCCCCACCCTGTATTTCACTGTTGTTTCTGCTGCATAACTTGGTGGCAAAGTACATGCCATCTCTACTGCCAAGAGCTGCCAATGTACAGGGAAGGGTTTGACCTCAGTTATTGGTTACTCCATTGGCTCAGATGAAAGGAACCTGCCCTATGGTTTTGAAGATCTTACCTTCAAACTCTGCTGACTGAATAAGTGATAAAAACTCTATATGACAGCATTAGAATGTCTGCAAAGGCAGCTTTACTTCTTCAGGTTCCAAACTTTCAAAAGCTTGATGATGGCACAATTCTGTTCTAGTGAAATTTCTGGCAACTGATTTACAACTGAACTTCCAGACTCAGAACTTTCCAAAGTTTTCAGTCAAGGACAAGGGCCTTTTTATCTTTGCATGACACTTTTTCTGTGATGACAAAAGAAGTTTCTGTTCAAGTAACAGGTAGACTGTGGAAGAATTGTAACACCATTTACAACTGATTGTACTGATCAGTTAATTAAAACAGAACAGAGTTTACGATGTGAAATGGTATGTAGAGAAGTGATGTGGGGTTGCTACTGATAAGCATTTTGTCATCTGCTTTCATCCTGGTTACCAAGCCCTACTCTTTTCAGCACAGGAGAGTCAGTTTCATCACCAAGCCACTTTGTTTCATAAAGAAGAACAAAACCAGCAAATAGTGGGTTGTAGTGGTGGTGGTGGCAGGAGAGTGTAAGATACTATTGACGTAAGATACTATTGACAGAGGTTCAGGAGCCTTACTTTAAAAAAAAAAAAAAAGCCTTATTTGGGACACACTCAGCTGTCTGTACATGTGCCCCTCACAAATTCAACACCAGACTCTGATCTATTCGGCAGAGCCAGAAGAGATGTCAGGAATAATGAGTTACACAGATTAAGCTGGCCTGGATCCAGCCAGACTAAATTCCACGTAAATCCTTGTTCCTGTCCTTATTGTTGGCTGCTTTTAGGTCTTAACTCTGCAGAGATATTTAGAACTAGACCCCACCATGAGGAGTGGGCAGTTCCTGGATGAGGGCACTCACTCTGCAGTCCTGCTCAGCTTGCAATGGAGTGTTCCAGATTCGTTAGGCCAGAAAGAAAAAAGGTTAAAAGCAGCATAAACTGCTCTTGTAGGTTTTGGGTTGGTTTTGTTGGTTTGTTTGGATTTGGTTGGTTGGTTTTATTTGGCTTTTGGTTTTTGAATGCCTGTTGCTGTTACATCACAAAATCTCTGTTCAGAATATGAACAGGTAGCACATCAACTCTGGCCACCTTACCAGTACAAGTCAGCCCAGCTGAGTGCAAAATTTGTCCTATCCAAACTTCTCTGGAGGGGTAAGGCAACCTAGATGCAGTTGGTTAGCTTGGTGATTCTCTCTAAGATGGGGACCACATCAGCATTTAGATGAAACTTCTTCAAACCTTTCCTGACAAGTTGCATAACACTGCAAGTTAATTTGCTTTCCTCTGTGTACCCTGTTCTTAAATTTAAGCAATTCACTACTTTCCAAGAGGGTAAATTTTTACAGCAGACTGTCTTTTACCTTGTTCTAGATATGTTATGGTTTCCATCGTTTTTAGATTGTACCAGAAAGGACCAGCACCTGAGGTTACATATATCTAAGAAAAAACTAAGGTGAATAACAACATCAAATGCAGTCTGAGATCTCATCAGTGCTTTCACAGAGAGGTGCTACAACTGAAGTGAGATTAAGCATTTAGTTGCATTTTAAATGAAAAAAATATTAAGTCAGAAATTGTCAGGGCATCAGTGCTACAGGTTAATGTACACTTTAAGAAAGTACCTCAAAACAACAGAAGCATTTCATCCACTTCTACCATCAGAGATCTCAGAAAGTAGAAGTCCATGTGCATATACATGTATATAAATACATACATAATTATGTGCATAATTCCTCTTAATGAGAACTGTGTCTATGTATTGTGACATATTTTGACTTGGAAGCAAGTGTGCAATTGAGAGACTTATCAAGAAATGAAGCAGCATTTAAGATATGTTAAGACACCTATAAATCTCACAGGTCTGTTCTATCACATAAGACATTTATTAACTTTCTATTAATTTATATATACATGAGTTTTGATAACTGAAATAAATAACTGAAAAACTTGTGAAAGCTCTCTTTGTTCAAGCTTTTTCCTAAAAGGTGTTGATTTTTGACATCTGTATTTTTGGAGTCAGGATTCCTTTATTACTACGCACCTACATTTTCAACCCCCTGCTCACAGAGTCCTCACTGAAATCAGGTCAAACCTCTGAAGTAAATGGGATTTCTGAACATAAAGGATTTGTCCATCATTTGCAATGTGTTTAGAGGCATTTTAATGTGTTCTCTGATAATAATTTGGGTTCCCTGATGCAGGATTTTCAGGTTGCATAAATGGCAGAAGCATTTGAAGGTTATTCTTCCCCCTTTAAAGGCAGCAGAAGCATAATGCACCTATAATATCATTTAAATCATACCGATTTTGTCTTGCTGAAATTATTAGCAGAAGCAGTTTCATTTTGTACTACAGACATCTTAACAACCATTCATTATCCTTTAACATTGTCAACACAACCAATTTTTAAAATACTCTAAAGGGAGAAACAATTAGTGAAAGCTATTACATAATAATTAATATCTTTCCAAGACCAGACTGTTATCCAAAGTGAAGAGGGCATACATAATTTATGTTACCCCAGAGAAGCAGAATGAGACAGATATACCTCTAATCCAGGAGTATTTTCTGCTGTGTTTTACCTATAACCATTTAAAGAAAACTTTTTGATGATCATTCCACAGCAAGCAAATTAATTTTCACACATATAACTTGGCAAATCATACTTGCCTTACTTTTCTGTACACATCCTAGTAGGGATGATTCTGCCCTCATTTCACAGCAGGCTCACCTTGATACAAAGTGATTGCCACCAAAATGTCTTCCGATGTACACCAGATTAAAGGAAGATGTACACCAGATTAAAGGGAAGCAGAATTTAAGTGGTTTTTTTTCCTAGCAGGAGGCTTAGTCCTGAGCAGTATCAAACCATATGATATTAACTGCCCACATTATAAAATTAAAATTAAAAAAAAAAAATCTAACTTTAAATTGTCTGATTTTGCTGTAATCCAGCCTCTGAGATCTTAAAAGCTCTACAAATCAACCAAAAATGACAATGCTCTTTTATTTGTCACTATGCTATGTACTGGCAGGTAAATAACTAGTCAATTAATCTTCAAGAAGGTGCTTCACTCTGGCAAAAGTCTGGGCTATCACTGTTAATAACACCTGCCCATCATCTACAGAACTTTTGGCTCCTATGAATAAACATGCCTCAGAAAGGACTTCACATTTGCCATGCCTCATTCAGTGGTGGTGTCCTCAAGTTTACCCATTCACCTGTGTTGTGGTTTTTTTGGCTGCAGGCGTGTGGAAGTTTTACCAGGGTTGACATTGTCAATGCACAGTCAGCTGTACATACATCACTTTGGACTTTATGCCTTTCAGTGGTATTACCTCAGACTGGTAGAGGAGACCTCATGCTGGTCTAATTCCAGGAATAATTCCATGCAGACATCTCAGCCATTCTCCTCAGGAAGATAGGTCACTAGCCATACACTGCTCTGAAACATAGAATTATTAAGTGTATTAGAAAAACATGGTTGCTGCCAAGCATTCTCATTTCTCTAAATAAAATTTTTAAGGACAAAACCTCCTCTCTTTGATTCTGTGTTCAGTACACTGGTGCAGATGTGCACTCACCTACTAAGAGAAGATGAATCATTCATTTCACAGGTAGCATGACACAAAAATAATCACACGATAATGTTTCAGATACTTTCCTCTTTGACAATCCTGTCATAACAAATTTATTTGTATTAGAGTAGAAGGACTAATTCAGTATTAAGCACCCTAAGTATATGAGCAGCACTGGAAACCCCCTGGCTTCAACCCCAGTTCAGATAATATCTTGTAGTTGACCTCTAGTAAGCTCTTTACCTCGGTGTGTAACAATATGCCTGCAAAAAGGAAATAAAAAAGATAATTTACTCTTTGCCACAGTGACTGATTGTGAGGCTTATTACTTCAAAGTACTTATTACTGCATAGAGTATTATGTAACAGGTATTGCTGTTAGTGGAGGGTCATGCAGAAAATCTGTTTTAGAAATATATTTGCTAGATATAAAATCAGCTTAGGGTAAGAGTAATCTTTAAGATAATTTTGCAGGTCTGAGCAGCATCTGTTTATCTCCGATTTTATTGTACAGGGCTTCTTACTGTTTTACCAGCTGAAGCCCCAGACTATCAGTAGCTAACCAAAGAAGCCAGAATGAAATCTAGTTTTTAAAAGCACAGATACAAACAGTCTGGATCTTCTGGCATTCACTGAAACCTTCCCATTGTATCTTGAGCTCATATTTGAGCTCAGACTTCTTCGATCACTCTCATGGTCCAGGTGATAGTTTGCAGCCTGATTTTGGTCTGAAATAGGCTCCTTGCCCCATCACCAGAGAGCATCACACATAGGATGGTGGCTGACTCACACCTCCAAGCAGATGGGCCACAACAGATCAATAGTGGCACAATATTTAGTGCCACTCTCACTAGGATAAGTATCCAAAGGCCCACGCAAGTCTTATCTGCCGTTATCACCAGACCTAAAATATCAGTAGGTTTTCAGGCAGCCCCTGCAGAACTGGGAAAAAGGAATGGAGACCTTGTTTCAGACATGTGGACATCCCAGCTTCCAGAAGCCTGTCCCTCTGATGGCAGAAAAGCTCCTTTCCAAAGCTAACTGTGTCTGTCCCACACATACAAAGCAGAAACACATCAAAACATACTCCAGACCACACTGGGTAAATGAAAGAAGGGAGCAAGCTACTGAAATACACCTACAAAATAGCCTTGCTGTTTCAATGCAAAATACTCCGGTGCAAGTCTTGATACATGGAGCTGTGAAGTCTGGTAGATAACCTCTGCTCCTAGACAAAGTTTGAATTTCATTGTGATTTTGAAAAAATACATGATTCAATTTCCTCATCTGGAAAGCAAGAATGACACCCTCCTATGGTAAGAAGTTTGAGAAGAAAACAGAAAAGCTGACATAGCAGAGCTAAGGATAATTAATATTTATATTTTTGGTGAAGTTGGAACAGATTTGTATGTAAGTAGCAACTTTATACAGGAAAGCATAAAATGATTTTGGTCCATTGCAGAATTTTTAATACAGGAAAGCATGGAATCACATATTTATGTAAGATAGGTTGTTCTTCCCTGTTTGGTAGATGCAACACTGTCCTTTCTCCTCCTGTACTTTTAATTTTCCCTTTTCTGAGGCCATTTCCTTATAACTGCTCAAGTCAGTTAGAGTAGCTCCATTCACACACACCGAATCAGCACACGCAGAATCAAAAATATGAATTGTGGGCCCATGTTGAGCATCAGGAAGACATACCAGAGAGAGGTAAATATGCAGGAAAAATTAGGGTTGAGAAATATTCTTTTTAGGAGTCTGGATTAATCTAAGTGATGTGAGAGAGTACAACATTTCCATCATTCAGTAGATAAAATTATCAGGACATGTAACATTTCACACGAATATTGCCTTAAGGTAATAATTGCATGCTTTGAACGACTGGCTACAAAATACACTTCTGATATAAGCAGCAGTGAATTGTATTATGACTGCAGTTAGCACAAGATGCCATTCTGGAGTTGTGACAAAGTTGAAATTGTCTAAAGAAAAGAGAGATGGAAAGATTTTTATCGTTTATAACTTCAAGACAGTACCATTCATAATCTCAAGACATTCAATGAAGCGTGGTAAAATATCTCTTTTCAAATTGCAGAGATATGTAAGTGTGATACAGGCAAAGACATCCGCTATCTGTATCCTTCAGATACTGTCATTCTCTGAAGTCAAGTAAATTTGTTTTGCATTTCAAATCTATGTAGTATATAAAGTAGAAAACACATTTTTGTAGAAAACTTTTCTCAGAAGTGCTCTGCTAATCACTTTAAAAACATAACTGTTGCTGGCTTTTCTTTTTTTTTAACCTTAAGAAATGAATCACATCCAAAAACCCCCTTACACATTTAGGAGCTGCTTATCCTTCTACCATGCTAATTTGTCTCTGTATTAGACTAAAATTTCTTACCCGGTGGCTGTGTCTTTCGTGTTGTGTCTTGTTGCAATGCAAGGCATGTTTGTTGTCTGTGTTTGCAGAACTGCTGCAAGAATAATGTGTTTTGCATTCCTGCAGTAGCTATTCCATAAGGTCACCTCCCCCACTGGAGTTCAATGGCATGACTAATGCACGTGAAGTTAAGCGTGTGTGTTCGGCCCTGAGCCAGCAAACACCAACACCAGGGCAGGGAAGTGAATCCAAGCACAACCCCACTTGTTTCAGTACAGAAACACAGAAACATGCCATTGTTGGAGCCAAAGTGTTTTCAGGACAGGGACCTTTGAAAGCAATTAAAACACAAAGCTCTTCAGCTCTGCTTGCATAACAATCCATTAAACAAACAAAAAGCTCTTTCCTCTATTTTAATCAGTTTCCCAGTTCTGTCTTTGCAAATAATAACAAAACAGTAAGATTGATGTTTGTTTTTGTCATCTGTCACTCAAAACGAGAAGCAGACATCCCTACTTTGTATTGAAAAACAAAGGACCACTCAACAGGACCATCACAACCTGACTCACTTTTTGGAAAACAGCTCTGAAATGCAAGTTACCATCACAAAAGTGGTATTCTGATATTTTGTTGTGTTCATCCTTCTTAGATTATCAATATATCAGTCTACACGGAGCACTTTCTGAACTGCAGTCTTCAGAAATGTGCTTCAGGATCCTAGAAATAAATGATGATCTCATTGGAGTAAGTGCATCTGTGATGGGGTTACAGTAGTGCAAGGGCTAACCATAGTGACTCACATGTGACTAAAGGGCTTTGTGAGGAAAATTCAACAAACAAGACCTCAGTGCTGCAATATCTGTGTTTAATATTATGCACGTAAGGCATCTAACTACCCCAAAGGGGATTCTTGCATCCATATGTATTTTCAAAATGGAAAAAGACATCTTTTTGATGCACGATAAGGAATAGAGGTTATGTTTCTGTCTCTTACTGCTGTTCAGGTTTTTTTTTCCACTGTTTCACATCATGTTATTCCTAGTCTGTAGTCTGCTGACTTGAGCTACATACAGCCAAGACAACAGGGCTGATTTTGGTTCATTCTCTCTACCAAAAATAACGTGCGTGTGTGTGTGTGAAGAAAGAGAGAAGGAACCATTCAGTAGATCAGCAGATACATGTGGTTAAGAAATTTCAAAGCTGACCTTTTATATGTTTATATACATAAATTTAATGTGTATATGTACACATGCTCATATGTGTACACATTAGCTGGGCATATGCTAGGTTTGAAAATACTAGAATTCCTCTTTCATCTAAAGGAGAGAACAATCCACATGAAAATATTTATTCCACTTACTGGCAGAATTTAAGGGATTGCTAAGTTTTTATGACATGCGTATGTGATTGTCCTGCCATGTACCCAGTGAAGAAAATTAAGTTTCTAATAATTTTTTTTAGAGTATGAAAATCAATTTCTTGAAAAGTTAAATTCTTGTTACAACTTCAAACTTCTGAAAACATAGTGCAGTCAAAATCAATATTTTCCCACAGATTCTCAGGCTTTTAAAACTGTTTATAAAAGTCCTTGGCTAAATATGAAAAGAACTTTTAAAGATTGATTAAGGTCACTTTGATTAACAATTACAGCTTCAAGTGCTATGTAACAGATCCTAGCAAGTCGGATATTATATATAAGCTGGAACTGCAACTATTAGAAATGCACACTTGTAATTTTNNNNGTAATTTTTAAGACCAATTTTAAAAATATATATATATATATTTTCTATACCAAAGGAAATAACTTTTCAATATCAATGAAGACATTAAACCATCCTGTCCAGGCTGCTTAACGAGGGGCACTCCAATATCAGCAGGTTCAGGAGATAGTTACATGACCCATATCTCCATCCCCAGGGTAAAAGCTCCTTCAGCATCCTCCTGTATGTCAACACCCTGCCATTGCTGCTGCAGAAACTGAATCTCCTTTGGAGCTCATTCTTTCTCTGACAGCAGCCTCAGGGCCTCACTGAGCTCCCTGGCTCTACATTTCCACTGCCTTGCAGCCCCCTGGCTCCCAGTGAGCCCGGTTACCCAGGAGATACATCCGTCACACACTGCACATCCTCTTACACCACACTCAGAATCGTCCCTCTCATACTCTTTGACTTGGTGCATCCTGGATTTGCCCTCCTTCTGCACAGCTCCTCTATGCATAGGCACAGCCAGCCCCTCACCACGAGCCGATTAATGACCCCCAGGACATGATACAAGGCACTATCCTGAGCTCACCCTTCCCAGGTGATGCTGACATGTGTTAGCAATGTGACAATTATTCCACCACCACCATGTGCTGTGGCAAAGGCTGTGTGATTAGATGCTTTCCCAGCCCAGAAGTGATACACAAGTACTGCTTTTATCAACAACACAACATTGAGTTATTAACACCGACTTTCATTTTAAATATATTTGTTCTTCCTCTCAGATTCTGTGACAAAACATTCCTCCTTTTCATTCCTACTTTCCAAAATGCATTTTCAAGATGGCACTGCAAATACTCATGCAAATAATCCCTTCAAGTGCAGGTCCCACTTTCTGCAACTTTAGTTGTCCACTTATTCTGTAAGTGCGAGAAAATTAATCTTAAAACACCTGAAAATAGTTTCAACAACTCCTGATAGGACTGGGGTTTGGGTTTTTTTTTTACTATTATTTCTACAGTAACATTAACTGCAAAATAATATGAAGCATAGAGAATTGCTGTAAGGAATAAACAAGCATTAACCTATTAATACTTGCAAATGTGGTTTCTAGAAGTTCTGTGTGCTTCCATTTATTTCATAAGCAAGAATTATAATTTCTGAAAACATGGATGACAGTGGCCAAGAAGTTTGAAGTAAGATTTTTCAATGTAATTTTGTAGGGAGGGGAAAAAAAGCTGTGTTATCTCCAGCTTCCCACAGAATGTCATCAAAGCACAGACTTGAGACATACTATATCTTTTCTGTGTAGGAAGGAAGATACTAAGAATCTCATCAACTGTGTGTTCTCTACCACAAAACTTCAGTAGTACAACATTGCCAAGTTGGAAATAACTTTAAAATAAAGGTCTGCATAGGATAAGTTGATAATATACTCATTGGCTTCTGTAAAGACAGAGATTGTGGCAAGGAAATCAGAGTAAAATATTAAAAGTTGAAACCGCTAGGCTAAGAAAACAGAAGTTTGGTGATACAACGATGTGTACTCACCTGTAGTCAGAACACTTATATTTCATAAACTAAGTAAAGCTGGGCTATGTCAGTGACTGAGATAAGAGATAGGTGATTCCACAGGTTGTTTTTATGCATCAGCAGCTGGCATGCTTCTGCATAAGTCAACATTAAATTAAACATTCAGCTGAGCAGTCAGATGCACTACTTTAACAAGTCTTTGCTGAGAACAAAATCCCAGTCCTATGGCTGTTGGTTTAAAAAAAGCATAAGAAATTGTATGAACGTCATCACCCTGGATGAATGTACATACAACTCTGAGGTTTTCCTATTCATCCAGTACTTACATGAATTAAAATCTTAAAATGCACACTTTGATCTCATGAGAACACATTTTAAAGTCACATAAATTTTCCCATCACGATGTCCACTGCAAATGTCAGTTCAGATTTTGCAGTTGCTCACAGGATACCACAGTGGACAAAACAGTCCCTATTCTGTTCTGTTTACTAGACTCAAACATCTTTGGAGAAAGTAAAAAAAAAATCAATGTTTAATCAGATAAAGTAAAAAAAAAAAACAAACCAAACTTGGCCCTTTCTCTGGTGTGATGCGACAGCCTGAAGGAGAATAACTCATTAGTGATAGATGATGAAGTCCTGCATGAAAGGTCTGAGTGCTGGATAGACCCCTTGCCATAAGAAGGTGGGGACTGCATGCAGCTGAGCAGTGGGATCTAGTAGGTGAAGCAAAACAAGCAAGAATATGTGGGAAGAGAATAAAAATATGTGGTTGTTTTCTGGTAACATAACTGGCAATGGGTCAGGGTCTGTGTGCACAGGATTTTCTCTGTGGCTATGCTTCTCGTTTTTCAAAGAAATAATATCAATCTGCTTTACAATAAGTATGAGCAGTCTGAGATAAATTAATTCAATTAATGTTATGTATAAAGGCACAAAAGGAGCTCAGAACTACAGCAAGAGGTTTTTCTATTGCACAAACAAAGATAACATCACACCTTAAACTAAGTCTATAAAAATTTTTCTTTAGGCTCAAAGAAATGAGAAAGATAATTAACAAAGGTGCTAAGGTGCACTATTTTACCAAAATCACTTTCAAAAAATCAAGATTTTCCTGGAGGCTGGTTTATGAATGCATGGATTTGACAAAAAATGTGAAAGCATAAGATCTTTAAAATCATGAAATAATGGAACAAACAAACAAAAAAATTAAATCACAAAAATTTTACAGAATCACTTTGTTAACATTAATTTCATAGTCTAGAGACACAGGATAATTGTGGTATACAAATAACTGTAAAAGAGATTGTTTTCTGTTCTTGTAACAGAGGATATTTTTTCAAAATTGGTAAGTGATGAGAATTTAAAGACACTGCTCACAGGCTGGGGGAGCCATAAGAGCACATAGTCCTCTGTCCAGAGATAATACATCACAGGCCTGAGGCAAATAGCAGAAGAAAATTTAGATATCACTGAAACAAATAAATGTCTTCTTGTAAAATTGAGAGATACTTATGTCAGGTCAAATAAAAACTAAAACCAAGACAGTTCCCAAAGGAGTTGCAGAAGGTAATAAAAGACAGCCACAGAACTAGAGCTAAAACCAGAAGATGTTCTTCACAGATTTGTTTCCATGACAGATCAGAAAGAACATAGAAAATAGGTGGGGTTTTGTTGTTTTGCTTTTCTTTTTTGATAAAAGTCTCACTCTTAACTGACTTCCCCTCTTGTCATTTATTCAACCCCAAGATCACTGAGTGCAGCTCCAATACTTCTGCCTCAAATAACCTTTTACAGCAAAGCAGGCTCACCTGCAGATTCAATATGCTTATTAGCCTGAAAACTCTGAGGATGCTTTCCAGATAAAGCAATAGATACACCTATAGACTCACCTAGCAAGCAGCTTTCACAGAGATTATAAAAAGGCACCCATAATGCCTGAGCTAATAAATGTTGATTTGCAGATACAGTTCAAAACCTAGCCAGGACCAATGGAAAATACTTCCGTAGTTCATGTTAAATTGATTAGTCATCACTAGGCTTTAGCATCCTAAATCATTCTTTGCATCCACTTTTAGATCTGAGCAGTATTTGAACATAGAAGGAAATTCCTACTGTTTCCCCCACTCAAAATGAAGTTTGAGCTCCATTTGAAATTGAAGTTTTCCTCTAGTCAACTTATATTCATTAACTTACTTGAAGCCCAAGATGTATTTGATGTTGAACTATAAATCTATTAAAAACTGCAGATTTTTTTTTGCCTTATTGCAATTTCAGGATAAAACTACTACTACACCTGTGTGGTCTGCTCTAGTTTTGTCCTGCTCTGGCAGGGGGGTTGGACTCGATATTCTTCGGAGTTCCCTTCCAACCCCTAACATTCTGTGATTCTGTGATACTCTTTTTCTATGAATGCATGATTTCTTTTTTAAGTTAGCCATTGTACTTCAAAAGCAAACATTTTCTTTTGCCAGAGAAGTTATTTTTGCTACAATCTCAGCATGTGTTTGAGAATGAGAAGTGCAAATCTTATGGTAAAAATTAAATAACTGCAGCTGTTTAGCAAATGAGAGTTCACTTTAGGGTTGATCATTTCAGTGTTTATATCCTGTAAAATAAGTATTACCTCCAAACATCCAAAAAGATCACAGACCTTGATTTAATTTTAGTGCCAAAAACTGGAGTTTAGCCAGAGCTCTGGCTAAGGATACGGTGGATGCTTCTTAACTCAGTTCACTGAGGATGCTCTATGCAAATAGGAAGGAGAGAAAATGAGTTCAGCAAGGAGGGAGCAGACAGCCAGGGCACAAAGGGTAACATCATTAGTAGAAAGGAGAGGGCAGAGTCAGGTCAAATGCCTAGGTCAAATAAGGTAGGACAATGCTATGGAGAGGTTTGAATAAAAAGGCAAAATCTTGAATTTAAATGGGAGGTGCTGATTTTGAGAGACACGCAACACTTTGTGGCATGTGCCCAGCACCTTGCAGAACTGTATCTGAAGACTAAATCTTCATCACTGGTAGGATATGGTGCAGAATTAGGTTCCAAATGTTCAGGAGTGCATCTGGAAAGACGATACAGTATGATTGTCAGATTAGTATGATTAAAGAGAGCTATCTGAATGAAATGAAGAAAAGGCAAATGTAAGCTGAACAAAAGGAAAATGTTCCTAACGGTGAATTCTATTAGATTGTTGAAAAGCTTCCCAGGGGAAATAGTGGACTCTTGTTCTTTGCAAGACAAAACAATGAAGAATATACTTGAAGGAACAATCCTGCAGTGGCATAGAAAAGCATTAGGTAACCTGCTAGGTCTTCAGCATGTTTGATTTTTATGGAACTGAATAGAGCCAAAGCAGTGGAGCAGCCGTAAGAAACCACAAATATTATTTTAACAAAAACCCTCACACCATTAACGTTGGTGTGACCTGTGAAGTTGTAGGCAGCTACGTCTTTGATTCCTTGGCAGAAATGGAAGTACCATAAAGGTTAATACTGGTACTTTTGCAAATATATATTCATGCAGATGTCCTAGTCCAGAACAAACCACACATCTGTTTTGAAAACTTCTAAACTAAGAAACAATGGGTCATAATATGGGTAACATAACAAGAGAGTGAGATAATGCTGCATGCCATGTAACGCAAGTATTGAATCAGAATTTAAGGCACTGGCATGAAATTACCATCAAATGTCCAACAGTAATCCACTGCATTAACTTTCCCAGTGAAAAATATTATTCTACATTGAAAGTTACCTTGAAGAAAAAGCCCTAAGAAAAAGCCTGTCTGATCATTATTGAATACTCTTTTTCTTCTCTTGAATACTCTTTTTTCTTCTCTTGAGTACTTTCTGTGTAATTTTGTAAAATTTGTTTCTCACAGAACACCATGAAAAAAAAAAATTAAAACATTTCTGTGCTAATCAATGTCAATTAAAATAGTCCATCATGTGATACAACATGAAACAACAGAGTCAAGTCTTGCTACAAGGTCTAGTAACTGGACTAATATTATTCCTGTATCTGAAGATTTCCAATAAGCCTCAAATAGAAGAGTGAAAAGGTGTGAAAAACAGCACTGCTAAGCTGTATTTCCTGACTGTCACTGTCCTGATCTATAAGAGGAGAGTTGCACTCTGTATTTTATCCAGAGATAAAAACCTGCTATATCACAGGGAGAGAAGAAGTGGCTACACAGAACCAGTATCACCTATTTCTTCAGTGTCAGGTTTTTATTTTGATAACACTTTTCTATAGAATATTGTAAGGAAGGTGAAGTAAAACTCATTTGGTCCAACGCCTGCACTCAAAATGACAAGGATACAAGCAGGGAAGGGTTATGATCAATAGCCAGGACTAAAAATGTCACACAAACACTGTGAGGGCCTGATTACTATTACAGCTGGAAACCTTCACAATGGCACTGCGTGTGCCATTCATCCCACACTGGCCTCTTGTAAGGATGTTTACCCAGGTACTTCTGAAAGTACCATGGAGAAAATTTCAGGCATCTTCCCTGTAAGGGGGTGCAGCTGCCTTCACCGTGTGGCACCACTCTGTGTAGTACATCTGAAAGTGTAGCTGATAATCTGTATTTAATAGGACAAGTTCAGCTCTCTTCCAGAGTCATTGAATTTCATTTACAACAACTTCTTCTAATTAGAATTTTGCAGATAGCATAGCAGTGCCCTTTTGATTTGCTGCATTCAGTTTGGCAAGCAGTATTTTTTAGCCCGCGCTGGTAGTATGTTTTACATTCTGCATAGTGGCACAGGAGCTGTGGGAAAAAAAATCACATAAAACAGAGGCCCAGAGTAATGTTTTTAACATACTGATTTTATCTTTTTTTTTTTTTTTTATCATCACTGAAGTTATTATTTATGATCTTAGTAAAGTCCTATAACAATGGCTTCTGTCAAGCAAAATTACTACAGAAACATACTGTCAACTTTAGTGTCTGAATTCCTTTAGTGCTGGAATCTTATATTTTTGTTGGAATCTTATATTTTTGTTTCAAGATATATACTTACATGTTTAAAGTGTTATTTTTGGCTCTAAGAAGAAATATATAATCCCTGTGCATATGAAAAAACTAAGGCCAGAAACTGACCCGGAGCAGTTGTAAGAAGGTAAATGGCTTATTCTAGTACAGCACCTGCCATTGTGTCCCTCCACCTCTCACCATGCTTCAGAAAAACATCTTGTGTTCAAGAAAAATTATATAGCGACCTAAAAGGTCCTGGTTTATACTAAGGCTGACTTGGCCTCTGTGGCTAAATGTGTTTCTGAAACTCTTCAATTGTTTGACAATGAGAAAAACCTATCCTTCAAAGTTCAAGTCAAAATGAAAGTAACTATTTTGGACAAGAAAATATATAGAATGTAAGTAACACAGCATTAATAGATGATTTTTTTTATGTTAAATAGATTTTACTTCACTTTTCTTTTTCTATTATATGACAGGGAAGCAAGCAAAAAAAAAATAATCATAACATCTATCAAAACACTGTTGTGATACAACCTGCCCAAGCAGGACTTTGGGTCTCTTAAGAAAGGATTTGGTTCAAACAATGATTATTATTTCTGGTGTGTGCATATTTGTATGTGTTTGACTGTCTGCTGGGTCAGAGGTCTGAGATCCTTAGCAGACACTTTTGGAGAGAGGCACTCCCTGTGTTATCACAGAAAGCTTAAAGCTCTTAATTTCCTTTTACAGTTAGCATATAATATAGATAATGCAAATGGAAAGAAAAATTAAAAGGAAAAAAAAAAGTGATTACTCCTTAGTGAATTGGAAATACAAAAATAATGTTTCTTGGGTCTTAAAATGAGCCCTGCTTATTCTGAGATATTACTTTGGAATTTTAGTCTAATTAAGAAAGAGTAAGAAAGACATACTAAACGTAGCAATGAGATGGCAGTCATGACCTACTAGTGTGCACATTTGTGCATAGGCAGACATGGCTGATAAAGCTGAGGTACATATATCTTTATACTGGAATTGGATTTTTAAAGATTCCACTGAATGATAACAGAATGTTAAGAATAGCATTTTATGACATTGCTACCGATTCATTACATTATTTTGATAACAGAAGGGCTGAAATGATTTAGCCCACCTTCAAAATCTCCATATTCTGTAGTTTTAGAATATGCATGTCGAGGTGATCTTGAGATGTTTTATAATATGCAGGGCTGTAAATTTGTTTCACCTTTTACTGCTTCCATCTATGATGGTTAAACATACATAAAATGCACTGTAATTTTGATCTTGTAATTCTTGTCACAATTGAAAAAGTCTTTCAATAATGATTTCAGCAACACACAGGTTTTCCTGTTCACATAAAGAAGGGTATGATTTTCACATATTTATGCTAGGCTATTTATTAAAGGTACTAAACCATCTGGAATTGTTGGCCAGTACTTGAATGAGAAGAGCAGGAAAGTCAAAAGATGTGCAGAAGGGAGAGGCAGAAGAGCTTCACTGAGACTCAAGGAGAGAGCAAAATACATTTCAGAAGACACAAAGAAAACAGCTCTGTGAAAATCAGAAAAAAAATCCAACCAAAAACACACAACAGTAAAAGAAGATATGTGCAAAATTCTGAAGTCTTCCTTTCTCAAAAAAAAAAAAAGGATTACATTTCACAGAAAAGTATTATAGCTGCACATCTTACATCAGATTTTGCAGAAGAAGGGGCTATTTTGCTTTTACAGTGCTCTTACAGATAAAAAGGATATTTCATTTTAAAATTTCAGTGGAATATTTGATCTATCAAATACTCATAGTAAAGAAGCATGCCTTGAAAGGAGTCTAAAAAAACCTTGTTTCAATCACACCTACCAAGGTTTAAAACACTACAGCCCCAAAGTTATAAAACTATCAATGTACTATAAAGTTCTTAAGTTTAAGACATCTTCAATTCTCACAACTGAAGGACTACATTGGTTTATGTGCTTTATATTAATACAATTTCTCTACTGGGTTGTTGGTTTGGGGTTTTTCTCATACAAAACCTGTAGTCACAATCCTAATGAATTTTTAACCGTTGCTGTCCCAGATGCAATTTCCATTAGTTCTGTGGGAATTATCGAATGGGATGTGGTAACCTGAATCAGATCATACTAGCTCTGTGGCTGGCCAACACTATTTACACAAAATAAAAACCAGTTACACACAGGAATGACCCAGAGGAAAAGGTTTTTTTTTCTTTTGCTGGTTGATTAGTTATCTGTACAGTATGTAACTTCTCATAGGAAATACTTGTGGCTTCTCAAGTTGCCCATAACATACCAATTACTTTAATGGAGTAATGTCTTCATTACTGCTTATGAAAGTGAGTTTTACATGTCAATTATGTAGCTTAACTGAAGAAATATCATTTCCTCTTCAAAATACTCCTTTCAGTTTTGACCATGATTTCATTCATTAAGAGTAAATTGTCTTACTTTCTGTGGCAGGAGTTGCTAAGTGATGCCTTAGTGTGTTATTTTGTTTAGACTGTAAATACTACATACACACTGAAAAAAAAA
>VWZY01004020.1:61171-71595 GCA_013399075.1 Chloroceryle aenea
GCCAGTTGTTACTGAGTGTGTCCTACAATTTAAACAGAAAATCTCTTCCTGAAACTTGCTATTTGCAGCTTCATGGGACAGATTGTTTCACCGTTGCAACCAAACACAGATATTTTGAACAAGGTTATTTCAAGTAGCAGTTATAACCTCAAGAGCAGAGAAACTGGATAGATCAGCATTGCTTTGGAGTTTACATGTCAGTAGATTACCTTAAGAAAACATTAAAGTATCAGCAGAATTTACAGCTTTTACATGAAAATCAAGGGAATAGAATAATGAAGCCAGAAAAGTAACTGTTGAAATATTTACTTATGTGGAATTGTAGTTCTTTCCAAAGTAATTAAACTGTACCTATAGGTAGATTTTTAATATCATAAACCCACAAAAATATTGCAAACTGTAACTGAACATGATGATATGAAAAATTAAGTTCTACATATATTATGCAAAGAATACAAAACCAGTGCATAATATATTTTCATAGATTATAAAAAAAGACTTGGGTGCTTGTTTCAAAAACACATTAAACTGGCCACATGCATTTTGGAAAGCACCGCTTATTTTAGTCCTCAGCAGGCCTATATTCAACAAATATATTGTGTTTTCCTCCATTTCTTTGCTCAAAATCATTCACTCCAAAATATGGAATCCTGAAAACTGCACTTGAAAAACATCTCTGAATCTTGGCTACATTTACCTTATCATTCTGTAATCTCAGTTCATTGCCAATTGGATTAGTTGACCTTTGGGTCTACCAGAGCATTTTCTGGACACTCCCCATCTGTTTGCAATGTAAACACACAGTAAGCCTAGTGCCCATACCAGTGACACTCTCCCTTATGGGACATTTTTGTTATCTCAAAAACTCTAGTACTGTTTTAATCAGGATTTTAAATCTCACTTCTCATTTTTCTCTGGAATGACCTATCAATCAATCAAATCATTTTGCCTCCAGTTTTCAAAACATTTACTTCCATACATTCCAAAAATGTTGGTGGGGGTTTGGGGGTGTTGTTTTTGTTTCCATTTTTCTGTAAAACATTAAAAAAAAACAAAAAATAAGTTAAAAAATCTGGCTCATTTCTGCACGCTGAGGATTTGTGTTTACCTTGCTAAAGTAAAGATGGGACTCCACTTACATAGAATGGTTCTGATTGGAAAAGACCTTTAAGATCAACAAGTCCAGCTATTAACCCAGACCTGCCAGGCCACCACTAAACCATGTCCCTCAGCACCACATACCCATAGCTTTTCAGTCCCTCAGGGATGAAAACTCCACCACTTCCTTTGGCAGCCTGGGCCAGGACTTGACAGCCCTTTCAGTAAAAAAGTTTTTCCCCATGTCCAACCTGAAGCTCCCATAGCACAACATGAGGTTTTTTTTCCTCTGGTCCTATTTCTTGTTCCTTGGGAGAAGACACTGACTCCACCTGGCTCCAACCTCCCGTGAGGGAGCTGTCAAGATCCAGAAGGTCTCCCCTGAGCCTTCTTTTCTCCAGGTTGGACAACACCAGGTCCCTCAGCCGCTCCTCATAAGACTTGTGCTCCAGACCTCTCAACATCTTATGGCATAAACCTTTTATCAATGTCTATTATATCTTTTAAATATCTTATAGGTTATTTTTGTAGCTCAGTCACTAGCCCATGATGTCTCACATGCTTGGAAGTCTACATCACACAGCCATACGCATCTGAATATTTATTATCTTCATTAGTAGGTATCAATGCCAAGAAAGAACATTTAGCCAGCATGATAATAATTTACAATAGACAAAATTACAAACATCTTTCCATCTAGGACAAGTGCTGGAGAGGTCAGAGCTGCCCTCCAGCATTTGCTTGAGCTGAGAAGTTCCATACTTTGAAATTTAGCTCTTTGGGAACCCAGCAGATATTGACAGCGGGTAAGAAGAACTGGAATGAGGCTCATGAATTCTCTTTACAAAGCTGCCATTTCAAATGTATATAGGATTACAATAATCACAGTGTTAAAGAAATGCTCCATTATTCCATCACCAGAAGGAAAATGTAAAAAAAAATACAAAAAACCCCCAAAACTAGATTCCCAGTTAACCTAACTGAAACAAATTAGGCTCAGGAGGGAAGAGAACTTGCCTGTGTCACTCTCTCCATCTCTTGCCTTCTGTGCTTTGCATATTTCCATTATGAAAACACTCATGGCTGTGTAGTCTTTGCTGTCTTTTGTTCTCTGACACAATTTTGTTCACTGGTGTATACTACATATATATTTTTAACCCAAATCCATGGCTATACTAAATGGAAAATACATAATGTGAAATTACTTATCTTCTTAAGGCTTGTGCAATGTTGTGAACAGACTGTGCTGAAAATGTGCCAAGTATTTTTTTTTTTTTTTTGGCCATTCCTGTGACTCTAAACAATAATATTCTGGGTTTTTTTTTGGTGGAGGCTGCATGTACTCCTACAAAGTTCATGTGATTCCATCTCTTTATTTTGAAAAAGTCAGAAAGATGTATCCTCTGTGATTTAGGCTTTCATACATTATGCCCATGAATGTTACAGCCTCTGCATGCCTAAGGCCACAACTGTCAAAGGCAGACCCATCTTTAGCAGAGCATGCCAGCATGTACGCTACAGGAATGAGTCTATAAGACATCTCCTTAAGAAGAAATAAACTGCCATTCCTCAGCTGAAAAAAGATTTAGTGTTTTTATTCCACCCACCCACACAAAAAATACCTCCTCTAATCAAGCACTGATTATTTGAAAGAGTTTACATTTACATGTGAATTATAAACTAATAAGTTAAAAGAAATATATAAATTAGGTAGGCATTGAAAATGTGACATGAATGTTGGAATTTGTATCTTTAAGAGAAAACCCAGGTGCCCAAGCATGTAACCTTTACAAGCATAAATAAATCTTATGTGAATATACCCTATAAGCTTTTACTTACACTGCTGTAAATCTAAAGTAACTCCTCTGACCTTAGTACCTTTACTCAAGAAGTACCCCTTGTACAGATGAGATTAGAATTTGGCCTTTTAACCTCAATTAAACTCCGTGCACAAGTAACATCATACCATGAAAGTCAGGATGGCTGAATCAGGTCCTCCACCTGAAACACCATCACCAGGGAAATGTTTAGACAGTGATTTTCAGAGGAATGTTTAGATCTATAATTGGTCTTAGTTAAGTCAGTAGCAGTCTTAATTATTTACCAGTGAAGTCCCTGGACAGAATATTGAATTTAGAGTAACTCAGGGGGTATAGTTGTCAGAGTCTGTTCAGTTAAGAAAAATAATGGCAGGTTTTTTCTGATCTGCCCTACCACTTTTGCTCCAACAACGTTCTTCTAGTCTTTAAAATACATGTTGGAATACAGACCAAGGTTAAAGGCAATACTCTGTCCCTGAGACCTGTCTCAGGCTGAAGAAGAAATGGAAAAAGTATTCATTTTCAGCTTATAGCCCGAAGAAGACCCAGAAGCCAAAACATCACCTTTAACTCAGCTTCTATTTTTTGCCTATCATTTGCTCTTCTTTCAATTTCCAGCTTTCATACCACTGCCACAATATCATTACCTCCATTTATCCTGTTTTCATGAGGTGTCGGGTTCTTTCTTTCAGAGGATTCTCACAGTGATCGCGATCAGGCAATTGATTTTTTAGCAGAACCTTCTATTAGAGTCAGTGGGGAATTCTAGTTAAAAATCAATGGCACAATCTGACCCAAAAGGAGTTAGTAAGGCTTTGAGAAAGGCAAGAAATTAATGACACTGTAATGCAAAATTGGATGTTTTGCATGGGTCCTTGAAAGAGGAACACCAAAGCATATACATTGTCCTCAATTTTTGACTACTTTCCAGTTACATATGGAAAAAAAAATAACAACCAACAGATTTTAAGTGCATAGAGAAACAGAAAGTAAAAAAATAACACATCATTTATCCATTAAGATATTTATCCCACATTCCCTTCCATATGTTTCTTTTTCAGTTAAAAAAAAAAATATAAAGAAATATTTTTGTTGTTGTTATTATTTTAAAGCTATAATTTACATTTTTACATGTTCATAAAACATATTTCAAAGAACTCTTACACCACTGGCACACTGACAGTATCATATTTACTGGGGCATTTATATCAGTATTCTATGTTCTGGTATCTTTCTACTAACTACCATAAAAATATGGCCTTCTTTGAAGCACTGTTTTGATTTTAGTTTAATCTGTAGATTAGATCTATATGTTGATTTATATATAAGGTATATTGCAGTTTATTTTTTAAGATTACTTCTTAAATTGTAACAACTGTTGATACAACAGTTAGAAAACTCATAGTAATATAACTTTTATTTTTCAGATTATTAGGTTAAATACGGTAAAAACAATATCAGAATACCTAAACCACTGCTATAAAAGATGAATTTGGAAATTCATCTTTGGTACAAAAAGTATCCAGAAGTAATATTTTTTTAATATATGATCCATTTCTAAACTAAACATCTAGAATTTTTAAAAATTACTTCACAAAATGTTGTGATCTAACTGGAAAAATAATTCCCACCCTTAAGTTAGGCTAGTATATTTTAGTCTTAGGTGAAGATGCTTCTGATAACTTTTTTAATTTATTTTTTTTTTTTTTACTTTATTAAGTTAATTCATCAGACAAATATGAAGGATTTGGTTTTTTGTTTTGCTTTGGCATTTGTTTTTTTTTTGTAATTTATGTTCAGAAGTATTTTTTTACCATAAACCATTGCTAAAATTGATGGTGATGATTTGACTACAATCACTTTTTAAGATAAACAGAGATGTGATCTTGGATGTTCATTTGTCTAGGGTAAGAATCTGCCTCCTTTCTAAGAAAGGAAATCAATAGGATTGCTTAAATTAGTCAGTGTGCTAGTAGAAAGAAACTTGCTCCTCATTACTTAGCCACATTTTATCTACACAAGTCACAGATTTTCATTTTATTTCTCTTGTCCAAACTGACAAAAGTGATGTTTGAAGCAGATACATGAGTTTGGGATATAAAAAAGAGTGGAAATATGGCTGCTAGCTTTTTGCTTAACCTAGACAAGAATGCATCTGCATGAAGAAATTAAGACTGAAGACACATTTCATAGATACTGTTTTCTTGGATTTGGCAGTAATGATGCTATAATTTAGGTTAAGCTAATTATGCTAGTTTATGTGTGCTCAATTATCTTTTATTTCATTTTATTTTTCAACTCATGTTGGTTTCTTTCTTCCATGTAAATCCATTCCTGACTCTGTGAGAAATTCGTAGCTTCTCTTCTCTAGAACAGAAACACAACTGTAAAATAATCTAAGTTCAAAAGTAGGGTACAAAAAGTCAGTTTCCCATCACTTGTTTTGGCATTCAGAAATCTGACTGCAATATCAGGTAGTCCTGCATGCAAATCTTGCACCATGTTTCCTTTATAAGTCTTGTAATTCTGATTCTTTGCTTGTTTTCCTTTATGCACCAGGTTTGTTTTCCAGTGTGCAGGCACTTGCAGCTATGTTACTCCAATGATGAGTCTAGAACGTGGTTAGACAGATGATAATAAACAATTCATATATGAGAAAAGAAGTCTTGCCTTCAGCCATGAAGCAATATTACAACAGAGAGATATAATTCATCAACAATACAACAAAAAAATGCATTTTGGGTTTGTTTTAGTTTTTTGTTTGGTTGGTTTGGTTTTATTTGTTGTTTATTTTTTTGGTGGTGGTGGTGGTGGGTGGATTTGTGCATGTGTGCGTGTGCTTTTCTGCTTGTTGGTTGGTTTGGTTTTTCTGTTTTTGTTGTAGGCTGTTTTTTGTTTGGGGGATTTTGTTTGTTTGCTTCCAGAAGAAAATTAAAACATTTGAGCAAACATGAAAGTATTGAATAGTATTTTTTTTTTCCACCAACTTTGCTATTGAATACTTCCATCCCTAGGTTCTTCACTTTTGGCCTGATTAAACAAAGGTACAGCACATGCTCTCAGTGAAAACAAGAATGCCTCAATAATAGGAAGGTTAGAACTATACAAAGAAAATATCCAGCATATCTGTACTGATACCCTGCAGCTCAAAATTTAGGTTCTGTGCTTGCTTCTTTTATCATCAGTGTTGCAAGAGTTTAGAAATCCACACAGCACATTTCAGTCTTTGGAGAAAGAAAAGCCACGGAGTTGCTCACTATTAAGCTACCAACAAATTACATTTACAAAAAGCAAATACGATACATATTTTACCATTTAAAATACATCCATAGCCAGCTCATTCACCCACAGAACTCAAGCATATAGCAATCACAAAGTAGAATTTTTTCGGTATCTTCAAATTATGTCTAGTAAATGAAAACTTAAGTATTTGCTTGTTACTAAGGCAAGGGTTTGCTCCACTGTGCAATAGTTTTATCTCCTTGCAGTGTTTAGGATAAAGGGTTTGGCACCAGAGAAGGAACAGGAATTACAAACTCTACTTGACTGTATGACAGCACCGCTCTCTGCCTCCGTGGGGAGTGCACCATCTAAACTCTAAGACTGACAGGAGGCTTGACCATCCAGATGATTGATTTGCCTCTGTGTACATATTTTCTCAAATGAATCTGTTCAAGGTGCCCCCATTGGAAGACACAGGTTTTCTATTGGGAAGTGGAATCCTATCCCAGCTCATCTGCTCGCAGTCATCTGCAAATCTCCTACCCATCTATTGTCCTGATATTCTTCCTCCAATACTTTAGCGTTTGCCATTTGCCTCTGTATGAAAGCTCAGAAAGCAGCAGTCATGTCTCAGATGTACCTTGTTCTGTCAGAAATTCCTGATGTCCTACACTACATTTCACTGATTGCTAGATGTGGGTCAGAAAAGACATTTCCTTGAGGACCCACTGACTCTATCTTGAGATTTTGCTTTATTTTTCTTTCCCCTGCATTTAAGAAGGAAATTGAAGGCCTTTGAGCTGCTGAGAGTCTACTACAAGGTGTTGAACAGTCTCAGCTTCCATTAAAATTAAAATGACCATATCACAGAAGGCACTTAGCTTTTTGCAGGATTGTATCTTTGCTTGGTCCTGTGGGGAAAAAAGAAAAAATCCCTAAAATTCACCTGACCAAAGCACAAAAGTTTCAAGAACTTCAGTATCTACCTAACCTATGTGCACCACATTGGTTGGGTTCTGTCCTTTTCCATTCGTTAGACAATTTTCTTGTGAAGATGTAAAATCCTCAGGTGAGTCCATCAAGATTAAACTAAAAGATGTCAAAATAGGGATGTCGTTAAACTGACAGCCTTAGGAATAAGGCAGTTTCATGCACCTTGACATCGATTCTTTCCTTAAGGAAAGTTATTTCTTCATTCTTGTTTCTGAAGATCAATGTCCTGTGTAAACTTGTCATAACAGTCATAGCTGTGTAGCCTTTGTATGAAGGTCTGCCGCATGCTGTGCTTGACCCCAGTGGCAGGGAGATTCAGCACTTATTTTCTTTGATATTTAACTTACTGATAAAGTTGTCACCCTTATCCTGAAATCCAGTTTCAGTCGTGAGCCTTACTGAAAGGATGATCACTCAAGTTTATATTCCTGAAAACCACCACTGTACAGCTGAATTACAAAACCCTTTCTCCATCTGCCTGGGAGTGAAGTGCTCTTTGTAACATCATTCCAGTGGAGTTTATTTATTTAATTCATTTACCATGTTTCGCTAAAATAGTGACACTGGGGCTTTCTAAATCTGATAGCACTTCCAGGAACTATTGCAGATAAATATTTTAATTCTATTTTATCTTTAACTAAATCAATATCTAAAGAACTGTACATTGCCTTCAAACGGACATGCATCTAATGCTTCTTGATATTTACCAGAAGATGTCCAGGCTCAAAAGATGCTGCTCTGGAATGAATTTCAGGATAATATTCTTTGAGGGGTTTTAAATATGTTCTTTATCAGATGTGCCACTGACACACAAGTTTGGCTTCCATAAGCTTTACTTTATTTGCAATTTACTGAAGATAATATATATAATTAATAGTCAATCACCAATGCAAATCAAGAGTTTTGCTTTCTATGAATATTTATCCAATAAGCCACCCTTGAACAGAATACTGACCCCGTGGCTTGATCATTTTACACAAAGTTGGTCAACTGTCTTTCCTATGCCAAATACTAGGATTATGAGGATGAACATTTCTTTTCTTTAGTTTTATTAAAGAATCTCTTGAAACCTTGTATATATCAACTTATTTCCAAAGTCAGAGACAGCTTTTGTTAAAATATGGCTTAGTTGGTGAAATCAGCTGACTTCTCAAAATAAGTAAAAAGTCTGTATGTAATTGAGGAAAATTTGTTATCCTTCCCTGTTGCCCTAAGTGTGCAATTAACATGAAAAAAAAAAAAGAGTTGCCCATACTCAGAAGAATCAAACACATCACTTAAGAGCAAGGGATGAGTATGCTGTAGGTTCATCTATGCTTCGAGGTCATATGTAAACAGAGAAGGCATTTTGTCAACATAATTATTCCAGATAATCACTAGCTGAAGTATACTAAACACCTTAATTCATAAATTATACTGAAAGTTAGCTTAAAAGTACCTGTATAAATAAGCTCAAAGTTAGATAGCAGCAGTACCAACTCAGCTGTGACCATTGGTGACTCAAGATGATGGCAAGAGATACTTTTCACAGCAAAAATATGGGCATTTAGATCCTTCATGGAGAGCAGATTTCCTAATTAAATAAAAAGAAATATCTCTTTTTTTTAAAAGAATGATTCTTTCAAACCTTCTTAAAAAATAGAAAATTACTTTTTAGATATATTTATCTTTCTGGTGAAGCAAGATCCTCTCCCAAGTTCTTGTGAAAGGCAATGCTTAGACAGTTGAGGGATTTCCCTGCTTTCAAGAATAATAATAATTAAAAAATCCAAGCAGTCAGCCTCACAATCAAATGTACCTTATTTTAAGATTATTTAGTAACCATTTGTGAAGCATTTGATATATGAAATGCCTGCTCACCATATACCTACATGTCATATACATAAACACAAATGTATACGTGTACACACAGGCATACACCTGCTACTTGTTATAAAAAGGATGTTGTTTTTCTTGCAATGTCTTTGGAAATAAAGACAAGAAAATGGTTTCATTTTCATTCTGACTTACAAAGCAAGAATAATAGACTGGCTATTTCCATTATTTTCTATTTTAAGATACTCCATAATTTTGTAATTTTTTGAGTTACATTTAATGGAAAATTTTAAACCATTATCAGCAAACATAGGTGAATTTAAAAAGATATCAGAGTTGTTCCCACATCATAACTGGTTAAGGCAGAGTTGATGTTATTTCCTTCAGTAGATTTTCTGGTTTTGTGGGAAAAAAAATATTCTATTGTGAAGTATTGATTAAACTATACCTAATCCTTCTATAATCTGCCTCAAACTTGTTCTCATTATTAATCTATGCACATATTTTATACTTAACTTGAACGGAGACAATGAGGTAAAATGACAAAAAATGTCATTTTGTTAAATTAACTCAAGAAAAGGAAAAAAAAAAAAAAGTATCTCTTTACTTACTATTAAGTTTCAGATCTTATAATTTTAGAGTAGCAGTATCAGAACTCTTTGTTGCAGTAACCTGTATCTTCCCACATTCACAATATATTAAATACAATTTTATCTTTACTTTTAACCTATATCTATGAAAAATAAACTTCACAAGTACATAGAAGAATGAGTTTTCATAGCAAAATTATAATAAAATTGATGTACTGTCATAAATTACATTGCAGTTATGTTCAATTACTGTATAAAGTTTTATTCTTAGCTTTGCAATGCTTTGCATTCTGACTGGCTGAAGAGTTTGTACTTTTCTTAGTCACTGTAAAGTTGTTTCTCATTAAGTATATACCCTACAAATTCATTCCTGTTGTTTGGCAGAGAGTTAACAAACCAGAGGAGTAGGATGTGCATAATAATTATGTGGTTATCTTTCAGTTATCTCACCTCTGCCATCATCTACCACACTTCTTAGGTTGGCTCTGGAATATGAACTTTTCAACCTGTCAGTTCATATTATCGCTTATTTAAATGCTGCAAAAATGCATGAATGAGGAATCCTTCTTCTGTTCTTATTGAAATGAAGAAAAAAAAAAAAGGCAAAAACAGGGCAGGCAAAACGTAGACAAAAAAAAATTTCCTCAATTCCAGTTCAAGGTTATTTAGATGCAGTGTTGAGGGACATTGTTTAGGGGGGAACTTTGAAGAGTAGGGTTAATGGTTGGACTTGAAGATCCCAAGGGTCTTTTCCAACCTGAATGATTCTATGATCTCATTTTAAATCATGGCAAATCCAAAATAATTCTGTTAACCATCACTAGATACAACCAAAGTCAAAATGTCATAATATGCCCTGGTTTGTAAAGGTCGAATTCTAGCACTG
>VWZY01004021.1:6352-42127 GCA_013399075.1 Chloroceryle aenea
TAAATTAGAAGAAAGCCAAACAGCTATTGCTGG
Organism: Chloroceryle aenea; assembly: GCA_013399075.1. NCBI lineage: Eukaryota > Metazoa > Chordata > Aves > Coraciiformes > Cerylidae > Chloroceryle > Chloroceryle aenea. The sequence goes on from VWZY01004021.1 coordinate 6,386, forward strand.
AGACAGATTATTACAGCTCATTTCGAGGCTGTTTCCTGCATACCAATGATAGATCAGTAAACAAACGCCTCTTTGCGAACACAAAGCAGGCAGGAACTCTGTTTGGAAGAGAGAGGTCGGGGTAGGTCTCGCTTCGCTTGGTAGCAGGAAGCCCCTATCACATGGCCCTGGGAATTGTGAGGTCGGGTGCATGTGGGAGATATGTCGAGAGGCTTCTGCTGGGAGACTTCACATCCTTCCCAGGGTCTGGCCAACAGGTTTGAGAGCGCTCTCCTCTCCCTCTTTCCTCCCGCCTCCTCCCCTGTCCTTCCTTTCCCAGTTTAATTTTGAAATTATATCAGATGACTGCTTTGTTCCCCCAAACAATGGCAGGGATTACTGAATAAATTGCAGTGAAGAGTCTCTCCAAATGGGGCTTGGCATCTTCTCTTCTCTTTTATGGCCTTGGTGCTCCAGGATGTATGTGCCAGGAGCTTGAGTTGCCATGGGACTGTCTCTCCCAATGCCAGTATAAATTTCTTGTGTGGTTTTTTAGAGAAAGTAGCAATAGGTCAAGAAGTACCAGTTCAATGTACATGTCTTTCTCAAATCTCCTGCTACCTCAGCTCAGCCCTACTCATTTCTTCTAGGCAGTTTGTAAAGCCCTGGTGACGTTGCACATGAGGCATGAAAGCAGAGCATTTTGGATAACACTTCTGAGTCTCTGGCAGGTCTTCCTTCCTCATCCCTACAGACGCACTTTCTCATGCTCTCTCTCCCCACTTCCCTCACTCTTTCCCCCCTGTCCACACAGACTCATCACCTCCCTTGTACCAGATGAGGTGCATGTTGGACCCCTTTCCATGAGCCACTTTGTCTAAAGCTTTCAGTGGGCTCTAGCAGGTAACCAAAGTGGTCCAAAGAGAGCCCGAGCCAGCACACAATCAGGGTAGCGTGTGGTCAGTTGTAGCAGAGATGTGGGGTAACAGGAGGAACAGAAGCTCCCTGCGCCCTTTGCAGTGCACTGTCCTATTAACTCTGGGTGCTTCATGGAGCCAAACGTCAGCACAGATGACTTTCTGTTTTCCTATGGAGGCATTTTTCCTTCCTCTTGTCAGCTGTAGCAATGCCTGTAGGTAAGGCCTGCAAGTCATTTCTGGTAACCTTATTAATGGAAGAGATGATCCCATCACCTTTGAAGTTCCTTTAGTCTTAGGATTGGCCCCAACCAAATTATCTGACTGTTGGGCTAGTTGGGAGGTACCGTATTATTTGGTGTTATTTAATTCCAGAGGTGACTCTCTTTTTCCCTCATGTCTTCAGTGTGTTTGGATAAACATTTACTTTTTTGGGCAAGAGCAGCTAATGTGCTACAGTAATCCTTGAGATAATGCTGAGGACACCCTGTATACTGTGCTGCTCAAGGTGAAAGCACAGCTTGCGCAGGAGGGATGACTTAACTCCCGTAAGTGGTGTGTGTTGTCAGTGGCTGCATTGGTAGGTACCTGGTTGTTGTCATGTTGCAGCATCTGATGTGTTGCTCCTTTGGAAGCTCTGTCATGCGCCAGCCATAGACCAGAGCTTGGTTTTGTTTGTATTCTCGGGAACAAAATTAAGACTCAAAACGGAGTCAAGCGCCAAGTGACTTCATTTGCCCATCAACAAGTTCACAAAGCAAAGAGAGAAAGAAAGGAAGAAAAGGGTTAGCTGCAGTAGCTGCCACCACAGATCTGTGGCGTCCCGTCAGTCCGATTCGTTTCCAGGTCCGGTGGGAGAGCATTCTGTCCGATGTTTTTTGTTCCTGTTCTTTTATTGGGTGATCCTGTTGAATAGTCACCCTTAACTCCTTTGCTGAACCGCACCCACCACCTGGTGGTGCCACACATGCCCAATACCTTCTCTGAGGGGTCCTAAGTGGTCTGCAGGTGTCTCTGGACCCCTTGGTTTTCCAAGCCCTAGGTCTGGGTGCATGCATAGGGATGAGGTTGCAGTTTTCAAAGTCAGCTCTGTATTTGAGCTCATAAGGAAACAGGAACTTCTGACTTGTGATCCAGTCGTCACCCAGTTTGTGGTTTGAAGTCTGCCCACACTGATGCAGCAATGTTAAGACATTTAACACACAGTCTCTGTCACCATCTCTGACAAGCTCCTGGCCCCCTCTTTAATCTGCCCTGTGTGAGTGCATTGCTTTGGTTACTTCTGCTGCACATGGTCGCCTGGGGGGGGACAGATGCCCCTCTGGCCTCGACTGCCAGTGGTGCTCCTTTCATGGGAGACTCTTCTGTAGCATTCAGTAGCTGCTTTGTTTCTCGCTTCTGCTCACTGAGGGCAATGGGTTCTGTCTCATCCACTGCACATGAAGAAATGAGTGTACTTCTCATTCTGTATTTTTTTTTTGGCCTCTGTCACAAGATGTACATCAGGTACGTGGCTGCGCTGAGCACCAGCACACTTTTGCTCATATCCAGGCGTTCATTTTCACGGCAGTGCTTGTGAGGAAACTACTGGAAAAGCCTGAGAGATGGAGGTTCCTAATGGGGAAGTCGTGTGATCTTACCAAGCAGGAGCTCATCCCAAGCGGATATTTGGTGTGGTGGCAGAGCCACAGTGTGCTGACTCCTGTTATGTTCTTACTGCTAAAGGTAGTGCTGAGGGGCTCCTGCCACTGACCCTGCTGTGTGAGGCACTAAATGAGTGATGAGTGAGGAGACCATCCCAGCTCTAGAGATGGTGTAAGCTGAGTGCAGAGCAGCTTTGCAGGAATCTGCTTTGGCTGCCTGGGTGAGTCATTCTTTGGCCCGGGACATGAATGATGGTTAGTTTTTCATTATTCTCAATCCATAACAGTTAACGGATGGATGAATAGATTTTGTTCCTCAGACTGGTAAATTTTCTTGACAGTGTTGCAAGGCTGCTCTGTGTCTAGAAGTAAAGTGGGTGTTTGTTCCAGTTCCTAACAAGGAAGAGAAGCCAAGGGGGTTTATTGTCTGGGGAAAGAGAGTCTGTTAAATGGTTAGCAATGAGCTGCCCCAAGTGTGTACACATTGAGTTGACCCAGAGTTCACTCCTTGCATCAGGAACATTGCCAGTGTGGGATAAAGGGAGGGAGAGAAAACTGCAAACAAACAAGACTGATTTTCTTTTTTTTCTTTTTTCCTCTCTCTGCCCAAAAGACTGGAACAGTGGAAGTGAAAGATCCTTTTGTTCTTTACTGTTTCTGCTGTGGTGGGTTTTATGTTTTTAATAACAAGAACCTACTAAATTACCCAAGGCTCTCAGTCTTGTTGCCAAACGCTTGGCATGGCAGGGCAACATCTGGCAGACCAGCCAAGTGGACAAATTTGAGAGGCTTCAGATTTTCCAAGCACTGCCTACAAGATGGTGAGCCTGTTGTCAGTGCAATGCTGTAGAGCAGGCAGACCACCCTGGGAAGTGAAGAGAGATGGTACTGTGGAGTAACAGAGTAATTCTTTATCTTTTTTTTATTTCATGGTTAAGAGTATTGTGGGGCAATAAAAAGAAAGGGACAGTTGCTCTGAGGGCTAGAATCCATTGGGCAAACAGAGTGACTCATTTTTGTGACTGATTTATTGTACCCCCATGAGGAGTTGTCTCTGAAATGAGATCAGTAGAAGCCTAACACAGCCCACCATAGGGAAGGAAACCAGTGGCTGCAGTGCAGCATCTCTTCAGCCTAAAATGTTTCCCGTCCCAGGCTGGGGACGTTGTGACAGTGTTGCATGCCCAGGAACCACTTTGGTCTTGGGGCCTTAACACAGGTTGGTTAAAAATTGTTTTTGTTTTAGTCTACTGCAAGGATAAAATAAATCTAAATCTTTGTCTGAAAAAGCAGATTCATCACCTGGTGTGCAGTAAGTCCGATTCTCACACACTAAGGAGAGACATTTATTAGGCCCTTTATTTCAGAGTTGTACAAGCCTGGGTGCTTGGTGGTTTCCACAAATCAAGCGCACCAAACAGGACTCTCTGGGCTATATTTATGCACAAAACTTAAAATGTTAGGAATTCCCAAGCCCACCCTCTTTCTGGTGATTGGATAGTAATTCACACATCATATTTCTGACTCCGTACTTCCACTATTATTCATGTTCAGGGCAAGGGTCTTCACCTAGGCATGAGTCTTTTTGATCCATAGGTGTGATTTTTTTATTATTGTAATGAATGTAGTTACACTAAGGACACATAAACCTTAAGCTCTCCTGCCAAGGTGGCAATACACCATTGAACAGTCTTCCTCAAGACATAGTTGTTCCAGGATGTCCTTGCTAAAGGATGCTAAATGTTAGTTCTTCTGATTAGAAGTGTAACATTTACAATTCTAGCTATGTTTTAGAAGTGTAATGGCTCATTCTAATAAAATGCTAGCAATGTATTCAACAAATCCACTGAGATTTTGGCAACAGTAAAAGCCTTCATGAAATGTGCTTCATATTCAAGATGTGGTACAGCAGTTAATGCTGAGTCAAAAGATAATTTTTGCCCTCAAAACCTGTCACCTCCTTCCTGGACTTCTAAGGGGTAATGCTGTCACCCCTCTTCCATTTCACAGAGGAGGAAACTGAGGCTGTCTTCAGAGAGCTGTCACATCTTGCTTCAGTGCTTCTCCTGAATTTTGAGGACAAACGTGCATGTGTGTGTAGAAGGAAGAGAGAAGGATGCTGAACACAGCGTAATGCCTCCTCTTTGTGTCTGTCTGCAGGTGACCTCCTGCCCTGCTGTGTGCTGACATGATGACAGCTAGCAAGGCAGCCGATGTAAGCAAGTCTGAAAGCATTGTCTGCAAGTCTGTTGAGAGGTGAGAAATTTCATTTTTCAGTGCCAGGGTGCTTAGCTTGTGTTTATTATCCTCAACAAAGAAAACCAAATGAAGGAAACGTTCCCTCTGCTCTGCACTGTCCCTCTCTCATCACACATTAAAACACACCTCTGTAGGTGTCAGATGGTTTCATTGCCATCTCGGGACTGTGATGTTGTGAATTGTAGCATCCTGTCAGTCTAATAATGTCCTAGACTCACAACGCTAGAAGAGGTCTGCCCCAAGACTAGACCATTTGTGCTGGAGATGCCCCTGTCTATGTTTGCCCTGCTTGTGCTTGAAATCTTCCCTGCTGGAGACTCCACAGATTCCTCAGACAAGCCCTGCTGTCCTCACTCATTGCAGGTTTTTCCCAGTGTCCAGCCTTGGGTTCTACTGTTCAGTCCAACCACCAGTGGTACTGTGATGCCCATCTGCTTGGGAAAAGCCACGGTGTTCAGAGTGCTAGCCCTTAACCCAAGCATGATGATGTCACTGAGACAGCCAGGTGTAAAATATCTGTGAGGCCAGGGAAGAACAGTTTTTTGCTCAGGTCCCATTTCTGATCAGAAACCCTTCCCAGACTCAGTTTGCACTACAGCTGAGTCTGCAGTGGCCGCCAGCATCACTTAACTCCAGGACGAAGCCCAAGGTTTGCCAGCGCAAAGAGTATCCATATGGATGCTCTCCCAAGAGCGCCAAGTTCTGGAAGAGGCATGCTTGATACATTGAAGTGAATGGAGTGATTTCCCAAGTTAAGTCTGTTAATCGAGGTTAAATAGGACTCATGGTACATAATGGTACAGGTTTGCATTCCAGCAACTACCTTGTATTGTCTTGGAGCTCTTTCCCAAGCCCAGGCAAACCCCAAAGACACAATTAAGTGTTGTAGTTCAGAACCATTTTGTGTTGGAATAACTGTCTGTTCAGCTGGAACTTCACTATATTGCTGAAGTGTCACAGTTTGATACCGTGATACCACAGACTTGGACATGCCTAGAATGAAAATACAGAAGGGTTTTTTGATGCCGTTTGGACTCAAATGGTTAAGTCGTTTAATCCTTTGCTCTGAGAATGTTGGATCTGGTGTGCGGGTGGTCTGTCGTGTGCTCTAGGTGAGGGAGTGTGCCTGAGTGCATGGAAGCCCAAGCCCATTGTGGCCTGGGATGGTGGGGCCATAGAAATGTAATAATGAAAGTGCAGTCTTTGTGCATTACTATGCATTTGGGCAACATTTGGATGGACTGAGAGAGACCCTCTGAGCAGGCATTAGAGGAATGCCAGCTGTGTCATGTTTTCTCCTCTGCTTAACAGCAGCAATTTTGCTATTGCTTGCAAATGGTCCATTTTGCACTTAGTTGCAGTGGACCTGCTGGATGACCTGACAATGTCCAAAACTGCACTGCATTTCCGAACACACACAACTGCTCATGAACCCCTTGTTGGTTTCAGCATGTCTGATGTACAAAAAAAAAAAATCTGTCTCTCATCTGCAACCTACTTCTGCCACAAAGAAAGGCTTCTCTTCAAACTGTGCCTTAGTTGTAACAAGAGGAAAGCATTGTGCTATGGGTAGAAGGACCCTTCCCTGAGTGTCCTCCCCTGTAAGCCCATCTCTCAAGAGCATCCTGTGCTCTTAACAACTTTGTGAGTGAAGCTTGTGGAGATGGTGAACTAAAGGGTGAGCAATGGCAGTAAATGTTTCTTTTCTTTTTGTCTTTGGTGCGTAGGATCAAGCTTGCAGATAAAAACAATACAGCAGCTGTGAAGGAATTAGAAAGACCTTTGCGTGGACTTTTGAGTGAGAGATGTTCTGAAGGTCCCTCTGTCACCTTGGGTTTAACACTTGAAGCTGAGCTGGTTTCTTCTGTGGTGAAGAACCCGCTGGGAGCCTTGGAGAACTTGATGCTGGATCCAAAGCTAGACTGCTTTCAGCAGAATATGCTTAGTCCCAAAATGATCATCAGTGACCCGTCTGTGGATTTGAATGTTAAAGAAAACAAACTCACCAGGAGACAGATAGGAGGCACTCAAAATGCACGGTCACCTGGAAAGACTGGCTTGAGGAATAAGCCCTTCAGCATCAAAGACAAAATTTCAGAATGGGAAGGGAAAAAAGAAACGCAGTCTGCTCCTCGCAGAGAGGAGGAGCCGGGAGTTAAAGAGGAGCATAAAGTGTTCTGTGTAACTGAGAAGACAAGTGGGGAAGCACTCGTGACACGGAAGGTGGAGACCAAGAGACTTACAAACAGGGAACTGGAGTGCAAAGGTGCAGGCAAAGAGAATGACTGGAAAGCAGGAACTCAGACAGGCACCGGGCAGGCAGCAGAGTGGAAGGGGGAAGTACAGAAGCATGAGGAAGTGGAGTCCAGCCCTGGAAAATGCAAGGAGGTGAAAGGTGGTAAGTGGGAGGTCCAGAAGGAGAATCTTTCAGTGCTTAGTCAGGTCAAGAAGCTAGAGCAGGCTTTGAAAGATGGCTCAGCAGAGCTGCAGCCACAGTTGCCTGGTACCTACTATTCTCCGCAGTGCTTACAAGAGAAGACAGCACAAGGACACACTGCTCCCGAGAGCCATGAGAGCATAGGTGGGGCTGAGCTCAACAAAAGACTTCTTGCCCTGGACTCTGAAATCAGTGAGCCAATTTTTGGGACTCTAGAAGAGGTAAGAACTTCTCATGTGAAATCCAAGGACTGCACGGTGGAGAATGTGTACACAGAGCCTGGGGTGCCAGAGAAGAAACCCTTTATCAACCCACTGCCAAAGCCCCGGCGGACTTTCAAACACGAGGGGGAAGAGGACTGGGTGCCAGCAGCTAGGAATAAAAGAAACTTACCCCCACTGCCATCCATTCCTCCCCCTCCTCTACCCTCTTCTCCTCCCCCATCAGCTGTCAGCAGGAGGCTCTGGAGTGGAAAGCACAAGAACAACTCTGACCACAGGTATTCGGGTTGTGTTTCACAAAGGTGTTGGCCTTGATGGTGGAGTCCTGCCTTCCCATGTCAGCCTGGTAGAGACAGATCTTCTGCAGTCACTCATCATCCCCAGAGAGCCTTGCTGGCCATAACCAGCACTCGGTTCTCTCTCTGAGAATGTACGAGTGGCCGGCACAACTTTGCAGGGTAACTGTGAAGGGCCAAGCCATGGTAGGTTTGGGCTTTAAGGCCACTATTACGTGGCTTAACCTTCAAGCCCAAGATTGAGGAGTTTGGGGTTTTTTTTTGGTGGGTTTTTTTAGTAGAAAAATCTGTTTAGAGAACAACTACAGCTGGTCTGGCACACTCTCTGCAATGATAATCTCTAGCCTCTACTGCAGCATTTTCCCTGTTCATAGCAAACCTGTTCCTCTAAGTGAATGTGATATGTATATATTATTCTGGAATGCTTTCTTGTCTTTTCTCCCCTCCCACATGATCATCACACATTTTTGGGGTGGAGAGCATAAAATGCACAACTGCTTCTAATGCACTCTGCATAAACAGCGTGAATTAAAAATTCCTGGCTTGGGTACAGGAAGGGAATTGAAACTTTCCAGGTTTGTTAGTGGAGGTCACTTTTTTTTTTTTAACCCTTTCTACCATCCTGCACATGAGTATTGCTTTCCTGTACTGTTCAGAGAGTTGGTTTTGGGGCCTCCCTCTTCCTGCCGAGGGTGGGATCTGTGCTGTAAATAGGGCCTCTCATGGCCTGAGATTCTCTGCAGCGTTGCAGGATGTGCCACTTAGCGCTTGCATCTTCACAGTGTGCTATTGCCATGACAACCCAGATTATCTCTGGTGTCCCCAGAAGGCCATTATTTGTATGGCTGATTAAAAATAGCCAATCTTACTGTTACTTTTTCATGCTTTCTACGGGATGAGGCTGTGAAACATTCTCTTCTCAGTAATTCATTTTGCCAACTGTGTGGCATGTGTAGCACTCGCATGCCACACTTAATGGTGGACTTGTCAGGCTTACAGTTGGACTTGATGATCTTAAAGGTCTTTTCCGCCTAAATGATTCTGTGATTCTCTGTTAGAGAAGTGAATTAGCCATGATTTGGTTATAAATGCTGGTTAACTGTATCATTCTCCTCTTTGCTCCTTCTCCCCTCACATCAATGGTGCAGGAAGTCGTATGAGTTTGAAGACTTGCTGCAGTCATCGTCTGAGAACGGCCGGGTGGATTGGTACGCGCAGACCAAGCTGGCCCTCACACGCACTTTATCTGAGGAGAACGTCTATGAAGACATCCTGGGTAGGAGCTTTGGAAAGGGAAGGGATTTGACTGCCAGTGTTGAGTAACTGAGGACACTCACGGTTAACAAGCATTCACCAAAAGTGCTGAATAAAGTATGTTTATTATCCAAATGCAAACCAAGACACATTTTACACAGATTATTGGCGAGCAATAAGAAAACTGAACAGAATATTTCAAAGCTCATCAGCTTCAAAGATGAACCTGAGGCATGTGGGAACCATCTTTTATTTTTTGCTGGCATCTCTCCTCTGTCTTCCTTTTGTCCTGTGGACTAATTCTCGCAGCTCTGATCTGTCCGTTGTGGTGAGCTTGTTACTGCTGAATTAATGCAAGCAGTCTGAAAACATGGCCTTGAAGTCAGTTCCTGAGTTCAGAAATAGGACTGTGTATGGCTTCAGGTACCACTGAAATTAAGCAGATAGGTCCTACAGTCTTTGAAATGGAGTTTTATTCCATTCTCTTTGATAGCAAATCAATGCCATTTTAAAGATTATTTCTTCTAACACTCTCAATTTATAGAGTCTTAATATTGTGAGTTAGGTGGTTGTTTTTGGAACACAGAGTAGAAGCCATCCCTCTTGAAAAAGCCTTAATAAAAAAACTTCCTAAGTTTTAGCAGCTGCAGGCCGGTGTGGTGTAAAGCTCCTGGCCGAGTTTAGCAGAACAGGAAGAGAGTTGCTGCCTTGACTCTCACCATGCAGCTGTAATCCTCCAAAAGTGGTCTGGGAGGTTCAGCGTGGGTGGAGCTGTGCTTTCTCTGGAGCAGGCCAGGCATTAGTGTTTTGATATGAATCGTACTTGATGAGGAAGAACTGTCAAAGGAATCGTGTTCCTTCGAGACTGATGGCAGACAAGGTGATGCCAGGCCTTCCTTTTTGACACTTTTGAAGCTGTCTTGCCTCATTTGTGGAACCAGAAGCTGCCTGTTTGCTTTTTTCTTTTCTCTACTTGGGAGGCCCAAGGAACAAGGAGTGTCCAAAGCGCTGCTAGCTTTTTTTTGTGTGTGTTGGGGCGTGGTGGGAGGTCTCAGAAACCACTGAGTAAGGGTCACCTTGTCAGCTGGAATAACACAGATAGCATTACAGAGTGACTGTATAGGCAAATCCATCCGTTAAAACACAAGCATAACCCTGTGTCCCAAGCTTGCAGTGAACTCAAACACCAGCCTGAAATTCCTTTCCCCTCCAGCTTTTAGTTACAAACATTAGAAGAAAACTAAGTTATGGGTAATTGTTGGTTAATGGGGCATGGTTTTTTTGTTTTCTTGCTGCATGTTTAAGCTTTGCCTGGAGTCAGTGATCTTTAATTGGTTCCTGCAGTCCTGGTGGTGTTACCATGGAAGCCTGGGGAAAGGAGTGGACAGGGATAACTGAAAAAAACCCTACAGTTTTCTTTTTCACAAGACCACAGGCGGGTATAGTCCACAAAACAAACAACATGTGCAAATCACCCCAGTGGAGGGGGATCCAAGACTTCAGACACAGGACACTAATGCTGACCCACAAATAACAACGTGAGTGTGTCCATCAGGGCATGCAAGCACACCCCCCCCCCANCCAGCAAGCCCCGCAGATTCCATGTGTGCACCATCTTTTCACCTGCTTGCCTGGAATATTGGAAATTGTGCTGAGCAGATGCATGGTGAGGTTTATTTGTTAAAAGGAGAGAAAATCTTCTAGACTGAGGCTAATTGAACATGTTGCCAAGCGGTTTGAGGATGGAGTAAGCGACAGAACCCAAGCTTGTTCTTTTTTGCTCTAATCTACCCACTTATATGACAGCTGAAGTGTATTTTCAGTGTGCCATTGAAATTAGAAAGTGGAGGCACTTGCAGGGACAGGAATATATTTGATGACAAAACGTTCACGCAGACTTGCTTTACTGGTGTCACACATGCTTACCTTCTCCTCCTTGGTGAATTCAGATTCACCACCGTAGGGAAGTGTATCACTTAACTACAAAGCTTGAGTGCTAGTTTATCAGGGGATTCTAGGTCAGAATGAGCTGCCTGTTACTTTAGGGGTGTCCCTTCCCCCATACTCCCTTAGGGAGACTACATCCTAACTTTGGATTGTCTACAATAGGTGAGGTGAATCCTTCCCTCTTCCTAAAGTGGGGCACATGAGATTGAGGCATCCATGAAGGGTAGGTGGGCTTGAAAACTTACATTGTGTAATGGACAGCCATGTTCAGAGGGTGGATTTAATCTTTGTGCAGAGTCAGCCCAAGAGCAGTACATCCAACATTAAATGTTAACCCTAAACGTGGGGTTTAAACAGAGACAAGAAAACACTTATGCTAGCTTTCAGCTCACTGTTGCATTTGGAGATAATTCTTAGCAGAAAAATGGAAAGAAGGAAATATAATTAGGGACTGATGTGCATGAGAACCTCACAGCCCCTCTGAAGACAAGGAAGTGAACTTGAGGACTCGCTGCATCTTTTCCATCTGTAGTATCTGTGATATGTTCCTATGGCTGCATATGTCAGTGTCAGGGTTTGGACACTGTCCAGCAAGCAGCTGGACTTCTAGGGCTATGGAGGGAATGAAGCAATTGCAGGAATGCTTGAGAACAGGTCTTTATGTCTGATGTGGGAAGTGGGAGAAGGCCAGCAGATCCCCAAACAGATTTTTAGGGCAAACCTCAAGGATTTTCTGCACTTACAATCTCTTGCTTGTGGCTTTTTGCTACAGATCCACCATCGAAAGAAAACCCTTATGAAGACATTGAGACCAACAGCCGCTGTTTGGGGAAGAAATGTGTCTTGACCTTCCCAGCATCCCCCACCTCTTCTGTACCTGGGACTCCCACTAAGGTACTTTGATTCAAGTGGCCACCTCTGCTGCTCCAGAAAGTTTTTTGGGTAAAATCCAGGTCCTCTGTGGGAAAAGTGGAATTTGGCCGATGTGACTTTCATCATGTCAGAGTTGGTTTACTTTTTGTCTTTCCTTGTGGTCAGAATACAGTGTGATAAGGGGATATTTATTGCCCTTTAGCAAAGCAAAACACCCAGTATTGCCTTATACAAATGATTTGTTGGCTTTCATGGTTTTTCACACCAGGGCTACCTTCCCCTGGTAGGGGGGAAGACCTTTTGCTAATATAGTGCAAGAAAACTCTTCCTGCCCTCCAAGAGGGCATTTAAGTGCTTGGGTGGGTAATCAAGACCTGCAGTGGTCTTGGCTTACTGTCAGTGGGCTGTACACAGTCTGCCTGTGCTGATCAAGATGCCTCCGCAGCCCCCTCCCCTAGGAAGCCTCCTTTGCTCTCTCCATGATGAAGTTGATTGCTGGTAACTAATGTGATGCCAGTCCCCTGGCCAGGGGCCAGTACTAAGAGGGTGTACCCACCAACAGCACAGCTCACAGGCTGGTGCCATTTTCCTCTTGGACAGTGAAAAGAAAGAAGAGGTAAAACATTGGTCTGCACCTCTTGCTCAGGGCTTACCAAGGCCAGCCCTGCTCTCAGCCTCCTTTGCCGTTTTGGTTGGTTCCTGCTACCTGCTTATAGTCTAAGCCTGGAACAACAGGGGCAATGTGACAGCAGAAGTCGTCTTGGCAACAGCTGGGTTCAGAGTGCATAGCAGGGATCTAAGCACAGTTTTCCTGATCAGAGGGTTTTCCTATGATCTCGAAATCGCAGCTGTTATTAGAGATGTTACCTAACGCTTTCAGAGGTTTGATGTGCAGTGTTTCTTGACATGTTGCTCTTTTCCAACCAGCTTAATCAACAACCAAGGTGTCTTTGGGTAATTCAACACTTAAAAGTTAAAATTGTTCCATGGTTCTCAATCCATTCTCCTCGTGGCTCGTTAGGTCTAGAGTAGCAAGGTTCTCTCTAAGAGTGTTGTGATGTAGTTGGTTTCCCTTAGAGAGCTTTGCAGTCACCTGTGCACCCTGATATCCCATGTGTGCTGTCAAAAGGGGGCTGCAACGTTACACAGGAATGCCTTTCACCGTATTTACAGTTCCCAGCAGGAGACCCTTAGTATAGAGTTGTAAGAGATTAATTATATTTTACCCTACAGTACTTTGATATCCTAAAGCTGTGACCTGCAACAGTCAGAAACGAAATGCTGTAGTTCTCTTGGCAGCTAAGGGGTTTGCAATGCTGAAGAGCTTGCCCAGGCTGGAGACTGATGGGGAATGAGTCTGGACAGACTTTCAGTATAGCTTATATCCTTAGTGCAGAATGAGACTCTTCATTGTGAAGGCTCTTCCCAGACTCATTTGGATGTGTGACTTCTCCATGGGTGGTGAGCATTTCTGTGAGTTGAGCGTCTTCTGCCAAAGCAGCCAGGGACACCTGAGCTCAACTGAAGGAATGATTTGGTCTGGCTAATACCTCTGCTGACTGTGTCTGTTGATGGAGGCAGAGCATTATGCTGCCTCACCTACAGTGCTGCTGTGACTTGTTAAATTATCATGGATACCTCTCCCCCTCACCACTTAGTGCCATGTAGATCCATCCTCTGGGAATGCAGATACAGTGCCCACAAAATTTGCAACTTAACCTTGTCATAACTGCTGGGAAATTCTGCAGAAGACATAAAGAGTTCTTATTGAGCATCTCTCTGGTGAGAAGTGGTTTGCCTTTCTTTGTCTGGAGCTGAGCTTTCTTCTCTGACGTTTTTGTCAGGGACTTTGAAGAACTTCAATCTGGTGCTTTAATACCTGCTCTTGTGCTCCCACTGAATTTTCTAATGAGCTTAGCAGGAAACTAGTCTCCACAATTGTCTGTCATGGCATTTCTTACACCCTCCTCTGAAATATTTAATTCTGGCTACTGTCAAAAGTTGACCATACTGACAGTGGGTTTTTTGTCTGCTCTCACTGCTTCTCTTTTCCTCTTGATGAGCTGCTCCTTATCCCAAATGCTTGTGGTTGGCTGGTTGGTTAATCTTGTCCTGTTTACAGTCCCAGTCTCTGGATTACACAAGTCCTGGGAGATTTTTGTTTTGCACTGGAGCAAGGCTTCTTGGCCAACTCCTGAGATTGCATTCTGGTCTGGAATGAATATGGGATGGTTAAATTGCTGGTCAGGGTAGTTCTAGTCTAGCCCAGCAGCTGGGTGAGTTCATTGTGTGTGCAGAAATCTGTGAGCATTCTCAGAATTTGGGTTGTGTTTCGACATGAGTGCTGTGGCTGCCCACTGGATTTACCACCATGACAGTGTTAGCAATGAAGCAGAGGTACTTCAGGTGCTGTGTTCATTCATTCCTTCTCCTCCATTTCCAGTTGCTTTCCAAGCCCATTTTTTTCCGACAAAACTCCGAGCGGAGGAGTTTCAAACTGCCAGACATACGGAAGCTGAGTCGTGATGGGACTGGCTCTCCATCCAAAATCAGCCCTCCTTCAACCCCCAGCAGTCCAGATGACACCTTCTTTTCCTTGGGAGACCCTCAGAATGGCAAGAGAAGAAGGAAGATTCCCAAGGTAAATCTAGGGAAATTTTTTTGCTTGGCTTCTTCCAAGGAGGAATATGACTGTGAAGTGATGCTTTCTTTCGTTTCCAATGTGGAATCCCTGCAATATAGCTGTTGTCCTGGCAGTTGACTTGGCTTCTGTTTAACCCCCTTTCTGCCTGAAGGAGAAGGCTCACAAACATCTCTTCAAGTTTTGAAGAAGGTTTATTTCCATCTGAGGTATCATTGATTGTCAGGAAAGATAATTTTTAAAAGCCATTTTAATTTTTGGATAAAAATTAAAGTTTGTAAGGGGGAGGGAAGAAATATTTTTGAAAAAGAATGTGCCCCGTCATATTTCCTCCTTTGCTTAGTGGATAGGACAGTCAGAAATTGTGTGTTGTGTTCCCTCCTGACAATCTTTTGTTCTTTGCTAGGTCTGATTCATGCATTGGCTGTTTCTAATTCAAGGTAGGGCATGATTGTAGGTGAACAGTGGAAATACTGACACTTGAGTAACACAAGTTGTTGTCTGTAGTCATGAGTATTTTCAGGACCAACCTTTCCTACTTCATATTTGGATGCAGGATGACTCTGTTTCAATTTTATTTGCTTTCAGATCTATCAGGAAGTGTATTCAGTCCCAATGAGGCTTGGCAGCAGTCTACCTATTGAATGTTTCAAAAAACACAGTTATGAAAACACAGTTGCTTATCCCAGTCTTTGCAGGACAAGCAGAGGCTACCAGGGGCTGTGTGTGGTGATTTTTTTTCTGAACCCACAGTTGATTCTGACATTTCATTTGAGGAAAAAGGGGTGTGTTTGTATATCATCTTTGCTGCTTGGTTGCTAGATCCGTGTTCATGTTTACCTACCTGGTTTTTGAATGCCCTCTCTGTGCGCCTCAGCTCTTCAGGAATGAGTCCCAGACCATGAATGTCAAGGGTTTTATTTCCCAGTGTGCCCATGTAATCTGTGCACATGCATGAGCTCTGTCAGCATGTTCACACACATTTTTATGTCAGCTGAAGGGAAGATTGCAAGTATATATTTACTAGGCAGTGCCACTGAACAGTCCTGCAGAGCACGCTCCGAACTGAGATTTACTGTGTCAGTGGCAAGATCAGCTTGAGATTTAAGCTGAGTGGTGGTTGCACTTCCACATCAGAGCACCCTGCATCTCACTTAAATATCTGGATTCGGCATTCCTTGACCAGCTGTGTGGTGGGCCTCCATCTTACCTTGCTCTCTGGGGATCCTTGCACACATGTCCCAGATTTTTTGGAATAAATTCTAATGCTGTGCCCGTGTCCAGATGCTCCTGCCTGTGACCTTGACAAGGAGGCAGCTCTGCTCAAGAAGGCTTGGGGAAGTCTGGCACAGTCCCTCTGCAGCTCCACTGCCCTTCAGGGATTGAGAGGGAGACCTGAGGCACTGAATGAGCCACTAGGCCCAGCTTTGACCAGCACTGAAATGTCCTCTCTCCTGGTCAGCTGTGAGGCCAGAGATTCAAGGATTTTCAAAGAAAAACTAATATAATACTAATATAAAGTACTTCAGTATCATTGGCTCTTGCCCATCTCAATTTCTTCAGGATTCCTTATATGATGTGCGGTACGACGGATTTTCCAGCACATCCCGCAGCAAATGTTCAAGCAATAAAGACATTAAAGTTTGATGATGTTCTCCAGCCAGTTTTTTGCCTTCAAACCTGCAGACAAAGGCAGATTCCCAGTGAACTCTCTGGTGCTCCCTGGAGCATGGGCCACGATATGGAGAGGCCCAGGTGGGCACCGTCAAGCTCATGTGGCCAGATAGTGGGGAAATGAAGGCCTGACCTTTCATCAGGGCTTGTTACCTTGGGCTCCTGTCATGCCAGCATGATGGTATTGCTTCTGTACCAGAGTGAGCGTGGTTGTTGGCAGTGCAGGTGCTGGTAGCTGTGCAGGGTAGATGCTGGTAATTGTCAGTTCTGTGCCATCAAATGAAGTTTCAGTATGGCCAGGGTTGGGAAGAAGCACTTCGCATGAAACTCTTAACTTTCTTTATTTCCTGGAGAGGAAAATAACCTTGTGTGTTTGTTTGTTTGTTTGTGTGTTTGATGAGCAGCTTGTGTTGAAAATCAACGCCATTTATGAGGCACGAAGGGGAAAGAAACGTGTCAAGAGACTATCACAGTCTACAGAGAGCAATTCAGGGAAAGGTAAAGGAACTCTGATACATCTAAGAGTTTTTGAGTACTTGTCTTAGAATTTAGGCTGGCTTAGTGATTTATGTGACATTTTCTAATGCTTCTTCCTGTCCAGGCTGAGGTTGATTTGGGGCTTCCACCCTTTCATTTGGGAAGATAAAGGCTGTTCCTCTGGCAAAAAGACCTTGATTAAAACAGAACTTGTTTTGTTTTCTTGCTTCATTTTCATTCCACAGTTTTACATGATAATAACCTTATAGATTGCACCAAAAATGTACCCTTCTTTGATGTTTATTTCTGGAACAGAGTGGAAGCTTTGGAGGGGAATATTTTGTCCAAAGACACTGATTTGTTGAGATTAGAATATTTCACAGGAATGTGTGACTTTAGGGAACTGTCCAGTGGAAGACAGTAGATCTTCCTTCAGCAATCAAATAAACAAACAGCCTCAGTTGGTAATCGAGGTTTCTAGACTTGACCATAGAACTGTCTCCATCATAGCAAGATTGAGACTTTCAGCCTCCCACTGTCAGTTAACAACTTGCCAGAAGCGTGCAGATATTCCAGAGCAGTTACTTTTAAACATCTCATCTCTGTAAAGCTTAAAGTTATGTCTTTCCAACATCTTTTTACCAAAACACTCATATTTCCAGCAAAAAGGTGGCCACCAGCTCTGTTTCCCACAATTACTTGTTACTGTTTATCCTCTTGTATATAGGATATATATCCACAGGGTGGGTGAGTGTGTTCATAAGAACCTTCAGGGGAAGCAGCCCACACTCTTCTCTACATTTTATATCCCTCTCTGAGGCATCTAAGGCATGATTGAAAGAAACAGGCTATTGGACCAGACAAACCTTGAGTCTGATTTGGTCTGGAAGTTGTTGGGGTTTTTTTTTTCTTCCTTTTTTCCCTTCCCCCACAAGCTACTGGATGGTGATCAGTATTTTGTCTTGGTGTTGTGCTTATACAGACTTGGTTAAAATACTGCTCTGGCGTTTTACTCTTTATGCAGCTCTTCTGGTTGTGCAAAGTTGATTCTGTTGTTTGGGCTGGGTTTTTTTTTGTTATTTTTCCCTGAATGAATGGGATGATACCATGGTTGGTACACTGTCTGTGGGAATGTGTACCCTTAAAAGGAACGGGGCTCTTGGGTTTTAAACTGTCTTCCCCCTCAAGTTGCTAGGCCTGGCTTCCTCATGCCAGTGATAAGAAACATGGTTACAAATAGGCTTTTAATTAATCTTCCTCTTTCTTTTTTGCATAGTCACAGATGAAAACAGTGAATCGGACAGCGATACTGAAGAGAAGCTGAAAGGTAAGAGAAATGTGTGGAGAGAGCAAATTGAGAAGGAGCTTGTTTCCACTCAGAACACCTTGAGAAAACAAAGATCTCGATACAATCCATTGGCAGAGGTCTGTAGGAATCCAGAACAATCATCTGTTCAAATTCTCATTGAGGCTCTTTGCATTGACCTTCCTGGGAGATGGCTTGAATACTGGAAGTCCAGGCAGATTTTTCTAAGTACACAATCACAAATGTGTGACCAGGCTGACAAAAACAATATTGTGTGGGACAGAAACCCCACTACATGTTTACTAAGGGAGGAAAACCACCAGACAGACAGGACAGAATTGCACTCTATGCCTTATTGGTAGTTAAACTCTTCTGCATTGGCTGAGTTGGGATAAAGTGCTGCATTGCTTACTTCACTCCGGTAGAACTGTATGGTATACTGGTCTCCATATGACTCTTCCGAAACGTTCTTGTGCTGATAATTAGCCCTGTGACATGCTGGTGGCATTACAATCTTTTGAGAATTTGGATCTCAATTTCAAAATCCTGGCAGACTTAGAATGCAAGATGAAAAATCCCTCGGATTCCAAATTTTCCTGCCTCTCATGCACACCTCATCTGGGCAGCAGGTCAGTTTCCAAGCTGAAGAGACAGGCCCAAACAGGAGTTTCCACTCTGTGTCAACCATGGTGCATTGTGCTTCGGCATGTTCATCCTTACCCTCTTTCTGGTTTTTAGAACAGAAACCTCAGTCTGAGTTCCCTCTTGTGAGTGCAGCTTCCTACACAAGAAGCTCTTGCTCTTCTCTGCATTGGGAAATCTCTTATCTGTACTGCTGCCTTAGCAAAATCAAGCTGAAAAATGGAGTCAGGGAGAGAGGGTTTCCACCCAGCTCGCACTGAAATTGCATTCACAACTCTCTTGAAACATAATGTTATGAAATACAGTCCATGTTCAGATGTAGCTGAGAAAGGCAGTGTAGATGTGGCCAGGAAGACACAAGCTCATGTCTGTTGCTGGTTGCCATAGTGAATCATGCATAATCCTGTGTTTTTCCCTAACGTCCCTATTACTGCAGCTAGGAGCTGCCTATAGAGGGAGTGGTGGAGGTCGTGTGACATCACCTCAAATTCAAGAGCACAACATCCAGATCCACACCTGGATCTGAGTGACTGTGCAAGTCTACATAAGTGTGAACAGGAGCTCTGGCACGTGCTGCTTGCTCTAGCTACACCTGTATTTTGCTTTATGCCTTGTTGACCTGTTTTTTAAATAGGAAAGTGTTGTTTTTGCAAGCCTGCTTTTTCTGGGACTTTGGATTTTGTATGTTTTACTTCACAAACCAAACACACAAGCCAATTACCTCTGCTTAGCAAGTCACTGTACAGCATCTGAGACACAGTAACTCATCAGACTGCATGTCAGAGCAATAAGTACTGACCCTTGGGCAGGAGAAATGTTCAAAGACAGAGTCTGCCATGATGACAGCAGTACAATCCTGGTATCTTTACTAAGTTGTACAGAATATAAACAATGAAGAGCTTGAGCAAGCTTTTCAGAAGTGCTCAGCATTGCTGTGACACTGCTCCTTTTGAAGTCCCTGGTAAAACAGAAACCACTTCTGAAAACTTCTGAAGAATTACAGTTTTAGAACAAACAACATACTAGGTGATGAGAGAAAGGAGTCTAAGCCATCTTCCCAGGGCTGTAAGTATCCAGGGATTATAACACTCTGATTTAAGAGGCACCTCAAGATGGCTTTAAATTATATTGTCTAGATAATCCACGAGTGACACAAACTTTACCAGACAAAAGGTCAAGTGTCTGTCCTAAAGTATGTACCATCTCTCAGGAAGCCTTGTCTACCAAGCAGACATCTTATATATTTGGAGTTCCTGCAGTATCCATGGTTGTTGTTGCTGTCAAAACATTGCCTTGCCACCCACATTTCCAAAAAGCAGTTATGAGGATGTGCTGTAGTCTCTGCTTGTAGTTAATTCTTTCTTTCTTTTGTAGTAGGGGTAAGAGAGACATCTTGGAGATTTAATTTGGGATGCAACTGTAAAACAAAGCAGGGGGGTGGTCTTAGGGAATTTCATCTGGTCTCTTCTCAGCAGGCAGCTTTTCATTACTTTCCATGCTGGAATGTTTATTGTCCCACAGCTCATATGTGTTGCAGTTACAGCTTGCTTCACAATTTTTCTTGTTTTCCCATTGTCTTGGGCGAACTTGTAGAAACATCATCCTGAGCAATTCGTTTTAGGCACAGGAAGGACTGGCATGAGCCAGCCTTTTTCATTTGCACTTTTCACAGGTTTTTTTTTCCCTTTGTTGTTGGCCTAAAGTCCAGCCTGTGTTACTGAAGCTGGGACTCCCCAGTGTTAATCAGCCAATGGAGCCCTAGCCTGACCACGTGCTAGTCTTGTAAAACCATGGGGATCGCTACTCAGAGCCTCCTGTGAGCAAAGGTGGTCAGTCGCCTAACTATGCTGGCTTTGAAAGATGCATAAATGAATGCTAGGATGAATGTCCAGGCATTGTCTGTTAGACCCTATCCCATATGAATCTCCGTTTTGGGTTGTCTTCATTCTATAAAAGCTATGGAATCCTGCTGCTGGTCTTCAGGGTGATTAGCTCCTATCTCTGTCAATAGTTAGAGTGTAGCTTCCAAAAGGTTCCCACCTCTTACTCAGCCACGGACAAAGTAAATGCAGTGAGGTGGTTTTGAGTTTATCCATAAGCCTCTGCTGAGCACTCGTGGTGTCCGTACAAAGAGTTGGGAAAAGTCACAATCTCTGATCTCTTCTTTGTAGCTCACAGCCAGCGCCTGGTGCATGTGAAATCTCGTCTGAAGCAAACCCCACGGTACCAAACCTTGGAACGGGACTTGATTGAATATCAAGAGAGGCAGCTGTTTGAGTACTTTGTGGTGGTGTCGCTGCACAAGAAGCAGGCTGGGGCTGCCTACGTCCCTGAGGTTACCCAGCAGTTCCCGTTGAAGGTGCGGTGCCTGTCGGGACGGTCTGGCTGACCCGTCTCAGATTGTATGGTGTGCTTGCCCAGCTGGAGAAGCCACAGCTTCTCTGTTGACCAAATGTTATATCAGTAACACCTCCGTTGTGTCAGACTGAAGGTAGAGGGGCTGCTGTCACCCTTTCAGGAATTGTCGTGTTGTTGATCACTGTTGAAAGAACAGCTGATTTGGATCTTTTGCTGCCCATGGTTATGATTCTCTGTAGTTATTCCTTCTCCCCCATTTCTCTTTAAAGAAAACTGAGGCTTGGGAGAAGGTGGGTTCTTAAAGGGAAGGCCCAGCTTTCACCAGTAGTCTAGCTCAACGCAGGGAGTGAGGGGTGGGAGGAACACAGAGCCAGTCTGACAGTGTGTTTGTAAGTGGGATTTACAGAGCTCCCCTCAGGCTTCAGGTCTCTCACCGCTTGCTAGATGTATCCCAGATTAGAGGCACAATATAACAGGGGCAGGTGCTGCAGATGCAGGTCTTGGTGGAATTGAGGGCACAGAGTTACTTTAAGATATCTAAAGATTAGGTGAGCAAGAATCACAGAAATTTTAATATCTTCTAGGCAGAAGCTTAGCCTCTGTCATCACCTCTTCGTTTGTCACAGGAAAAATATTTGAAGTCATTCCATCCCCACATGACTAATTGGAAACATGCCTTCTCTCTGTTCTGCTAGCTTGAGCGCTCATTCAAATTCATGCGCGAGGCAGAAGATCAGTTGAAAGCTATTCCCCAGTTTTGCTTCCCTGATGCAAAGGACTGGGCCCCCATCCATCAGTTTGCCAGGTCAGTACTGTACTTCGTATCCCGATCCATGAGAAACAGATTTATATATCAAGCTAATCAAGTGTGAGAACTGTTATGGTAGAAAATTGGGCAGAGCCCTGAGAGGGATGTATTGGACATGCAAAAATATGAAGATTATATTGTGTTTGTGTGTCGGAGACTTTTAATGTATGTGATGGGTATCTTGTCACTCTGTTTTCTCTTTCTGCAGTGAGACATTCTCATTTGTCCTGACGGGGGAAGATGGAAGCAGACGGTTTGGATACTGTAGGAGGCTGCTGGTAATTTTCCCTGTTTTTGTCTTTTCCTAGAGATGCAGACTTCTGTGGGGTTGGCGTTACTGGCACCTGTTCTGGAAAGTGGAAATCTGCTGCTCTTCTCTTGCAGTGTGGAAAGATTGAGCAGCAGCAGAGCAGCTTTGGTCTCTGCTGCTCTGCTCAGTGCTCAAGTCCCTCTCTGAGTACCATCCTTCACTCCTAGCATTGCTCTTTTTTCCTTTTCCTTGCCATGGACTAAGATGAAGATAGGGTTTATCTCATGTAGGTTTAGATAGCTACTAAACAGTTGCCTAAACCTGTGCTGGTCCTGCAGACTCCAAGTTATCTGTGTAGAGCAGACTGGCCTGCCCTAGTCGTTTGACTTAGGAAAATTTGGATCATACTGTGGATGTGCCTGTTTGTTCCTGCTGTTTCTAGCATACCAGGGTTTGAGCAAGACTTAAGGTATTGTCATCAGCAGCAAGCTGTCATGCATCTGCCCGTTTCTGAACCAGCCAGCAAGCTGCAGAATGAAGAGACTGGTCACTCTATCTTTGCAGTAGTTATAAATCTGACATTTTCTTGTTTTTTTTTGTGTGTGTATTTGTGTTTGTCTTGAAAGCCCAGTGGGAAAGGGAAGCGTCTCCCGGAAGTTTACTGCATTGTGAGTCGCCTTGGATGCTTCAATCTCTTCTCTAAGGTGAGGCGGGGAGAGTGGGATCTTGTGCTGTAGGCCAAGAGGGACTTCAAAGGGAAGTCAACACCAGAAGAATGGGGATCAGGGAAGCTGATGTATGAAGAAAGGCCCTGGAATGGTATTGGCAAGATGACCACATGCTAATTCCAGAACATAGCAAAAACACAGTTACAAGGCAAACTAGACTGTCAGCTGTTGCCTATTTCCTTCAGCAGGACTACCAGAAGACAAGCACTAAGCGATTAAAAGGTGGAGTCCTGACTCCAAGGGTGATGAGTTTGCAAACTGTACTTTTTCCAGTGACCTCAATGGACATGGGTTTCTCTTGCTGAAGGAATTTAAGGGTCTTCAGTTGCACCTTTTACTTTCTTCCTTATGATTCAAGGCTCCATCGCAGCGCTGGGTTAAGGAGAGAACATAGATGCTGGTGTATTTCATTCCATGATCTAACCTTCCTCCTCCTAATTTATGTTGTTTTGTGTCTTCATGCCTCTATTGCAGATCTTGGATGAGGTTGAGAAGAGACGGGGCATTTCCCCAGCCTTGGTGCAGCCTCTCATGAGAAGTGTTATGGAGGCACCTTTTCCAGCTTTGGGACGAACAATTACTGTCAAAAACTTCTTGCCTGGCTCAGGAACAGAGGTAAAGACACCACTTTAAAGGGAGGAAGACTTAAGCCAGCAAATGGTGCAGGACTGGTGACTGGAATTTTGGACTGTGACATGGACTGTGACTGGGGATCTTCAGGGACAGATTGTGTGGCATTTGTGGGGCACAGGAAGCTAAGGCATAAAATAAGGGACCCAGAGGGGCTGGCATAGAGACTTTTCCAGTGACAGTCAAAAAGGAAAACTTAAAGATGAAGCCGAGGACACATTAGCTGTGCTAATACAGCAAAATGAAAGGGAGCATTGACCTTGAGGCCAAGTGACACAGACTGGTGGACCTCATGATGCATAGCACATGACCTTGGATCTGCTCAAGGTCCTCCACACTAAACTTCCTGAAGACAGAATTCATAGCACATGCTCTAACATCCTCAATATGTAACTACTGTTCAGGTGGGACTGGCATACTGATGAAAAAATACCTGAAACTGCCCAAGGGCACCATTGGAGCCTTTCAGAATGGCATTCTCACAGCATGGAGGTGGGGTGCCTGTTGCATTTTCCACACAATGTGAGGGGGAGGAAAGTGGGGGAGTTGATGGTGATTGTGTCTGAGGACTTACAGCAGAGTATTGCATGATGACAGTCTCCTGTGTGAGAATGTTTTGGCTGTTTTGTTTCTAGGATTTGTCATGTTCGTTAGTTATCTAGCTGATGGTTTAAACCCCTCATTTACACAGTGGGTAGATGACAGCATTGGGATGGGTTGCAGGCACTTCAGAGAGTAAGGGATTAAAATGCAAAAAGACCTTGCTAAATTCAAGGTTTGGTCTGAAATTCAACAGAGACAAGAGCAAAATGCTGGAAGAAGAAATGAGTAGTCTAATACAACATGGAAGTAACTGAGCGAGCAACAGTGCTTCAGGTGGTATAGTGGGCCATAAAGTGAGCAGAGGTAACAGGATGGTATTGCTTAAACTCCTGCATTGTGGGAGAAAGTGAAGGGATGAATAATTTGAAAAACCTTTTTTTTCTGCTTTCCAGCATTGGTGGAATTTTATCTAGGATATCATTTTCCAAAAAGTGTGAACACTAGGAAAAAGCCCAGAAGACAAATTCCACTTAATAAGTGGTACAGAAAATAGAAGCAAAGCTTGAGAAAATTGTTTGCTTAATACAGAAAAGAGAGAACAAAAGAGGACACTTAACAATAACCTTCCAATATACCAGAAGTTCCCTACAGATAGGAAGATGACCAATTGCTCTGTGTGTATACTGAGAGTAAGACAACAAGTAGTCGAAGTAACTTGCTACTGAGATGTTTCAGCTCCAGGCTTGGTGTTGGTCAGGGTAGGTCAGAAATAATTTTCTTGTGGCATTTATGAACTATCTGATGTTGGAGGCTTTCAAGAATGATCTAGAAAAGCGTCTGTCTAAGGTAAGGAGTATGAAGTGCTAAGGTGCTGTGGCAGGAATTATTTAAGTAGATATGATCAAGGAAAATGCCCACAGGCTGCTCTTTCCTGTAACTGTTATAAAAAATTTATAGTCATTAGGTTAGGCATCCACATTCTTGCAGTAAAAATAAATAAATCATAACTGTAGAAATAGGAGTGCAAATTCAAAAGGCTCCAAGCCATTCTGCTGCTTGAATGCCAGACAGGCTGGAAGCCTCTCCTAGCTGGACACAAACTGGTTTTCCTCCTTAGGAAGAGCTCCCTGTCCTCAGTCCAGCTGGGAGAACTTGCGCTCCGTCTCATGCTGTGCCCATTGGAGTGGACTCTGGATTGTCTTCATCTGGAAGAAGGATTTGTGGGAGGTCTTTGGAGAGCCTGTGTTTGAGGGCTTAACACTGTGTGGTGTTTGCCAGTGCAGGCTTCTCAGCTGTGAAAATACCTGTTGGGTCCTTGCTTGCCACAGTGTGGGTGGCAGCCGGAGCTGACCTGTGGTCTTTTTCTCTCCAACAGGTCATTGAGCTGCGGCGGCCTCTTGACTCCAGGCTTGAGCATGTTGATTTTGAGTCCTTGTTCACATCCCTCAGCGTGCGGCACCTGAGCAGAGTCTTTGCCTCCCTGCTTCTGGAAAGGAGGGTGATCTTTATCGCGGACAAGCTCAGGTACCCTCTTGTGTTTCCTTAAACAAAATGCTGCCAAGGAAGGGAGGCTGACAAGACCACAGTGACTCACCTCTGCTTTGTTCTTTTTGTCTTCTCTCTCTTTTCCAACTTCGTAGCTGATGTGAGTAGGGCTGTACTTCCCAGGAGCAGAGAGACCAGGCCATGCACCATAATTTCTCTTTGCAGCTTGCAAAAAACTTGCTGCTTCTCATCCCCAAGGAGGACCAAAATTCCCTTTCCTTCGGATGGTTTCAGAGCAGATCTCTGGTGCTAAGAAAGCAAAACCCCTCGTTTTGGTCCATGATGCTGCAGTGTTCCCCACTGAGCTGTGGGATCAAGCTTTGGGCAGAGATTGCTGCCCCTTCAGGGTTGTTCTCTAATGTCACAAAATTTAAATCTTCAGCCTGTCATTTAATACTGGTTTCTAAAGACTTTTTTCCTCAGGGGGATGAAAGTAAAGGGTGAAATGAGAGGGAATGAGACAGACAACTCCGTTCTTCTATTTTGAATCTGCTCAGTTTGCTTTTTAAAAACTTTGTTTTGTTTGCTCTCTTTAATAATGAAAATGGGCCCAAATTTCTTTAAGATCTTGTACAGCTGGTGGCTGGCAGCTCTCCAGCCTTGAAGCACTTGAGGATTCAGGGAGGAGAGTTCACCAAGGCTGGAGAAAGAAAAGCTGCCTGGATGAGTAATGACACTTTGGAGAATGCTCAGGTTTCAGGAGTGCACAGTGCCCCTAAGCTGTCTGTTTTCACAACTTCCAGGCAGCAGGCTCCAGCTCTGGGACTGAGACCTGGGGCAAAGAATGGGGAGGCCCCTTCTGCAGCAAAATGAAGGGAAAAATTCATCCTGCAGGGATCTGGGGCTTTCTGTGGGCAGAGCTCAGGAGGTCTCATCACAGGCATAAGAGGGAAGCTGTAGCATCCAGGCAGCACTGGCTGCTTGCAGTTTTTTGTCAGCTGCCTTGAGCCAGAGAGGGGAAGATTTGCCCCTCTCTAAAAATCAGTGGTAACACTAGATGTGTAGATATTTAATATTCACCCATTTCATGCAAAGCGTTCAGACTTGCATTGAAAATGAGATAATTCATCCGAACATCCTATTGCTACACAGCACACATGATTCAAGTGTTAGTTTATGATGACAGGCTTTGTTTTCAAAGGTTTTTCTCCTCCTCTGTAGGATAAATTTTACATTTTGAAAAAATCTGTTAAGGACACAGGTGACACTGAATCTCTACAGGAGGGCTGGGTGGTAAGAATAAATAGGAGGGAACTTTTTTGTTTGGGTGTTTTTGCTTTGTTTTGTTTTTGTTTTTAAGGTGTCATTTTAGAATGACCCTTTATTTACCAGATCTTATCCAGTCATGACTTTATCTGACAGCACACCATCATGTTTCCTGAGTATGGTGTGTGTTACAGGTTATCTCTAATTCAGAGTACTTCTGTGGGTTTGGGTGGGTGTTTTTGCCCTGTGTCTTTTGTCAGCACATCTATGATCCTTAGCAATGTGTCCGGCTGCCCAGGCCTGTAGAAGAGAATGGGAGAGAGCTATACAATCAGAGTTTCTAGAATCTCTAAATATACCATAAACAGATTTTTTTTTCAGTGGAAAAAAAACAGAATAGTCATGTTTTAAAGATCCAGGATATGTTAGGCCACAGGGCTCAGATTCAAATATTTACCATAGGTTTGCCAGCTGTCTACAAGACTTGTAATAGTTGATGTTTCTGAGAAGACCTTGCTCTGAGCAATTTCAGGAAAATATGAAGTTTTCTGGCTCTCATTTTTTGTGGAGAAAAAACTTGAAAATTACTCCAAAGCACTGCAAAGGTTCGGGAAACAGAAAACAAAGAAAATAACCCTCAAAATTAAGTAAAATATTGTATTTTAATCCAGTCCAGCGACTTGAATGCACTGAACTGGTGAGCCTTTCATAAGGTAAACATTGTCTTCTACTTGGTGGAAATTCTATGTTTTAAAAGATGATAGTATTGTAGGTACAGGATCTTCTGTCCAAATGATACTTTTCCTGGGACAGGAACATGTTGAACTCAATGCATATTAAGTAGTACTTACTTGAGGGGTGAAAATGCCTGTTTCAGAGGAAAGGGAAGAAAGATTTTTTGGCAACAGCTTAAGGAAAAAAAAAAAACCAACAAGATAAAAGCAGCTGTTGGAAATTGCTCAGAAGTTAGGAATGCTAGAAATAATCCAGCTGAGGTGGATTAACAGGGCGAGTGCAGGTGACATGGTGAAAGATGCATAAGAAGTTACACTTATCATTCATCTTCACAGTTCTTCACGTGGGCAGTATCAGTAACTCTGTGTGACTCTGTGTGTGTGTAAAGGTGTGTCAGGGTGTGAGTGACAGAGAAAATCATTTATGCAATTCATTTACACCACCTAATTGCTATAAAATCAGTCTGTGGGAAAAGAAAGCTGAAAGGTCTCTTGCCAAGTACTGTGTGAACTGTGAAATGTTTCAAGATGAGCCAAAAAACGCATCTAACAAGTGTACAGCAAGTGAAATACTTTCTTTTCCATCTTTAGAATGAACATTGAGTGTTTTTTAAAGACCTGTCAATCCAAAGCTTGGCAGCGGAAAAGGAAAGAATTTGGTTTATTAGTTTTTGGGTGGGTTCCCCACCCCCCATCACTATGGAAACTGGAGTATACATTGCCTCACAACCCAGGAAAATGACTTTGTTAAAACAGTTTCTCTGTGCAGCCTTCTCTAGCTTCTATTCGCTCCTTCCCTGTAAGCTTTAGTCCAGAGGTGGTGGAGGCCATGGCACAGGTCAGGCACTGCAACACCAGAGCTGCTTACGTTTCCAAGGGACGCTGCCGTGCACGCAACTCAAGGATCTGTACAACAGCCTTTTAGAAAACATCCTGAAGATAAAAGTGGCTGGATTTCAGAAGATACCTAGAGCTGGGCATTTTACTGGATTTTACTGACCTGACGGCGGGATGTGTTAGATTCAGAGGGCTTTTTAAATCAGGAAGACTTACACAGGCTTAAAATCAAGACAGCCTTTTCCAGATTGCCTTAAAAGCCTGTTGTGGATCTGACCAACTTGAGCAATTGCCTTTGTCCCTGCCAGAAACCACAGCTGTGTCAACAGCATAAAAGTGATCATTGTTATCAAAGGCAGATCTGAAAGAATTGAGTAGACACTTTAAATGTGGTCATCCTCAGTAAACGCTAATCACTGAAAAGAAGCCTTTTCCACAAGCTACAAAAACAAATCTGGCACTGTGAAACCCAGCCTCCCAGGTTTCTCCCTTTTGCATTGTGGTTAGGGGGAAGAAGAAACCCAAGGATCAAGTTTGGATGTCACATAATCGCAGGGTTTCTTCAGAGTGGTTTAACACTCACTTCTTCACCTGCACTAACCTGCCACAACGGAGGGAGGCAGTGACAGTCCCCACAGCACAGCTGGTATAACTTGGCATCCTCCTGGTGGGATTTGCAGCAGTGCTGCACAAAGCCACGGGGCAGCGTTTGGAAGCTCCTGTGCCTGCTAAATGTTTTAAACCAGATCTGTGATAAGTAGATCCAGATGTGACACAGTGTCAGAAATTCGAAGGTGTTTGTAAAAGGAATCCTACTGTAGCAGAGCTTATAACAAAGGAAAGATAAAACCACTTAGTCAAACCATCTTAAATTGCCAAATGCCAGCATATTTTGAGCAGTACAGTTAGTGCAGGAAGCAAAGGGCTTCCTGCTGTTAAACTCCAAAAAGCTGATTGATTCAGTAGTGGTTTTTTTGAAATCATGAAATGTCTGAAACCCAAAAAAAGGATTCGGGTTGGGGTGCTTTTTAGCATAGGTGCTTGCCTTTGGAGCAGAAAGCTGGAAACCCTGTAGTCAATCTAAAGTTCGGGAGGAAAGCAACCAAACTGATCATCCAGTATCCTTCCTTATAGAAGCTCTTTCAAGTTTTCAAGGTGTCTTTTTAGAGCAAGTCAAGCTTGTCTTGAATCAAGTTTTCCTGGTAGGGGAAGAAGAGTTTCTGTGTAGTCCCAGCTGGTGTGTTCAGTTTCTGTATTGACCACCTATGTTCAAGGTGGCTGCCAAGAAGCAGCAGCTTCCTAAGGTGCTGTGTGTAGGTTTTTGCGTAGGATATTGTGTGGTAGGAAGGCCTGTTGTTCAAGCAAATAAATGTCACAAACTGCTGCTGTGTTGTTATTCTGACCAAGGGAGTGCTCAGCCAGAGATCTGTGTGTCAGTCTATATCCAAGTAAGCCCTTTGTAGATGGATCTGAGACATTTCTTTGTGTACATCAGTACTTTTTAGCCTCCATACTCCTCAGTCTGTTCTGCAAGCTCCTGTGTAAGTGACATCAGCCATGTACCCTACAGGAGGCTGAAAGAACCCATGAAAATGTGCTCAGGATCTTGAAAGTACTTTTAAAGACCT
Source organism: Chloroceryle aenea (assembly GCA_013399075.1). Lineage (NCBI taxonomy): Eukaryota > Metazoa > Chordata > Aves > Coraciiformes > Cerylidae > Chloroceryle > Chloroceryle aenea. Next base: position 36,219 of record VWZY01004021.1, read on the forward strand.
GCAATGTTTTAAGGATTAATGTCAAAACCAAAAGCCTTAAAATGTGGTCTCTGTGTCCCACTTAAAAACTGGCATTGGACTTCTGTGGTTTGAAGGTAGCACACGGCACTCCCTAGAGCACACTGCAATCACATTGGGTAGGTCTCTTCATTCCTGTGGCACCTGGAGTGCACCAGGAAAAATGCAGCAGCCTAGGTCAGTATTATTCCAGTGGCAGCAGCTGCCATCACAGTTATGGTGCAAGGGTCCTGGGACATCAGGATTTCAGTCTGGACATGGGCTGTAGCTACCCAAATGCATTGGCTGCCTGTTTGGCCCCCCTCAAAGGTTCTGGCCAACACTGAAGCAGTGAATGCTTTTAGTTAGTGCTTTGAAAGAGCGTTAAACTGCTCTGGTTGTGTTGTGCACATCAACCATGGTTGATTCTGTGCACATCTCATAGAAAGAGGCATCCAGCGGAGCGGTACCCAGAGCTTCAGTGGTCGTGTTCACCTTCTGCACAGATGTACACCTGCTGTACAGAGATGTGTATACACATAGGTGTATACATACACAGATGGGTACCTGCTGTGCAATGAGTGTGGTGTAGTTTGGGCAGTCTCCCCAGCACTGCTGACTGAAGAGTGCACGGTCACACAGATGGTGTAAATTTAGCATGCTGGACTTTTTTGCAAGGCTCAGTATCTGTGGTGTGAACCAGCAGCCTCTTAGTGCTTGTTGCAGTGCTGTATGCAGGAGAAAGAGGGAGTTCAGGCTTGAGTCATTCTAGGGGATCAAGGTTCTGCTGGGCTTCTGGCAAAGTGCAGTTCTCCGAGGCTATCTGCAGAGCAAGTCTGCCTAAATCCCATGTGGAAGAGACATGTCATCTCAATGTTACCTCCTCTGTGTGCATCTCTGCAGTGCTCTGCCTTCGAAGGAGGCTCACAAACCTCAACCCCATCAGTACTGTTCCCTGAAAATGTCTTCTACAGTGAGAAATGTTTCAGAGCAGAGATCATTTGGATTAATCCTGGAGGTGATGAGGCATTCACAGATGGAAGGGTGGAAGGGGAAGCTATCTTTACTTCCCCCTGCCTGGTGCATACAATTTCAGACTTACACAGCTTGGGGTAAGTCACAGTCAGACTGCAGCTTTCATTAACTGGACTTCAGCCATCTTTCCTCCCACTTAATCTCTCACGTACCATGTGTACTCTGTGGGACTTGAGAGCAGGGTTGAGGGAAGAGCAAGCCACCATAAATATAACAGGAGACAGCATGCTATAATACCTCACCCTGCCGTAAATAACTGTGTACTTCAGCTGCTCCCTGTTCTTCTGTGAAGCTACCTGGAACTGCAGAGATCTTTTCCATTGGTTTTCAAGTGCTGTCTATAAAGTCAGATTCCACCTTTAGGCAGGAAAGTTTGATGCACCTTCAAGATTGAGGATTTGAGACAAAGGAGAAACTTAAAACATTCCACATTCAGCCTCTCCTCAAAGAAGAGGAAAAGGTAGTAGGATAAGAATAATGCCACAGTGCTGCACACAAGCACTGAGAGGAGCAGTTCTTCCAGCTTTCACTGTGCTGCTGCTGCTGTTATTGCTGGGACTATTATTGGTCAGAAGTGGAGGAGTGAAGAACAGGCTCTGCAGAGGGAGGGGAAGAGACTCTCCCACTTTTGCCTCTGCTAACATGGCCTGACACAGACGGGTGTGCAAGTAGCACAGCCTTGAAAGAGACAGTTTTTAAAAGGTCTCATTAACTTGGAGTGCACTTCTGAGGTGGCACATTCACTGTTGTTGCCATTCCTTTCAAGATTACCTTGTACAAAAGATACAGGAAAAAATCTACTCTGATACTGTTCCCGTACCTTTTCCTGTTTGCGTTGTTTTCTTTTTTCTTTTTTTCTTTTTTTTTTGGTAAACATTCATGGTTTTTTACTAGCTCTGTGTCTTCTCATTAATTTTCTTTCTTTTAAATTCATTATCCACCTTTCATGTGTGGCAGACACAGCAAGACGTGGGCTTGCTGACGAGGGCAGGCACAGCTTGAGAATGGCGATAGAGGGGCAGCCAGTGGGAATGAGTGTGGAGAAGGGAGGGGGATACTCTTAAGACCTTCCTGAATAAGGCTGTGGAAATGAAGGGTGCTTCTTCCCATTTAAAGTCTTAAAGCTATCAGTCTGTAACACAGCCTTTGAAAGGTCCTTCTCTGTTTATCAAGTATCCCCTTAAAAACAGACAAGCCCATGGGAGCGCAGGGGGTGAAAACTGTCCCCATCTTGTAAGAGGCTTTCTCAGTGCCCATTTCCCAGACATCCCTCCCAAGAACCTGTTTTCTGCCTGTTGCAGTCCTAGGTAAAATTCTCACATTAAGCAGATTCCAACCTCTCCCTTGGGATTTACTCATCTCCCCAAAGAGTCATGTGTTTAATCGTGTTTACCGCCTGATTACTTCATGCAGTCATATTGATGTCCCAGCAACAACAGTTGTGTTCTGCTAAACTGAACTTATCTGATGAAAGGCAGCCAGCTGTAGCCCAGCCACACCATTCTGCTCAGCGTGTGTGTTAAGAGTTACTGCAGCACAGGGATTCACATCCACCAGACGTAGCTGGAGTGGGCTGGGGAGGGAAAGCAGGCTTTACTTTTCAGAGTGAGCTCGACTCACCCATCAAACCCCCTCCCTCTTAAGTCAGCAATAAACTGCCAGATCTGGGTTGCTGAGTGTAAGTTCCCCTGTGGAGTTTAACAGGAGCCAGCTGGGCATCCTTCCTTGGGGACATGACTCTTCCTGGCTGCACCAGCCTCCCTCCCCTCCTCCAGACTTTCGAGATCTGGATGCTAGTAAAACAAAATGACGTTATATACAAAGTTTATAGTGGCGAGCTTTCCCCCTTCCTTGATGCATACAAGTGCTTCCAGACCCAGAATGGATGAGTAACTGGGTGCCCTGCTGTGAGCTCTGCCATGTCTGATTGTAGACCCTGCTTGTCTCCTGCCAGAGAACCGATGAGGTTTCTGGATGAACCCTCTTGAAGTTGTCAGCAAAGGCGCTTACCGCCAAGCTCCTGGTGGCATTTGAAGGGGGAAGAAGGAAAGTTGTGGTCCCGTGACCCACAGGCAGCTTCCTCCACCAGCTGGCTGTGTGCTCCTCTCCTGGGATTTCACTCTCCTGTGGTTCTGAGTAGTCCTGTTAGGCTTCAAAGTTCTGCAGGGTACCCAGATAGCCTTTGGCTGGAGAACACTGCCTTCCTCCTTCTCCAGTGCTCTGGCGGGGCTGCTAGGAGCTGCCAGTATGATTGAGACTGATAGAAAAACATGCCCCTGGCCTGTGATTACTCCTGCCCGAAAGCAAAGCGTATGTGCTGCACAGGCAGCAAGCCAAGAGGCAGGGGTGGACTGTGGCTGGAAAACAACCTGCAAGGATACCTGGGGACCTTGTGGCTGCAGGTTGTGCCCAGGACTTTGCCAGGGTTTCCAAGCAGGCCATCCAGCTGCACTGATGAGGCCAAGAGCATGGCCAGCAGGTAAGTGGGCCACAGTGCAACTCAGCAGATAGCTGTTGCAGTGGTGGAGCCAACTTCTGCACCCCGTGACTGTGTGCTGTCTGTGCTGGACTTTATAGCTCCTCTGCACTCAGGCCTGCAGCTTTCCCATGGGAACAGCTACAGAGACATGCTGGAGGAGAATGAACTCCTTTGTCTGATGAAGGGCAGTGGCATGGAAGACCCCATGTCTGGCTGATATTTCCCATCAAGGGCACTGGAGTAGCAGATGCTGCATTCAGTGGGACCCATCTCTTGTCGCTTGCATGTGGGCCAGGATCATCTTTGGTAACCTGGGATCCTACCTCAAGTTGTTGCTTCTGAAGCTGAAAAATGGAGTCAGAAATGCAGGAGAGCCTTTAGCAATTCCAGAGGCATATCAGGGAGCAATTGGAAGAGCCCTGATTTCTGGGAAGCAATACTTATCTCCTGACTGACCAGCCATTGCCCTCGGTTGTGTTTCATCTTCCAGCACTCTCTCCAAGTGTTGCCACGCCACGGTGGCTCTACTGTACCCCTTCACCTGGCAGCACACCTACATCCCTGTGCTCCCGCCTTCCATGATCGACATCGTGTGCTCGCCCACCCCCTTCCTCATCGGCCTGCTCTCCAGCTCCCTGCCCCGCCTGAAGGAGCTCCCAGTAGAGGAGGTGAGCCACGCAACCCATGCCATGTCTTGCTCACAGTTGCTTCCAGCGAGCTGAGTTGTCTGTGTCCCAGAAAGGCTGCTCTAGAGAGCGTGCCTTGGCAGTGGGCGCTGTGAAGGAGCTGAGCTCTTCTCCTCCGGCTCCTGCGAGTGCAGGGTGAGGGAGGAGGCAGACGTTCCCCAGGGTGGCGGAGGTCTGTACTCTGCCTTGCCCACAGCTTGGGCAGGCGGCAGGCTGGGATCTCCTATCATGTGGCTGCTGTGGGCAGGAGATGATTTATTGAAGTTTCTGATGGTTTCTGCGTAGTACTGTTTAGAGGCTAAGCACAGGGTCTGCCAGGCTTGAAGTACGATCGCTGCCAGCCGGGCAGGATAGCTGCCCCTCTCATCGACACGGCTGCCCAACCAAAGCAGTAGCCAAGAACTGGATTCCTGGTGCATACGGGTGAAGACAGCAAGGCTGAACACAGTCGGGGAGCCACTACATGCCCACCCAGGGGCCTGCGGTGCAGTACACAGGGACAAAAGATGGAGCTCTGCCCCTGCTGTGGTGGTGAGGAGCAGGCTTGGAGCGCAGCCTTTTGCTGTTCAAGCTGCTCTGTGGTTTGTGGCAACGTTGTTAGAAAGCCTCAACAAGGGCCTCGCTCTTGGCTCACTCTGGGTACAGTTTCCAGCTGCAGTGATGGGTAGGAGGAGCAGAGGTAGGGCCGAAGCATTTCCTCCAGGGCAGTTATAGGTGAAGGTGAACTCCAGTGGTGGAAATAATGACTTCCCTCTTTTATTCTTACTCTTCTGTTCTCAGGTCCTCGTCGTTGACCTTGTAAATAACCGCTTTCTGAGACAGGTGAGCAGAGCTATTTTATATCCTTCATCTTCTCTCCGCTTTTCTCCCACACCTTAACTCCATATGTGCTTGCTGACCTGCCTGGTTGGCCGGATCACTTATTCCCCGTGTAAATTGAAGCAGGATTTTTGCTTGGCAGGCCTATAGGAGTTGTTGTGTACATACATGATACCTGCATGCCAAACCACAGCAGGACTGAATCATTGTGCATTATCTCTCTCTCTCTGGTTTTGGTGGCTTTTTTGGGTGTTTGTTTTGCTTTTTTTTTAAGAGGGGAAATGGTGGCATTTGAGAACTGTGGGTCCTTAAGTGTCATCCTGTCAGTCTTGAAGCAGAGCTCAAAGGCCTTGGCTCAGCCCTGTCTGCTGGTGAGCAGTACAGGCTCTTCCAGCCTGTGTCTGCCAGTCCATCTCCTATCACATACCCGGTCCTGAGTGGAGGAGGGAGCCACAGTGATTTCTTCAAATCCTTCCTCACTCCAGTCCTTGCACTGGATGGGTCACGAGTAGGAAGCCAGTACATGGGAGCCTGTATGCTGCTCTGCAGTCAACACTGATGTCTGATTTTTATTGCCCTTTGTTGTGGAGAGGAGGAGCGGGGTGTTGAAGGGAAGAGGATAGAACACCACACTCCTGGCCCTGGAAGCAAGTTTTGCCTTAGCAAAACACGGCTTTCTGAGCCCTGCTGGCTGCTTTGTCCTTGCCGAGCCTCAGGACCCATGGGTAGGATGGCACAAGTGCACCTCCTGCTGCAGGGAGTAGCGTGTGGGTGGAGGCCAATCCTTTGGTGTAGTTGTGTCTCGCAAGCCTTAGCTGAAGGATATGCTTTACCTTGTGCCTCCCTTTTGGGGGTTTAAGCTAAATCACGCTGTCTCAGCTAGGACTGGTAGG
>VWZY01004021.1:43169-55347 GCA_013399075.1 Chloroceryle aenea
CGGGGGGCCACGACAGACCACTCCTGCTTGCAGGGGAGCCAAGGCAGATCTTGGTGTCTTTCAAAGTAGTAGCAGCCTGGTCCTCTTCCACAGCAAGCGCTTCCTAGGGTGCTGTCTCTCTTGAGCAGCTTTTCTGCTCAAACTGGATCTGAAAAAGCCAGAGAGTTTGTACCTAGGGCTTTTCCTAGCGCATCCTCACCGCATTGTCCTCACCACTGCCTCTTTGTTTTCTCCTTAGAGACCAGCCCTTTGAATGAGGTGGTGTCCGAGGCCTTTGTCCGTTTCTTTGTGGAGATCGTGGGTCACTACTCCCTCTTCCTGACCCCCCCCGAGCGAGAGGAGCGGACCCTGCAGCGTGAGGCTTTCCGCAAGTCCGTCTCCTCCAAGAGCCTCCGACGCTTCCTGGAGGTCTTCATGGAGACACAGATGTTTGGGGGTTTCATTCAGGAGCGGGAGCTGCGGAAGCAGGGGGTCAGAGGTGAGGGGCTCTGCCTGGGCTCTGCTGTGGTGGAAACTCTGCTGTTGCTCCTGTGATAGCCGAGAGACGTTCACCAGCCGCCAGCTCCATCCCCAGCACTGTGGCTGGAGGCTGCAGTGTCTCTGCAGGGACATGGGAAAGGTGGTGGTAGGGAAGTGCTGGTGCAGACTGATGGCTTCTTCTGACACCTCTGCGTGGCCTTCAAGGAGCCACTGGGGAATTTCTCAATTCTGTTTCCTTATCTCCCTAAAGGAGCACATTGCCTCAGGAGTGTGGTGAGACAGTGTTTGCACAGTGCATGAGAACCAGCTGTTGGAAACAGGGGCTTTCTGTCTGTAATCTGGTAGTTTCTCAGCGAGGTTGGGGTTCCAGGCACCCTTCACCACTATAGCCAGGGACATAAGCAGTATCTGCCATGTGTGCACCTCTTTGTTCCACTTGAATTCCCATCAGGACCATTACAGAAGAGATACACTGCTGGAACAGTGTTAATTCTTGCCATTGCTCAGGTCCCCTTCCCCTGTCTAGAGGAAGAACTGGCTAGACCAGTTATGGCTGTTTAGGCTAGCAGAAAATGTGGACGCTTCTGTCCTTTCCAGAGCTGCTCCTGTTGATTCACTCCTGTTACCCACAGTCCTGAGGGCTCTGCTGGCCGCTGAAGTTTCCCATCCCTGCTGGTGCTCGCTGCTGGCTTAGCAGTTTCCTCCCAAGCACTAATGAGCAGTGGACACTGAACAGGTGGTTGAGTAGAAGAGGTTTTGCAGCAGAGTAAATTCTGCATAACAGCTCCTCAGATGATCTCACTGTCGGGACTTTGCTGTGTTCGTAGGAGAACAAACAGAGGTTTAGTCTCACTCTGAGTTCTAAAAGGTTAGTCAGCCCTCAGTGGTAGGGGAGGAGGTGACCGGCAGGGCTTCTTTGCTGGTAGCCCTCCAGACACGAACCAAAGCTCCTGTCCCAGACCTAGTCTCGCCGGGTGGAGGAGCTGTTCCCTCTCATGTGCAGCAGTTTAATGGTAAGCCAGGACAGGATGCTTTCAGATGGGTGTTCTTGTATTTATAGGGAATTAAACCAGAACTTGATGACTTCTTTCTTTCTCCAGGTCTGTTTGAGGTACGGGCTCAGGAGTACCTGGAAACACTTCCCAGTGGGGAGCAGAGTGGAGTCAATAGGTTCCTGAAAGGCCTAGGTAAGGAACCATCAAAACCCTTGGTGTCTCAGGAGGCTTGGGATTCTTGTTGTCTTCAGGTTTGGCTGCAGAGAATCTGCTGAAGGGTGGCAGGGTTCTTCTAGTGACTGCATGTGGCTTCCTGCAGAGCAGTGCTTTGAGCCTTGAGTGATCAGTGCCTGGCTCTGGCACACTGCTGGCTCTGCCCTCTGGTCTGCCACTTGTCTGGAGGTTGATGAGGAACCAAAGTTTGGGCCATGTGCTATGTCTTCTAAAGGATACAGACAAGGCTGAGGAGGCAGTGGAGCAACCAGTGACTCAGGGGTGGTAGATGCATTTCTTGATGGGAGGAGTGACCCGGTGTCCATGGCCTTCAGGTTTGCCCTCAGGTTTGCCCTCAGGGATCAGTGGTGGGAATCTCCCAGGAGTATCCTGAAGCTGAATCCATTTCCCACTGTAAGTGGGTCTAGATGGGAGCTCCAGACTGAGGCTAGAAGTCCTTGATAAGTCATTGGGCATTATGGCTACTAGAGTTTGATCTTCTGTTCAGCTCACATCCCTGGCCCCTGTGTCTTCTCTTGTCCATTTAAGAGAGCAGTGCCTGTGGGCTGGTCTTTCCTGCCTCGGACCCATACATGCTCTGGCCAGGTGAGCTTAGTAATATGTTCATCTTCCAGGAGCACTGGGTAAATGGGCTCTGGAGGGTGTGCCTGGGGGCTTGCAGGGTCCCAGTCTGCAGTGCTGCTCCCAGGGGGCGGGCAGAGCTATAGCCTACTCTGCAGGCACCTGCTTTCGGCTTTGCAGGGCAGGTGGCCATGGACAGGGACCCAAGGCTGGCAGCAGGGACGATTCCCTGCATAGATTAGCTCATCTGGTGGCAGTGAGGAACGATGCTTGTTTGTCGCTGTGGAGAGTCCATTTTCCTCTCTCTGTCTCTCCAGGTAGCAAAATGAAATTCCTCCACAAAAAGTAAGAGCAAAGCACATCCTCGTTCCGCAGAAGAGAATGGCTTTCCAATTCAAGAGCAATAGATCAGACTATTACCAACCATTCCCATTCAGCCTGCTCCCAGGAGCCAGCAGCCTCGGGCGAGCCGACTGCGTACGGGGCGCGCTCACACAGACGTGTGCTGCCGCAGGAACCTTGGGTGGCTGTGGGGCTGCCGGGACAGGTCTCTGGATATCTACAGTACCATGCACTGGACCAAGCACTCTCTGAACTCTGCACTAGCACGTTGCGGACATCCCAGCAGATCAGATCTCTTAGCTAGGCAATTCTTTGTTTGGTTGTATTTTTCTATTTATATTTGGATTAGAACAATTATTAACCGATGACGCTTGCCCCGCCTCCTCTCTGCCTGGTGCTGCAGGACGCCAAAGCGGGACTCCCCCCGGACTGAGCAGGCAAAGCTCAGGTGTGGAGGAGGGGGAGGAACAGAGGGGTATGGAAACGGGTCTCTGTAAAGCCGGACAAGGGCTGCAGCGATGATGTGGACTGACCAGAAGGAGCTTCCGATCAAGGGAGAAGGGGGAGGGGGAACCACTAAACCTACTGAGGACTTGATGGGCCAGCCAGCTCCCTGGGTGTCTGTGCCGGGGAGTCCTGGCACGAGAGGCCTTTCCTTACACAACGTAATTAAAAGCAAGAGTTGTAAAAGGTGTGCAGACCCTTGGTGTTTCGGGGAGGAGGATGAGCTGCCTCTGCCTGCCAGCCCATCTGGCGCCAAGCATGAGCCAGAGAGGACATCTGGCAGCTGAGCCCTGGGCTTGGCCAAGCCCTTAGCTTCCCCTTAAGCCCTGCAGCCCAGATGGCCTCTTTCTCTCACCTGGCTGCTTGAAGGGGAAGCACAAAGTGGAGTTCACCTGAGCACTCTTGTCTGGGAAACCAGCTTCCTGAAGGTCGGACAAGTTCTGCTCTCTTGTCTTGAGTGTTGCTGCTGAGGAGCATGGTAAGAAGCAGGCAAGGGGAGCGTTGCCTTGCTGCTGCCTTCTGCCTTCTGTGCTCCCAGGTGGTGAGGAGGTAGGACCTCCCTTGATCACCTCTCCACTGTCTGTCTCGGTGAGGAGGAGAGGTGGGGTGGTGACAAGGGATGCTTGTGGAGGTAGAGGGGTTGGTGAGGGCTCTTTCCATCTGGTGCAAAGGCTGTTTCCCTTGCTCTGCTTGTGAGGGCAGAGTCAAGGGCAACTGGAGCATCCTTGGGTCTCCTCTGCTCTTTGGAGAGGCAGCCAGATGGTAGCTCTGCTGTGGCCTGAAGGGAAATCTCTTCCCCAGCTCCTGGGGGGTTGCAGGGTGAGCTGTGTCTGGGTACCTTTGCTATGGGCAGGTGCACTACGCTGGGCTACACAAAGCTGCCAGAGATTTTGAAAATGGTCTGGCTGTCCCTGTGGTCAGTGGGCTCTCACAGGAGAGAGGGCCTTCTTGATCAGCAGTGGGTTCAGAGAAGCTCACCTCCAGTTTGTAATGGACTAGAAGCTGTGGGTCTGGTGCTGCTCTGAACCTTTCAAAACCTGCCTTTCCAGTTTCCCACAGTGGCAGCTGCTTCCTGTGCCCTGGTTAAGGATAGAGGAAGTTGGTTGTGTCAGGATTGGGCAGCTGGTGGGCTGGAGGGGTGAGTGATTGGAGAAGACAATGCTTTGCAGCCTCACAGTGTAAGGTGGCTTGTTAGGTCAGCCACTATCTGGGGATCAGATAAGCTGGGCAGATGGCTCCAGCTGGCCCTGCTTGAAGGGGGTTGGCCCAGATGACCTTCAGAGTCCTTTCCCACTTGAACTTCTCAGTGGTTGCGTGGTGAGCAGCATAAATGCTGTGTGATGGGCAGGGGGCTGGTAGGCAGCACCTGCAGCTCTAAACTCCCCAGCTGATGTGTGGGGTTGGTTGAAGCAGCAGTGGAGGGGGTTAGAGAGGCCAGCAGTGTTTATTCCCCCCTTTCCCACAGGGTCAGGCTCCTGCAGGGGAGGAGGAGCTGCCCCTCGTGTGTGCTGAGCATCCGACTGAAAATCAGTGCTTCTTAAAGCGTAGTCTGTCCCAGGAGGGGGTGGTGGCCACCAAAGGAAACTGCAGTGGAGTTCAGGGTGAATCAGATGCTGTGTTTCATTTCTCTTTTTAAAGATGTTTTTATTGGTAGCAAAATGGGGAGTTGCAAAGCTGGGACACAGCCACGTGTGCAGAGGCAGCCAGGATGCCTGCCGCGCTTTGTGGGGGGCCAAATGAAGCTGATCTCATGGCTCTGCTCAGGCCTCCAGAAGCAGGTGTCCTGTGTGGTCCACCCAACTGATTCTTGGGGGCTCTGTGTTCTTCTTGAGTGACATTTCCAACATCGTGGGGCTTGGCAGGAGCCGTGATAAGGAACTGGGCAGGTTTCCTGGGGTGCCTGGTGCCCTCAGGCTCCTTAGCTCAGCTTGAACTGGAGTGTGAGCGTGCCAAGATGCTGGCAGCTTTTACTGCAATATCCTGCCAGCTCAAATTAAAATGGGTTGTGACACAACCCATTTGCCTCATTGAGGGGCTCCAAGGGGGCTCTGCCAGCTCAGGGCTCTGTGGCCATTCGGTGCTTTCATCAGCAGCTCCCAGTAAATGGGAATCATACCGACATAGTGCACGAAATCCAAGGGGAAGTATTAAAAAGCAGCAGCATGAGAAGTGCAGTGGAAGAAACCTTTTACAGCTGTGTCATCGAAGATTTAAATTGAAACTTAGACACTAAGATCATTTATTAGTCTGCAGCTGCTGGACAGCCTCTCCAGCTTTAAGTCAAGCCATGTTGCTATGGGATGAGCAGGACCCTGTGTCCCTCAGGACTCTGGATGCTTTGAAGGAACCCACCTGCAAAGAAATGCTGTGAGACTGTCTGTGCTGGATCTCGCCACAGGTGTGCATAGCCCAGTGCCCTCCCAGGGAGGCTGCCAACAGCAAAAGATGGTGAACTGAGCACTATACTGGTTATGGCCTAAATAATATATACCCACACTACATATACATAGATACACACCCAAAACATTATACCTGCCTACTGTACACCTCACAAGCAGGGGTTTCTCACCCCAGAGCTGGTGTCTGCTCAGAAGCCTTGGATGAGTTTCTCCTCCATGGCCATGTGTCTGTGGGTGTAGACAAGCATGTGAAGGCAGGAGGCCAGTCCAGGAGCAGTACAGATTTACTGAAGAATACTGAAGAACCAGGACATGTGCTCCATGCGGTTCAACATTAAAAGCTGCGATCTCTGTTCATCCCTGGTTAATTAAGCTGACGTGAGCAGCTCTGCAGGGCCCATGATGTCTGGGAGAGCTGCACTTGCTGACTCCCAGGCCACTGGATAAACCCTGAACCCCATTCTTCAACTTGGCTTCCAGGAACAGCTCAAGGCACTGGGCAAATCCCAGCTCTCTCAGAAACATGGGAATGTCCCATGCACCACACAGTTGTTCGTTCATCACTGTGATGGCCAGTGTCGGCAGGACAGGCAGCCCCTGTGCAGTCAAGAGATGAGACCCAGCCTCACACAAGGTAAGTCTGATTTGGGCTTGGAGGGCTGTAGCTGAAGGGCTGTGCTTGCAGGTGGCTGAGTGTGCGGGTCTCGTGCCACTGGCCGGAGGGTTTGTAACTTACCTCTCTGCCTGGAGACAGCTTTCAGGTCACAGGTGCCAGTGGGCAACTTGCAGGTGTAGAGCCCCAGGCAGCCGCTGCAGTCAGAGGGCTTCTGGCAGGGCCGGGACTGGATGCTGTGGCAGGAGTGCTGCAAAGGAGGGAGGGTGGTAGCCGTGGTACCAGCGTCCAGCCCGTGGCCTGGGACCCCCTCCCAGTCACAGCCATATTATCACCCTGTGCTCAGGCTGCTGAGAGCCCCAGCCCTGAGGAGCCTGTGCCGTATGCAGGGTTGAAGAGAGACCTTCTGTTGCAGGCTTGGGCTGCCTGGGAGCAGCCTCTTGTCAAGTTAGAAGGTTTATCCTTCTGGGGTGTGAGTGCCCCCCAGCCAGTTATTCAGCCATTCTGGGGTGGTGTGAGCTGCTCAGCCCCGTGACTGCGTTTGCTGGGGGCTGTCAGTTACTGCACCCTCAAACTGACATCAGTATGATTCCTGGGGTGAGATGAGCTCAAAGAGCCTCTTGATCTCCCCCCAGATGGCCAGGCTGCAAAGGTAGATCTTCAACTAAGAAGTTGTAGAATATGTGATATATGAGCATTTGATGCTCGATGTTTGTTTTCCATTTAAAACAGTAAAATAATGCAGTAAAACCTGCACTACTGAGACAAGCTGCTCATCAGGCTGGAGAGCAGCAGCTTCATGCAAGGAGCTGGCTCCGTCTGGGCTCTTGGAAGCAGTGTACTGCTGCTTCTGGCAGAAAGAGCACTATGTGGCTGCTCCTCGTGGCTGAAGGGCTGCTGCCTGTGCAGCACAGGTAGGTGCCCCCAGCCCCCCTCCTGGACATGGCATTTTGGGGCACACACTCAGACCTGCCCTTGCCACCTGGCCTGCTCACTGCCTGCCTGCACGGCCATCAGGTCTGCTCTAAGCCCCACCAGGTCCCATAGGGATTTTAGGGTTGTCACTGCCCACCTCCCTTGCCTGCGTCACAAGCCAAACACGGTGCTGTGAGGCTGTGTCGTGGCCAGCACTTTCACACTCAGCTCTTGAGGAATGGCCCGAAAACAGCTTTTCTACCTGATGTTTCCAGGGACGTGGCACTCTCAGCATCTGCTGCTGCCTTTGGTCCTGTCTGCTTTTTATGTCCCCACAGTGCTCTCCTTTCCTTCCACTGTGGTCTGGTGATGCATTTTGGGGGTGTCCTACCTGGTTTAAGTGTGTGGTGCCCAGAGCTGCCAAAGCCGCTGCTGGATCCCTGTTGTAACAAGTGCCAGGGGCCAGTGCTATCCCACCCACCCTGGAGAAGCCTGCCAGTCTGCAAAGCAGAGGGAAGAGCCTGGCTCTTTGGCCCTATCCTCTTCATTAGGCAGTTTTAATGCCATTATGCGTGGCCCCTCTTTGCCCTGCAGATGGGTCAGCTGAAGGGCCTCACTGAACTGCCCAACCCTGGGGTCAAGAGCTGGGGGCTGGCGCCTCCCCTCACTCCCTGTCCCCCTGCAAACCCTCCATGCCAACCCTCATCCTGCTGGCCCGGTTGTACTTACCGTGTCTCCGTTGAACCTCCCGTGGCCCTTCAGGTGATGGCTGAGCCCCAGGCTCCTGCTGCGGGAGGGCTGCAGGGGGAGCCTCCAGAGCTTGCTGGGGAGTTCCTGCTTGTCCCTGCCCAGCAGGGGCTTGGCCAGGGACTTGCTGGTGGACCCGGAGGAGGCCTCTTCCATTGCCTCCCTTGCACCAGCTGGGAGGCGGCTCCCCTCCAAGGCCTGCCCAGGCGGATTGTCCCCTCCACTTCTAGGTGGCCAAGGGTCATCTCCAGGGCCCACAGCTCCTGGCTGCCTCTTTGGGGTGCCAGCCTGGCGCCCCAGTGCCTCAGATGGTGCTGGAGCTGAGGAGAGCGGCACCAGGAGGAGCACAGCGACTGTCAGTGCCTGGACCTTCATCCTCAGGGACTGGCTTTGCTTGGGGTCCTCCTGCCCTGATGGTGCTGGTGGAGACAGGAGCAGAGGTGGTAGCTGCCTCTGTTCCCTGTGCTGGATCCAGCTGAAGTTATTTTTATAGTGCTGGGACCTACCCTGGAGCACAGCTCTTTTCCTCCGCCCCTGCCTTGTCCCACCTCCCCACTGGGAGCAAACCTGGCTGCTTGTGTGGGTCCTATCCCCCTCCCCTGTTCTCCCAAACACCCCAGCACCCTCCTGCTGTGGCCACCCTGTCCCAGCTCAGGGGTGGGTGCACGCCTGCCTGCAAGCAGAGTTTTTGAGCTACGCGACGCTTGCTAGCAGGGGCTTTGTAAAGGGGGAGCTGCCGGTGAAGGTTGTGCGTGAAGAGAGGATGTATAAAATCAAAATGGGTCCCTTTGGCCACTGGAAAGGCAGCTGTTACATTTTCTTTTTGGTTTCCTGAGGAAGGAGCACTGCTATGATACAACTTTGTCAGTTCTCCAGTTCACCACTTGTGCCTTCTCAGCTCTTTGCCCAGTTTTAGCCAAATCCGATGGGAAGGCAGCAGGCTCTGCGGTAAGGAGTTGCTATGAGTCTGGGGGTGATCTTGGTAGAGGGAAGACAATGCTTCCATCCATTGCTCACTTCTTATTGAAGGGCAGAGTCCACCTGGCAGAGTTGTGTTTGACTGAGCTTTGATTGGCTTTTGTGCTGTGTTAGACACCAGCAATCCCTATATGAAATGAAAGGCGAGTCTGTACCCTCGGCTTTTTACCCAACAGGTTAAAAACCCAGACAGTGCCAAGATCCAGCTCCACTGGAAATGAGTTTAACGAGTTCCAGTGTTACTGGACTGTAGGCTGACTACCCACCGTGACTGCTGTTGCACATTGTGCACACTGTGTATAGGGAGAGGGGGTGAATTCTCACTGCTGCCATGAGAGATGCCCTTGCTCCCTAATACTTGTCCATATTTGCCATCTCTCTTGGAGGCATCCTTCACCACATCGCCATCTCCCCATCACCACCCTCTTGGCCAAAAGGTTGCAGTCGCAGTCTGGAGCACCAGGACCATCCCTCCTCAGCCCCACTCCCTCAACTGGGAGAGTCACCCCCAGAGTCTTTTTCCACCGAGTTCTGTCTCCTCGCCCACCAAAGGGCAACATTTGCACATACACAGGGCTGGGGGACAGATGCTTTTCGTTCAGAATTGTTCTGTGCACCTAGTAGTAATGGCTTAGCAGCCTTGAGCCAGCAAGCAGCCCTGTGAAACGCACACAGAAGTCTCCTGCCACTCGCTCCCTGGCATCCCCTGTTACTCCCCTGTCAGCCAACAGTGGTCCTGTGTAACACCAGAGAAGAAACACAAGCAGAGCCAGTGTCTTCCCCTTCTTAGGTTTAGTTACTCAAGGGCTGGAAGACATCTAGAAGAGGTATGTCTGGGAGGTAAGTGTCACAACAGAGGAGTGAGAAGCTGGCTACATTAGCTAATTCTCAAAAGGCTGGGGACCTTATTGAAAATTTAGCTCATAGAAAATTGTGGATCAAAGTGTGAAAGTCCCTCCTAATAAAGATGCTGGAGAGGTTAAAAGCAGAGGGATAATCATGCAGCTCCAGCCTGAAGAAGGTCAGGAAAGCTCTGCTCTGTTCCTGTCTTTCCTATGGACTCACTGTGGACATATCAGAGTCATTTGAGCTGTGCAGCTTGTTCCTACAGAAAGATTCTTCTTCCCCTCCTGCCTGGAAACAATATCCTTAGCCTGAGCTTCTGCAATGGCACCAGGACACTTGTTGTTCCAGGGAGAAGGGAAGGTGTGACTGAATCTTCTGGTCCCAGCACACAGTGCTCTGTTAGGCTCACATGCCTGCCAGTGCTCTGCTCTAGCCAGCCATGTGTGGGAAGAATTCTCTGTCAAGTCCCCAGGGGTTTGCCAAGTGGTCAGTAATGAGGCATGGTGAGAGGGGCTCGCTCTCTTTTGCTTCAAACCCAACACTCTGGGCTGAGGAGGAAGGAAAATCCCAGTTCAGAGGCAGGCATGTGGAACAAGGCGCAGTCATCTTTTAAAAACCGCCAGCCCTGGTTACCCCTCTTTGATTACTCTTGGCTGCTTTCTCCAGGGGCATCGGACTTCAGAGCAATAAAGTGTGGTGTTTGCTGGCTGGTTTGGAAGGATTGATGGGGCTGTCCTACAGTGTTATATGCCTGCCAGCTGCACCTTGCCATGGGTTGTGGGCCATAGGATGTCTTAGATAGAAACAAGGAGTAAGCAGCAAGAGAGGATGTTGCTGCTGGACCTACATGAAGACACATGATCCTGAAGATCTAGGGGACAACGACAGAGGAGCTACCCCAATAACGGACAACAGTGACATAAGGTGGAGGAAGGGAAAACACCCTCAACAGAAAATCTAGAAGGACTGGAGATTGAGGGTAGCAGGACCTCTGAAATACCAGAAGCCAGCTTTTCTTTACAAAGAAGTTTCCTGGGTTGGGGCCTCTTTTCCTAGGGGTTTACTGAAGAAAAAAACAGATGAGTGTTCCATTAGACAGGGAGGGTAAAATACACTATCAACAGGTGGTAGACAGAAGAAGCAAGCTGTGGTGGTTGTAAACCATCAAACAGTAAAAAAAAAGAAGAAAATAATAACGAGAGAGGAAACAACAACAGACAAACATAAATGTGAACAGTGCAATACACATTGTCACCAAAGGCAGTTTGCTGACACTTCACCTCCCAAAAGGCAGCATGCACCAAA
This sequence comes from Chloroceryle aenea, assembly GCA_013399075.1. Classification (NCBI taxonomy): domain Eukaryota; kingdom Metazoa; phylum Chordata; class Aves; order Coraciiformes; family Cerylidae; genus Chloroceryle; species Chloroceryle aenea. Next base: position 54,089 of record VWZY01004021.1, read on the forward strand.
AACCTAAGTTCTCTGAGGGTTGGCAGCCAGCTTTTGATCTCAAAGCTCAGCCCCAGTCCTGGAAATGGCAATGCTGGGGAGTGGCAGGAGGTGATGGATGAGAAAGCCATGATGCCCTAGTCCATCTTCCATACCTTCACCTCTGGCCAGCTCCTGCTCTTGACTTGCTCCTGGCTGACACTGGAAATGCTGATTTCTGGGGAAATGGGCTCATAGGAACGGAGAGACAAGCTTGCAGCGAGCAGACCCATCCGGACACAGGTATCTGTATCGTGTTTAGCAAGCACCCCTGCAAGGATTCCTGCCATTAAACTGTGGAGAGAAAGACAGACAGTTCTGAACACTTGGGAAGAAGCTTCGACCTTGGAAACATGGCTGTTAATTTGTAAGAGCATCTGGACCCAAACCAACACTTAAAGAAGCAGAATGTCACCCAGGAGAGGTGAGGTTATCATGAAAAGTTTTTTGACTTCTTTTTTTGCCTGTTTATTTGTAAATTTGGACTAATAAGTAGTGCTATTTATTTGCATTTTATTTGCTTCTCATCTGAGAAGTTGAGGTACTTTCCCATTCCACCACATTTTCTATTTTCCCCAGTTTTCCAGGTGAGGTAGGAGAAGAGAAAGGAAATAGAGAAGGGAAGAATCTACTTTTTTCTTGCTCTGTAATTATTTTGTCACTTCTCTGCTTCGTGTTGGTGGTGGATTACATTCCCTCCTGTCCCCAAAGGGGTGGATAGGAAGAGAGGTAAAGCTTCCATATATATGTGAGAGGGGTAACAGACACAGCTGGAGAAAGAGATCCAAAGCTGAAATGAGATTGTAGATTAAGATTTTTATAAATGTTTACTGTGGGTTTCCATCTGAATTATGTGAGTGCTTGGAACAACAGCAGGCACCCACAGGTCCTCACAAGTCACAGAGAAGGCCATCAGGAGAAGGGGGTTGATTTTGCCACCTTCCTGGCTTGCAGGAGAAGTCTCTGTTGAGACATGGATATGTGCAGGGAGGTGTTTGTGGTTGACTGGAAACAATGGCAGCTTATTCATAGCTAAATACACTAACGATGCTCAGAAGCTAGGAAAGGACAAAGAAGAAGTGAAAGAGAAGGCAGAAGATGATGACATCTGAGAGGCAGAAGCAAGGACTGGAAAATATGATGGCAAGGAGGATTAATGAGCAAATCTATGGGGAAGGGAAAAAGATCACTTTCTTTTTTGTGCTCTGACTAAATCTGTCAACATCTTTTTATCCGTAACA
>VWZY01004021.1:69348-83870 GCA_013399075.1 Chloroceryle aenea
GTAGTGGTGCTAAGAAAACCACTAAAGATACAGTACCAGGATGACAGGGTTCTGCGCCTTGGCTATAAAGTCAACGTTGATACCTCCAATCACCACCTTTAAGAGGAAAGAAAGAGGTAGAAAGCAGTTGAAAGGACTTGGGGGAAAAGTTTCCGAGTCTTCTTTGCTTTTCTTAGTTGCTTTTCCCACCCTCTTGAAAGCTATCTAATTTGCAGTGTGAAGGCCTCTACTTATTGTGGATGGCTAGAGAAAGGTCTGTACAATCTTGATTAGAGAGTCACAATATGTTATTTTCTGAATGATGGCTGCTCGTAGCCAGCCCCGGCGTGGCAGGCGGTATGTTCTTGTGTACATATAGAGGTGCTAGTCATTTCTCTCTGTGGTAAGAGTGACATAAGAAGCTATAGGTGTCTGCTCATGTCAGTACCCTTGAAGCCATCTCTCGGGACAATTTCTGACATATCAAACCTCAGAAATGTTTGAGCACCACTGTGTAAAAAAGCAAAGAAAATGGAGAAAAGTGAGAAGAAAAATGTAGTCATTTCTTGAAAGCTCCCGAGAGAAACTGCCATTCCCAGTGATGCTTTATGGATCACTGTCTTACTGTCCTACAAAGCTGGAAAAAGTGGTAGAGCTCCACAAACAGGAAGTTTCCAGAATCTCTAGGGTCATACAGCTGGTTTTATTTTTTTTCTCTTTTCATCAGATTCTGGGTTATTGTCTCTGCAGTAACTGCCCTCTTTTACGTTGACAAATACTACTGCAAAGAGGATTTAGAAAATTTTTCATCTCTCTAAAGACTACCCAAAAGAGACTTCCTGTAAATTGTGTGGCACACACAAAACCCAAGATAGTGCATGGAGAATCAGGGCTATACTGTATCTTGTTTGGGATATGCTGTACCTCTTGTAATCTTGGCAATCATGAGCAGGAGGCCAACAAAAAGAGATAGTTATACAATTTGTATGGCTCAGCAGCTCAAAATATTTTCCACCATCCTTTTCTAGTACTACTCCTGTAGTCACAAGATCCCTGTCACTGAGAGCAACATGGCTGAAGTTGTACATAATGGCACAGTAAAAGGTGAAAAGGTGATTAAAGTTTTAATGGATTTGATGATCTAAGGCTAATGGGATCAGGCCACTGTCAGTGTTTGTTCCCTGCAAATATGGTTGGGGGAAGAAGAGATGATATTTATCTGAGAAGAATAAAAAATACTAGGGATAGAATGTCTGCCAGAAAGACTGGCCTCTGGCACAGTCACCTTTTACTTTTGGGAATAGATGTAAATTTATCCTGTGCTGTCAGCAGTGAGGCATTATGTGGAGGGCAGCAGGGGACTCACTGGCTGAGGTGGGGTTGTGTTCTCTTGACGACTCAGGTTCCCCTTCCTTCCGGCTTTCCGTAGTTTGCTCAGGGCCACTGCAATGGAGCTGCCCACTCTGGCATTGTTCTGGATCAGAGCAAGGTCTGCTTGGCATTTTTTTTGAGGAAAAATAAAAATACCAGCAAGATTGACCCGTCAGAAACGTATGCAGGAACTGCCTAGATGGAAAAAGCAGAAACCACGTGCTGTGCAACTTGATAGATTTGATCCCTCTATACCATAATGCTTTGGGGACACATACACTGCATTACAGTACTGCATGAACACCCTGAGCCTTTAAATTTGTTCACTTTCCTTCCACTGAGTCCACAGAAAGGAAAGCTGTCATCTCCATTTGACTGACCGGGGGAAAAGAAGCCAGGGCTTCACTGAGAGAAGAGAAGGTGAGGTTCTTAAGCTAGAGCCAGGAGTCTAAAAACCTTGGAGGATCTTGGCCAGCTTTTCCAGAAAGAGATGCCTACTGAGATTTTTGCCAAGTCTCTGTAGGCATTTTTTTTAGCAATTTCACTGGGAGCAGAGTATCAGAGGCTTTGAAAGCCCCACTTTGTGCATGCATACAGCTCTAATATTCAAAAACGCCTTTACCAATCTGCCCTGACTGAGCAGTTCTCCTAGAGGGCCAGCAGTAGAGACTGGATACGAACCAGCTCTTCCAGATGTTATGCTGGCATCCCAGCCAGTGGATCTTCTTATTTCCTGCTTGTGCAGGAGGATTCCTGCTCCCCCCGGGGTGTTTTCCTTCCAATTTTCTCTTACTTCGCACCCACATGAAGAGCTGGATAAGGCAGAGTGATGTACAGTGAAGTGCTCTGGGAAGCCCAAGGTACCTTCCAGTGTGCAACCTTGCCACAGACAACAGTGTCCTGAGACTCCATCATGGAGCAGACAAGCTCAAGGATCAGATGTGAGGGATCTCTTTGGGATCTGGTGCACCTACTGTCTGTGCTGGCCTTCAATTTTTAATGCAAAGAGGACCAGAAGGACAGGAAGGATGCTCCTGAAAAAGCAGGATGCAGTCGTTAAGCTCTCATATGTTTGCAAATACTGAAGTGTTTGCCCCTTGCCCCACAGCATTTTCCACCAAGTATTATCAGAAGAGATGTGAAGTAGACTGGAGATTTTTGGGTTTTTTTCCCCTCTATGCAGTAAAAGGATACTGGAGTCCAGTGATTTCCCATCTGTTAATTCATTGAGCTTCTGTAACATAAAAGGGGTCAGTTCTTTGCCTGTGATCCCTTTGGACCTGCAAATGTAAAGAAAATGCCTGCGTATGAGGACTGAGCTTAAGAAGCATCAGAGAAGCACTGCTGCCAGCAGATAATTTATCTCCATAACCACATACCATAAAATGCCCTGTAAACAAGCTCCAGGTTAGATAAAACTACAGTTGAAAGCATGTTGTGGGCTTACCCATGCCCAAGGTTAAGCTGAGCTACAGCCCCTGCAGCAGTGTCTCTGAAGCTGTTTACTTCCCCAAGACCACCATGTGAGCAAAGGATAGGGCTGAGGTTGCTTCTCACCTGGCTTCATTGAGAGCTTGCTGGATGGCCTCTTCAATGACCTGGCCCGAGGCAGCTCGCTCCTGGGGACAGGGCACTGCTATAAGCACCCCACTGTTCAGGCCTAGCCCCAGAGCAGTGGCTGGGAGAGGACAGGCAGATCATTAGTGGTTCTCCTTGGATAAATTAAACACTGAAGGAAAAGGACAGAGGAGAGTGGGTGCGGGGTGCAGGAACCCACAGAGCTGGAGCTCCTGTTCTTAGCTGATCCAAGGACAGGATCTTTTCCAGCTACTGATCAATTTACATGTGCCTATTTCTTTTGAATATGTCTGTACATTAAAAACAGCAAAGAAATATTTTTCTTTTTTTTAAGAAAACCTATTTCACTTCTGAAGGCTCAGAAGCTGTTTTTGTAAGCACATTAACATACGTGTTCCCTCCACCAGCATGAGCAAAACGTGCATGAGCATGCCAAGGTGGCTGCAGGTAGCTGAAAAACCTGCAGTAGAGACTGAACTTCCCTGCTCCTTCAGGACGGCTTGGGTTTTTTTGGGGACAAACTCTTCTCCAAAGTTAAAAAAGAAAGATCCTCATCCAAAGTGATTTATTTTTTTTTTCTCTTTTCCAGAGCCCTACATGGATCTTTCTCTTCTGAAACACACCGATGAGTTCAGCTGCCTCCTCTTCATCCTGGACATGGTATGGTGCCTGGAAGCCACTCTGGCGTGAGAAGAAGGCTGGGAACTCCCTTGACTCCCCAAAGGAAGCCACGCAGACTCCCTGAGTCTCCTGCAGCAATGGAGGTGAGACAAGCAGGTAACCAGTGGAGGGAAAGGAGACCCACCAAGAGAATGGAGCTTTTTCTTTCTGCCCAGCTAGGAATTGCCTTTTCTGCACAGCGTTTGGTTATTTTTATGCATCCCATTCTATTCTGGTCTGTTACCAACGCTTCCAAAGCAAAGAGCCAGACAAGTAACTGGTTAGACAGAATCTGGCTTGCTGAGAGACAGGAGATATGCACATCATTTGCTTGTTCTCAGAGCTGATCAAAAACCACACAGCTGTCATTAGTGCAATACTGAGTCCAAGGTAACAATCTGTGATCTGAAGATATGAGCTGACAGGAATAGAAATGAGTTCTTTTTGTGATAGAGAAGTATTGATGTTGACTGTCATCTGAAGTGCTGGACAAACCTTTAAAAGTGACTTTGACTCATTTCTCATTTTAATTCTGATTTTATTTTAGTGTTTGATGGATCTAGCTTGCCTGATCCATCAATTCTGGGGCATTCTCCCAGAAAAGCAAGTCTAAGGCCAGAGAAACCGGGCATAGCTTGTGCTGCCTCTGGCCTCAGTTGGAATAGCAGATGAAACAGCCCTTTTTTCATGGATTAATTTATGTTTGGGAGTAGCCCAGTGCATGTATAGCCCCAGGACTAGAGAACTGTAAATATGGCTTCATGTCCTCTCAACAGTCATTTCAAAAAATCTTAGGATTAATACCTGCCCCAAGACCACTGAGCGTTCTGCACGCAGCGCACAGCATTATCTGCTTTCAGGCTTAGCAGCCCATGCCACCTACCAGATATTCCAATGTCCTGCCAATATCAAGGATAGACTTGACTCCTGCAGATACAACAGCAACCGGAGTTCGTCCTAGCTCTGTCAAGTCAGCACTCACATCCAGAGCTGTCAAAGGACAAGCAGCCATTATATGGGTGATTGTGTTGTACTCCAAGCCAATGTGATCTGCCCTCTTAAAAAGCCACATCTGCCTGGGTTGCCACTGCCTGCTTTAGTAACCACTTAGATCCAAAGAAATATACTACAGGTTTAGATCATGCTTTTAGGTGTTGAGATGGAAAGACATACTGACAAAAAGATGTCACACAGCTTAGGGCAGAGGTGCAGCTTTGTGCTGCATCTCTTTACTCTTCATCAATAAACAGCATGCAAAAATTTGGTAGAAGGAAGAAGGTGTTATAAAGCAAAGACAAAGTTCAAGGAGACAGAATATAATTTAAGTGGATTTTGATTTTGGTATTGACATCACTGGCAAAAAAAAAAAAACTCCCCAGAAGTTTGCTGACCTCAGAAAACTCCTTGGTCTGGGAATTTATATCACATCTGAAAGGAATGGCATCCAGCAGGGCAATGTGCTTGTGCTATTCTAGGAATATATATAGCTAAGAAGAGAGAATGTGCTTAAAGGTCAAAACCTACACTGCCAACCAAGGCTGGGCCATTTTCCAAAGAGTTGCATGCACCTCTAACACAGACCAGGGCCTGAGGTTTTTTTGGTGAGACTCTTCTTCTCCTCAGCTGTGAGCAAGTTGATAAAAACATTGTGCACTGTAGTCAGTATCAGGTTATCCAGCCATTACAAACTGGGAGAGGTGCAATTGGCTCCTACTGCACCGTCAAACAACATCCATATAACCCTGTGTAAGTGAAGGATAAAGAGAAACTCCCACCCTCTTAACAACTGGCTGGTGTTCAAGAGGAATTGTCTGAAGCTTCTGGAAATGAGATACTGGGGAGAAAACAAGCCTAGTATGGTCAAGAAGAATGACAACTTTACTCTTCTGAGCAGAACAGACTGGGATAAAGGAAAAAGATGGAATTAACACAGTAGCAACATAGAGGGAAGTAGAATGTATAGATTTTCTTACTATTCTCTCCTCCCCGGTGGACACCTCCTATGCCACCTGTCACAAACACATGGATTCCTGCTTTGTGTGCGGCAATCATTGTTCCAGACACGGTAGTGCCACCAGATAAGCCCTGTCAGGGGACAATCAGTTGCAGTCATCACCCAGGGTGGCCTGGAGAACACCACATGCAGGGAGCTATGCCTGCAGTCTGTCACACAGCACTGTCAGAGCAGCCTGCTGTCACCAGCTGACAAAAGAAATTCTGATACAAATATTCTATGAGGCAAAACTGCAGAGGTATCACTGTCCCTGCTACATAAACCATTCTTGCCCTGATGATAGCAAAGGCTTTCATTCTCCAGGGCTTCCCAACCAGAAAGCTTCATGGGCAGCTAGTGTCACCTTAAGCACTGCGTGCATTCCTCAGGGTGGCCTGTGTGTCACATAGCTTACACGTAATGTGATGAGGCCTTAGCATGCCAGCAAGAATATTCTTAGCCAAGTGCTGATGGCTTGTCAGCCAATCCAGAAAGACTTTTCAAGAGCCCTATTTTATGGCTGCTATTCCCTTACTCTGATGTATTTTGATTCTGGGTAGGACCACATTTGAGCTTACCCATAAGATACCACTTCACACGATCTTTTCAAGAGGTTTAAAAGCCACCTGGCTTGAAGATGGAGAGCACTATACCATTGCTGCATAGAAAACAACAGAAAGTCTGCATACCATACCTGGCTGAGGATGTAAGGAAGATCTCTCCGAGACACTTTAGCCACATTTTTACTGCTTGCCAAGAACTCAAGTTCCTCATCTGTGAGTCCCACGTGGATTTGACCCCTTAAAATACCTACAGTGGCTGGCACTGCTCCATTTGTTTTTACAATTTCTTCTACCTCTCTGGCCATCCTAGAATAAGATAAACAAGACAACAATCATTAAATCAGTGAAGCAAATAATCAGACAAGAAAATAGCCATGTTTAATGGCCATCGGTACCAGTTTCTTGTGGTTTCACCTAAGCCCAGTTCCTCTTCTGTATCTTCCTAACAGCAGAAGTCTTTGCACTTGAATATGCAGAAGTGCAGAGCTCCCATTTTCAGGACAGCAATGTCCAAACTCCGTGCTTCATTTTGAGAAAAATCACTTGGTTTACAGGCAAATCCTGTACGACAGACTACTGAAAATAGGGTTCCCCTCAAAACAGGACCTTTCTGTATCTGTTACCTGTGATTTTTCTGAGATCTTAGAACTTCACAGAAACCCCAGGTAATTCAAGCTCTGCTCAAACGACTGGGATATATTTTTCACAGTACATGCAATTAGATGCAGAGAAACAACAATGCCAGGAATCTGCAGCCTGAGAATATTCTAGGGCTGCAGACTAAGTCTTTCTAAGTTTCACAGTTTTTATACTTTACCATTTGTACACTTTTTTTTTCTTAAGAGCAGCTTCTCCTCCCTTTCTGAGCTGTCTGTACATACACAAGTTGATCTCTACGGAAAATGTCTCTTCCCCAAAACCAAATTTTTTCTACGAGAGAATGTCAGGCAAAGTAATGGCCAGGTTAAAAGCAAGATGGAAAATCAATACCAAAACCTTCCTGTGCTTTCTGGAAGCAAGGATGAAGAGTGCAATGATTTCTGGCACTGCAACTCAGTGAGACACAAATCTACTGAATAAACAAAGGGTAGAGGTGGTTTTGGGTTTGGTTTTTTGTTGTTTTTTTTTTTTTTATGCAGGGCACAGAAGGCAAGGAGGATCCAAGAGCTCTCACAGGAGCTGCTTGAGTGGACTAAGGAACAGATTTCACTATTGTGTTCACAACTTTTTTGCATTATGAAAGCTATTCCAAAGAGTGTGTTCAATGTCTGCACAAACTATGCAGCTGAAAATGCTGGTAGCTGTCTTAAAGCAAACAAGGACATTATCTGCTGCCACATTTTAAGGGAAACTGGAAATTTAAGTTGCTGGATAATGAGTTAAATAGGTATCCCATATGTGTCATAAGCTTCTGCTCTCCTCAGGAAGTCCAGATGTAATTGATTTACTCTAAAGATCATATTCTGCATGCCTAGCAAGCTGTCATTTCCATTTGATCTTACAAAGGTTTTGAGTTGACCAAGAATATTGACACCACTCTCCCAGTGGCCCTGCTCTTACAACATTGTAGAATGGGGAACATCAAAATCCATCACCTCAGATTCTGAGGATAGGCAATGCCATGTGTAATGATGGTGCTTTCCAAGGCTACAACTGGTCTCCCCTCCATCAGGGCTTCCTGTACAGAAGGCTGAATCTTGAAATAAGCACCTGAGGATAAACAGAAAATTTAATTAGTTGTGTGGGTATTTGCAGTAACTACAGAGCTGTTTTATAAAAGGTGGATTGCTGTCACCACAATGAATTTATTTCCCTCTTCAGCTGTTCTTTGCAGTGTGAATTCACAAATAACTTCATGAAGACTAAAGCTGTTTTATATAAGTGAAATATTTGCAAAATATCACTACTGGTAATATGAATAATAAACTTCATTATCATCACTCGACGGTCCTCTGCTACCATTTTTGCAGGTGAGCTGCCATTGGCTCCATTAAATTAACATTACTGTGAACAAACAGCCCTGCAGCCATGCCCAAAGAACATGTTTTAAAAGCGTGGAAGCACCAAGGATACCACAGTAACTCAGTTTATTAGAAGACTATTGTTGCTCTTTGCTTTTCTCCCAGAACACTGCCAGCACGGTCACTGCTGCATTCAGCCGAGGAAAATGCTTCCCACCCAGGGACTGTTTCAGAATATGCTACTCACCATGCAGAAATCTTCTCACCTGGCTAGTTCCACATGCCAGAGTGGACACATGTCTTCCCAGGCTACAGGTTATCTTCCTAATCATCTTATGCATATGGGTGGTCCTGAGATAACAGAAGTCAGGTAAAAATGAAAGGAGTAATTTAGCAGTAATGTGACCATGTGAAGCTAAACATATCACTTCTTGCCTTGCTCTTGGAAGGTAAACAACCCTTGACCAGGCGATTGCCTGGATACTCCTGGTGTTTCAAGCATGCGTTAGGGTGTGGAAGCAAAAGGTTGAGCTGCAGAAATGGAGTGGGAAGAGTCCACCTGGCCCGTTGTCAATGCTGGGCAGAAATCATGGTGGAGCAGAGGAAAGGATGAGAAGTAACAACCTAGAGAGAGTTTAGAAGTAGACAACCTTTTTAATTTCCAAGTGAGAGATTGCACCTAAAATTGCCACCTCCAACCTGAAAGATCACAGGGAGAAATATACGAGGTGGTCTCAGGCAGAGGAATGCTGTAAAGAGGTGAACCTGTTTTTTGCTGGTGTCTAGGAGGAAACAAGCAGTTCAGTAAGGAATTGAGAACTGGCAAACCAGACTGTAACTACAAGGAGGAAAGAGTGGCTTTCCACAGAGCCATGAGTGCTTTACATAGATAGGCTCAAGTTACATCGGCCTTCTTAGCGCAAAGCCTTGGAAGCAGAGTGGCAATTCAGCCCCAGCAACAAACTCCAGAGCTCCTTTGGTCTCTTAGCAACTCCTATTCACTTTAATTAAATTCATTTCCAAACAGAGAAAGAGGGGGAGAGAATTGTAAATGTTAAGAGACTGGTCTGGTCTAGGCCTCAGGGCAGTTTCACTCAACGCCTGGCTGCTTCACATATTTTCCCTGGGCATTTGGCCATATTTCTCAAGCCTTTCTATTCCTCACCCCTTCAATAGGAGGAAAGGATTTCTTTCTTCGGTCCTTTCTATCTATTGTTAATTTATATGGCAAAATAATTAGAATACAGTAGTGTGTTCCTGTTACACTTAGCAGAACATGACTCTGATCTCAGTACGGTGTGTGGCACTACAGCTGTACTGAAGAAACATACCCAAGTAGAGTATTTTTGCTCAGATATAAAGACTTCAGCTAATAGGAAAGCTTGGGCTTTCCAAAAGCCCAAAGAAGGCCCAGTTCAGCTAGACATGTCTCAAATCTCTCAAGCCACCAAGACAGACAGTGTCATAAAAAGCAACATATACCTGACTGAATGAAAGATTTTTTTTTCCAGTTTCCAACTCCTTTTTAAAGAAAAAAATCTTAATTAAGTTTATGGAATCATATAATGACCAAAAAATAGTGGCAAGAGCTCTTACTCCTGTAAGAGGGATTACTCCAGCAGCCCAAGTGGTTGATGCAAATGTTCTGGTATTGCTCTGTGTGTGTGTACACACCCCTTGCCTTCTAGGGCAAAGTCAGCTTTGGAGTAAATCCATTAAGCCAACAAGGTTATGCCAAGGATCACTTGAGCAGCTCGAGTTGTGCTCTGAATTTTAACAAGCCCCTAAACTCTGAAGCACAACAGCCAGGAGTACCCAAGCTGTGCTGGCCAGTGGATAAAAACCATCTGGTCACCACCTGAAACCCAATATACATTAGCTGATCTTCACTGGAAATTCAGCCAATGCTCAGCCAGAGCTGGCTGAAAGATTTTTGAACCTTGGCAAGTTTTGCAGTGAGACCCATCCGACCTTTTGTCTTGTAATGAAACTTTGCAGATTCCTAGTGCAAGTTTCAGGCTCCTCTAGCACAGACCGGCTTTCCTCCCCAATCCAAACCGTCCCTGCTCGCCTCCCCTCACAATCGATTTGGCATATCAGACCTCATGGAGCAATGGCCTGGTGTGTCTCTTACCTCTGGGTGTCTGTCTCCAGTAGGGAGGCTGGGTGGGTACTGGAGCAGTGCCTGGGCGGTCCTGGGAGAAGGCGGGAGCGGGGGGGCTGGCAGCAGCATGGGGGTGTGCAGGCTGGCACTCCTGGCCGGGAAATCCCGTTTATTATTAACCACGGGCACAGCTGAGCTCTGCAACTGCTCACTGCCTGGGGTGCAGGGACAAGGAAAGCTTCTGGGATTATTTTTGTTTGCATGGTGCCAGATTTTCCCCTCACTGTTTTTAAAAGACTTGTCTCAATTTTCAGATTCCTTTGCTGTTAGATTTTTTTTTTTTAATTGGTAAATTCTCACTCACTAAAACGCTATCTCTGCAGACTGAGCCCTTTTGTACTTATTCCTAAAAAGCAGAACAACTGCATTTGTGTCTCCCCACAACTTCGCCAAATGCAGCTGTTGAGCTCTTTCTTCTAGGGTAAGAATTCTACCCAGCTCCTGGACCTACTAGCGAGGAAGGCTGTAGGTCTAAGGACAGCTGTGACAATACCCCGTATGACGCAGATGGCTGGCTACACCGAGAACACGAGCTGGGTTCCGAGAGAAAAACTATGATTGTTTCCTACTGTAAAGACAATCTATTCTAACAGGTTTAGGGTGGCTTTGAGTGAGGACTTGGAAATTAATAAATCTTTGTCCCTTCATAAAAAAGCAAGGATACTTCGAGATCTAATGCACCAATATTATGCATGTTTTGATTTTTTAGTCGACAGAAAAAAATCAGAGGTCAGAGTTAAAGGTTACTCATGAAGGAACTGATTTATGGGATAAAAGACATCATTCTATGCAACTTCATGCATAACATAGAACTAGCTAAAGTCATTTGGTAGTGTCTTGCTGAAGTAATCAGTGTCAGGGAACAGATTTTACTGCAATCCATTAACCAGGAAATTGTAAACTGTAGGTCCTTAAAGCAGCATTCACACTTTACACTTGGCCCTTTCAAAAGAAGTTTCCTGCAACTTTTGTTTAACTCAGCAATCATGAATGTCCTCTTCTTTTCTACATCCTTCCAATACCTTTTCAACCAAATACTTTCAAGGAAACTTCAAACAACGCTTGCTAAATTACAAAGACAATCTGCTTCTGACTTCTGCTATGTGGTCTGCAGGGAATTTAATTGCAGGAATGATAGATTGCATCCTCAGATACCATAAATGGCTGCTGAAGAAACTGTAAATGGTATCCTCTTCCTGGGGGGTGGTGAGCCAGATGTATTGAAAGGAAAATGTATAGGTAGAATTACATTTTTGAAAAATATACACAAATTATAATGGCACCGATTTACTTTCAGTTAGATCTCATTGTAAAGACTGCAGTAATGTAGCAACCTCTCTGGGCTATCATATTTTTGGCATGCTACCAGATGATGATTTAGTAAGCAAGGCGGTCACTCAGTTCCAGCTCTCAAGATCATCTCGATATGATCTCACACAGTGAGCACCCAGTTCAGTCTGACATATCAGATGAAGTCAGGGGTAAGAGCATGTTGACTTTTTAAACATTTTTCTCCTTAAAAAAAGTGGAAACCCAGCCTCTTGGTTTTCTAGCTCAGCTTTCCAATATGAACCTGCAGGTCTCTGAGACAAAATGGAGCTGCTGAAGCAGCTCCAAGGGCACTCCTGCAGTCTTGTGCACATCCCAGGTTTGGGATTTGTCTTTTGGATTTATTACAATGAAAATGAGAGCATATGTGAGCATTTTTCAAGATCTAACTCCATCTTTTGCTCTACTAGAAAGGCCATTGAGGCTTGCTAAGCCAGGAAGATAACAGGCCAGTTTGACACCAGCTAGTCCCTGAGAGGCAGGCTGGCCTCACTCTTCCCAGCATGTTTCTGAAGTGGAACATATAGCTGATGGCGGTATAGGGGCTAGAGTGACAGGACCACAGTGTGTAGGTGATGAGGAAAGCTGGAGACAGTTTTTGTAGGAAACTGTGGGAGTTGTGTATAACACACTCCTCTGCTTGCTGCAGGGTTAACTGACTTCCCAGTCTTGCCTGCCAGCCGTGACCCAGAGAGCTTGCTGCTGGTGCTTCCTGCTCTGGGCCTCAGAAGTAGAGGTTAATATTAAACAGGTTGCTGAGTAAAATGGGAGATGATGGTAACAAAAAAAAATGCTGTGGCACATTCCTACTGCCTGCTGGGAGCTGGGCCCTCTGGCCACCCTTTTCACAGTTTCCATCTGTGCGTGATTCCCACCTGAGTTACCATCTCCCCTGAAACCTTTTCTCTCTCAGGGATGACACTACCAAAGTCATCGGGGCAACAAGAAGCAACCATGTTACTTATGTCACGCTGGCACACCTGCCCTGGGACAGTATGTCCCTTTTCCTGCGAGCCTGACTTCTAAGAGTCTATTAACCTGCAGCAGTACTGCAAAATAGAATGTGCTTTTTGTGTGTCTCTGTTGTGAAGTTTTCTTCTAAGCCATCAGGATGTGCAGAATCATACAAGAACACACTTATTTAGGAAGACTTTCTTCACTCTGAGGGTGGTGAGACACTGGAGGGTTGCCCACAGAAGCTGTGGATGCTCCATCACTGGATGTGTTCAAGACAGGGTTGGATGGGGCTTTGAGCAACCTGGTCTAGCAGGAGGTGTCCCTGCCCATGGCAGTGCAGTTGGAACTGGATGATCTTTACGGTCCCTTCCAAACCATACCATTCTGTGATTCTATGATGTAACTATTTATTTTACCTTGTGCCCGGAGATGGCTGTCTCACCAGGGCTACTGCGCAAGGCAACAGTCTAAGCAAGGTAAAGCCCCAGTGAAATTGCCCTTTGGTAATTTAACCTGTCTTTAGAGGCTGGCACCCTTGCACTTTTATCAGCAGATTTTCATGATCATGATTTTATTGGCCTGGTGGCTTTTTTTTTCCCTAACAAGAAGTAATTTTTTCTCCGAGCTGTTTCTAACAGTGTAAGACTGTCCTTAAAAACCTGGTACAGTTCTTTATGTTTCAGTGTTGAACACTGTATGTAAAATGCTCTGGGATTGATTGAATTAGGTGCAGAAAAAAACTTCCTTATAAACTCTTTAAAAAGGTCTTGCTGATTCTCATGGGTCAGTTTTCCATCAAACATCCTGTGTTCTCATAACAGCAGTTTGTGGAACTGAATTTAAGAACTGTCATTGATTACTGGGCTGCTGATCTCAGGAAGGGGGCAGCTGCTGCTCCTGACTACCACTGCTGTATGGAGAACCTGGATCAAGGTCTATCTGATGCCAGATCCTTGTGTGAAGGTCAGTTTCATACAACCGACCATGTTCCTTCTCAAGAACTAAAGGTCTCTGTGCCCCAACTTCCACTCCCCAAATCCTGTGTTCAGTTTTTGGCAGTCCTTTTTTTCTGACGCATACCTTTCCCTTGGCTTGAAGTCTGTTGCAGTCTGTATGCACAATTCACCTCCTTCTACTTGAGATCTGTTTGCCCAAGTCATGTCTCTGCATACTCCAGATGCCAGCAAGGGCATTCACATTACCTCATTCCTCAGGTCACTCAAGGGCACTTAAATAACTTGTTCAAGGCAACCTGAAAACAGATTTAGCTCTTCTGACCTTTCTAGTGCACTTCCTAAACTCATGCCATCCTAGCTTTCTGTTCTACTGTCTACATTTACAACAAATGCTTAATTTTAGGATTTTCTGAAGTGACTGATGGCTTACATGTGTTTGATTTCTTTAATGTATTTTCAAAAAAGATATGCAATACTTCAGTAACATTGCACTGACAGACTTCACCTTGCCCCGGCATCCCTGGTTGTCTCTTTGCCTTTCTGGGCTGTACCTGCTATTTAAAACTCTTGGCAGTAGGAAGACGAGGGCACAATGAAGATCAGGCACATAGTAGTCTCACAGCCACGATTTATTACGGGAGAAGGACGTTTCTCATGCCAAATTAGGACCACTGGGCTCTCTGGTGGCCTAGTGCCAACTTTCGGTCTGGGCTTTTGAAGCACCACTGGCTCATTTTGCTCCCTCCCCTCCCTGCAGCGGTTATGTGTTCTTCCCTCCAGGGCAAGGCCCGTTTCCCGCCGCTGACTGAGCCAGCCCAACGGGCGCAGCCCCGGCCGGCAGCAGGGCGTCTCTTGGCGGCCGCTCCCCGTCAGGCGAGAAGCGCCGCTCCTCAGGGCTGACGGGCGAGGCGGCCTCTGAGGCTGGGTTGCCAGGCTACGGCGGAACGTTCCAGCAGGGCGTTAAACCGCTGCGACCGCGCGAGGACAACGCCAGCGCCGCGCGGCGGTAAC
>VWZY01004021.1:100581-115505 GCA_013399075.1 Chloroceryle aenea
TAAATTTTTAGTATTACATTCAGCTACTCGTAGGAACTAGAGCCTAGGATATGGTGACTTGTTTTTCTTGCTAGAACTCATGGGGAAGAGGAGGTAATGATTTTATGGTTGGGAATCTCTTACTGAAAAATGATCAGGTTGACAGTTGACTTGTTACTCTGTCATTCACTTCTAAAAAGTGTGTTTCTGTCAGACAGGCTGATACACGGTCACTATCAGTGACCTTTAAAGTCAGAGATGGTTCAAGGAGAAGACTTGAATTTGTTTTGAGAGCTAGTATTTTCCTACACTAATCTTCAATATTTGCATATTTCAGGGACCTGCTCTTTTCTTCTGTATGTCCAAAAACTCCCAGGCTGATACGTACTTAATCTCTTTGTTCCATGGGGATAAAGACTTTGCAAGCATGCAGCCTCTGATTCCTTACTGAGAAGGGCTCTGTCCTTTACTTTTAGTGATCCAAGTATGCCTTTGATAGTTTTTGCTTATTTATTCAAATCTCTGCTCAAACAGCTCATAAAAGTTACACTTTTTGATAGCATAGATTACTTTTTACTCTTGTAACAGGTATTGCTTATATAAATGAGGTCCAGTGGCTGTTCTTCCTTTTCTGAATATCATAATGCTTTGTTGTTCTTCTGCATTTATTATATCTTCAGTTTCACACTGACTGCTTTTGTCTTGTAACTTAGTTTATCGTCCTACTTATGTAAATGAAATCAAAAGGCTCTTTGGCTTGTACTGACACAGAGCATGTTAAAGAGCTACAGGGAGAAGTGTTAAGCAGCAGCTGTCTAAATGGGTGAGAAAAATGATACAGATTTCAGTTCCATTTAGAATTAGGTGAAGGAGTTGACTTGGGATTTTGCAAAACTGATGGGTAACAGTGAAAATACCCTGATTTTTTTTTTCTTAAAGCTTGATTTATGTGTCTGACTGATAGACTAGATGGCTAAGAAAAGTTTTTTGGCAACTATCTGGAACAGTTTTAAGCTACGTGTGGACACAGTTTTTGTATCATATGTAGAGATGCGTCGAAATCCAGAAGTGGAAGTCTATTTTCTAGGCTGAACAACACCACGCTAATCAAGCTGCACATCAGGAACTGCTGGTGTGGTGTTGCCATGCCAGTGTTTTGTTGTGCTGGATACACCTTTCTTGCTTCAGCTGTGTAATTTCTGTGGAAAAGCCTGATAGCTGATGTGAAATTGAATCTCAAAGCAGTGAGAGATTTGTAACCTTAGTTAATTTGTTGCTGAACCAGAGTTTGTATAAAAATATACTTAAGCTGCTGAGGACTAGTGAGGTTTTTCTAGTGCACACTTAACTTGTAAATGGATCTGAATTTGACCCCTGAAACCTTGACAGCTTTAGTCTTGTCTGGGTTGAAGGATTAATTCAGTTATGCTTTCTTGATTGGGGAAAATAACTGTTCATTTGGGTTGAGGATGTATGAAACTTAAGACTGAAATCTGAATCTATTCCTTGCTGTCCTTAATTTTTTCCCCAGCTGCTCCTTCCTGTGCTGAAGCACCCTTGCAGGAAATGGTGATTGAGGAAGAATATGAAAAACAGCAAGTAGACGTGGAGATGAAGAAGGAGCTGTGCCCCTATGCTGCAGTAGGAGAATGTCGTTACGGAGAGAACTGCGTGTATATCCACGGGGACGTGTGTGATATGTGTGGACTGCAGGTCTTGCACCCAATTGATGCTGCACAGAGATCTCAGCATATAAAGGTAAGCAAACAACTGTCTGATGCTAAACAGCTTTATGTTATTGCTTCCTACTCCCTGCAATCACTTGTCACTAACTCCCTTTCATGTGAAGGTGCATGCAGGTCAGGCAGTGAATGAAATTCCTGTTGTAAACTGGAATGTTTCCTGTCAGGGCTGCACTGAAAAGCAGCTGAGTTTCCTTATCTGTGCAGGGGGTGGAGGGGACACTTGGCTTAATGATACTAAAGCTTTGTTCTTTGCCTAGTAAAACTGGATGGTCTCTTAGATTGCTTTTTAAGCCTTTAAAAGAAATGTCTGAAGAAAGAAATTTGAACTCTGACTGGATTATTCCCCACTGTCTGAGTAATGGGGGGTTTATTTTGAGGATAAAGATGTTTCAGCTTAATCATACTCCATTTATTATGCAAAACAGCAGAGTAAAACTGAGCTTTAAAAACTGCAAGGGTTCACCAGGCGACCAGTTGTGTCTGTAGTATTCTTGTCTCTCCTTTTCAGTCTTGCATTGAAGCTCACGAGAAGGACATGGAGCTTTCCTTTGCCGTCCAGCGTAGCAAAGACATGGTGTGCGGGATATGCATGGAGGTGGTGTATGAGAAAGCTAACCCCAGCGAGCGCCGCTTTGGGATCCTCTCCAACTGCAACCACACTTACTGTCTCAAGTGCATCCGCAAGTGGAGGAGTGCTAAGCAATTTGAGAGCAAGATTATAAAGTGAGGCACTTTCCCATTTTGATTGTGCTTTGTTACAATGGAAGAACTTAGTAACTTGTGACAACTTGCAAGACTTCCCGATGCAGACTGCACAGAGACTGCATACTAACTTGAGTTTGGAAGTGAAACAATTGTTAGGCATAACATTTACACTCTGATTTGGTTAATACCTATGAAGTTTGCAAAACTCAGTTAATGTAAGCAAATAACCTTCATTTATTTAGTAGCATGTTGTCCAATGGTTGCCGTTTGTGTCTTGGACACTCAGCCAGGAATCTGAAAACAGATTAACCAGTTCAGAATGTATGCTTCTTAATTCATTACTGCCCTAGTTCTTGAATAGTTGGCAAAACATTTCTCTATTTGAAGGCTGTTGCAAAAGACAAAGTTCCAATCAAAAATACAGAAATCAAACCAAAATAAATTGATTTAATTCTGAAGAAAAAGGACTCTGTGTGAAGTGTTTTTTCAAGCTTTTCTGAGACGAGCTAACTAGCTGCCGATGCCATTGAGCTCTTGAAGAATAGAGTGTGTTATCCTCATGTGTGAGAGAATCTAGATTGAAAAGCTTGTGCAGCATGTATGCACATACAGTACATCTTTAAAGATGGATTTGTGCCATGACTTGTTATATAGGTGAGAGAGTACCCTGTAATGTGGAATTTTGCAGCATAGTCTGTTCATTCCCCAGGTCCTGCCCAGAATGTCGGATCACATCTAACTTTGTCATTCCAAGTGAGTACTGGGTGGAGGAGAAGGAAGAGAAGCAGAAACTCATTCAGAAATACAAGGAGGCCATGAGGTATGAACACTCAGCCTTTTGTCAGGTTGAGACTGCAGCGATCAAGGCACACCTGAGAACAAGGGTGTTGCTGTAAAGTCCCCAACACCTTCATTCCACCACCATGTGTGAAAGTGCATCCTTGCCTATCTGCCCTCAGATGCACTCAACCACACAGCCATAAAGCTATTCCTCTGTTGTCTGCCCTCAGCCTTTCCCTTCTCTATGCAGAATGCTGGTGGTGTAGCCATTAGGTAGTACGAGCTTGTGCACTGCCAGCCATTGGTGTCCCTCTGCATGCATCGACTCACATTTTGTAATACATCATCTCTGCACATAAGTGTTACACCGATGAAATGCCTTCAGCCACAGATGGTAGTTGAGATCCTTTTGGACTATGGATAAATGCAGTTCTGAAGTCTGGTTGGGGTCTCCTCCGAGTAAGAGTTACGGTATTTTCCTTTCCAGCAACAAGCCATGCAGGTATTTCGATGAAGGCCGTGGGAGCTGTCCATTTGGAGGGAACTGCTTTTACAAACATGCGTATCCCGATGGCCGCCGAGAGGAGCCGCAGAGACCCAAAGTGGGAACATCAAGTAGATACCGGGTCAGTGGTTTTTATTCTTGCAAGGGGTGTGGGGTGTGTGCTATCAGCTGTCTTGAGAAGAGGGTGGGGAAGTGTTTGTGCTTTTTTCTTTTATTTCTGATACACCTCTGTAACGGTGAATTTGAAAGAGGTGGTTTTCTAAGGCTTGTGAGTGATGGAGGCCAAGATGGAAAGAATGAATTTACAAAACTTCCCTAGTACACCAACATACTGCAGTAGAAATGTTGGGTAGCATTAATATGGGTAAAATTCTACTGGAGGTCAGTATCTCCCTGGAAAAAAAACGTCGTTTTCCTGCATGTCAGAAAGTACACTGGAGGTTGAACTTCAGTCATCCTCTGGCAGAACTCCTACCGTGTACTGCTTGGTCACCTGGGGAAATACTTGTGCTCCACTTGCAGGCCCAGCGGCGGAATCGGTTCTGGGAGTTCATCGAGGAGCGAGAGAACGGTGATCCGTTCGAGACCGACGAGGACGAGGTGGTGACCTTTGAGCTTGGTGAGATGTTGCTTATGCTGTTGGCAGCAGGCGGTGACGATGAGCTAACGGATTCTGAGGATGAGTGGGACTTGTTTCATGATGAGCTGGAAGATTATTATGACTTGGATCTATAGCACCTGTCAGTGGAGTGTGGACTGTTGTCTTGGCTTCGGGCAGTAGCTATTACCTGTGGTGTTGTGGCAGTGCCTGTGTTTCTCCTAGGCAGGCCAATCAATTCCAGGTGCTGTTGTAATAACTTTTACCCAGGGTCTGTTTCTTCCCATCCCCTCCCACCCCAGGAGTGTTGTTTTTCCTCTGTTTAAACAAATAACAAGAAATAAATCTTTAAAATGTTAGTTTTTGTAAAAATAAATTTAACTGTCAAACAGTTAGCTTAGGTTTGTTGCTTCATCTGTGTACCCAACAGAGTTCACCCAGTTCCAGGGTTAAAAGTGTTTACAGGACTTCCACACTCATTTTGAAGAGCCCAGATACAAAAATGAGCAGTGGCCATGCGGTGGGGATGTAAATTGGCTGATGGCCTGTTTTCTGTCTTTGTACCAATATTTCTGACTTCTGGCCAGATACAAATACTCTTTCTGGCATCAGCTCCGTTCCAGCCCCCTCATGTACACATCTTCATTTGTGATTTTGGTCTCTTGTTTACTTGCACATTACTATTACTACTGTGTAACCAGAACCAGGTGTGAACGTTCTGGGTTTTTACTGTGTTTAGCATGAAAGGAAAATGTCATTGTGAAAGGAGAACTCTCTATGTGTATATACAGATAAATGTAGAGTTGGACCTCAAGGATGGGGAGACTCTGTGTAAGTTAAAAATAACAAAACCATCTTTCATCCCCTCTTGGTGCATGTAATCTAGCCTCCAATTGGACATGAAACTGGTTTAGTGGTCTCAGCCCAGTCTGTGGCAGTGATCTTAACTAACTATCGCTTAACTTAATAGATGGCACTCCCTAATACACCAGCTCTCTTTCATGTGTATGATTAGGGTTGTCCAGGAGCAGAAATCCGGTTAGCCAAGGTGGGGTCAGAGGAACACCAGAGAGGCCCCTTTAGCTTTATTGCTCTGTAAGTTTTAGAACTCTGTGTAACCACTTAAGCCATGAGCTTTGCTAGGAAATTGCAGAGCCCCTCAGCTGGTTCGAGGTACACATGCCTCTCAGCATCTGAGTTGGGCAGCTAGCCTGGTAAAGCTGTTCAGTTTATGTGAGTTACTGCTTACAAAGGCAGTCGTGCAGTTTCTGGCTGTAATTTGCATTGAGAAATTACTTTGCCACCAAAAGTCCCAGCACAGGAATTTTAACCTTGCGTTACTTTATTGCTGTTTTTTATTGACTCGTGGATGCCCCGTGATCTGTTCTCCTGCTGCTCTTGTCCCCTAGACTGCCTCTCCTTTCACTTTTAAATGGAATGAGAAATTGTTCTGAGGTCTATGACGTATTGTTTTGCAGCTGCCTTTTGTAAGAAGCACTTTTCCCAAATAAAAAAAAAAAAGAAAAATTCAACAAGAAGCCTGTCTCTTCTTTTCAGTTTGAAACTTTCATGTTGCAGTGTGATTGATTACTTCTGTGTGTGTTTCTGTAAAGATGGAGGCATTTATGTCGCTTATTTTTAACTCCTGCAGAACCATGTCACACTAATACAGACTTTTAACTTGGTTGTAACCTTTCCAGCAAAGAGCCTGTAATGTGAGTAACATTCTGAACAGCTGGCAGCTGAGACAACTGAACTCGTGAAGGAATGTGCAGGGCTTTTAGTGGAAGTAGACATAGCTTGCTTTCTTGGGAGTGATTTCGTTCTGTCTGTGCTATGGTCTCAGTTTTACTGGTCCTGAACAAGTCAATTGCAGTGCATATTCTACTGGTAAGAGTTTCCTGTGGTGATGCTGGTTGGACAGTAAGCCCAAGCATTGCTCTGGGCCACTTCCTGCGAGTCCACGTGCTGCTTGAAGCCTGTGTTTGTTCAGAAAGCAGCAGCATTCTACTGCAGAAATCATTAAGTTGGAAGTAAACTAGAAATGTATTCAGAAGTTGAGGGATATGACTCAATAAAAGTTTAACTGAACAGTCTAAACCCGTCTTTGGTTTGCTCAGGGTTTTGGTTTTGTGCTTTTTTTCCTTTTTTTCTGAGAAGGAAGTAGCAGAGGGAAGAAAAGGATTTGGCTCCATCTTGTGCAAATGACATTGAGAATTCATAGGGGGAGAAACAGAAAAAATGAAATGCTTTGAAGTGGAACTAGCCTTTCTTCCCCTCTGTAGTGAACATAAGTTGTTAACATCCATTGGAAAGCTGTCTTCAAACTGAAGTTTAACAAATGTGTGTTCTGGTAAGATGGAAAAAGGTAGTAAAATTACCAGCCAGTGCACATTGTACTGGCTGTCCTTCATGAGGGGTCAGAAATGGCATGCTGTACTTTCTGTTTGGGTGTGCATGTGGCACAGTGGTGGATGCTGCTGCTTCTAACCCTTCACCTGCGTGTGCATTATGGGGGGAGCTGGGACCTGCCTGTATCTGTCATCAGGCAGTGTTGCTGCCTGTTGCAACTGTGCTGGTCACAGGCTTGTTTCTAAGCTTGCTGTTGTGCTGTGATTTCCACCCACCCCAAACTAGAATGACTGGAAAGAGGAAGGCCTTTGAAATGACTAAAGTATGTCAGTCTGCTGGTTTTCCCTCTGTAAAGGACAGGAATAAATTCAGTAGAATTAAGACAAATTTTTAATGGAACAAAAACAAACAAGCAAAAAACAAACCCAGACCCCCAGAGTGGCAGCTTAGCCTGTGTTACATTTTCTTTAAGCAAATACCAAAGGCAGAGAAACTGAAGAGGCCACTGAAAGTAGTTTTAAGATGGAAAAGGTATAAAGACTCTCTGAAAATAATCCACCAGCAAAATCTTGGATTTCAGAAGAAAAATCTTAGAAAAAGATGTGTGTTCTCACTTGAAGTTGCTTGACTTTACTTACTGTGCAAGAATATATACGTAGGGCTTGACAGACTATTTTGCATCTTGTGATAAGTGCAAAATTAAAAAAAAACACAACAGTTTGTCCATTCTAATTGGTCTGAATGTGACCACAGAAGCAAGGAGCACTTGCTGCATCCTATGCTGCTTTAGTTCCAACTCTTGAGAGCCCAGCTCTTTCCGGGTGGTTGCCAGGGCATATTGTCGTCTTGCTGAGGGGATGCCTTGTTCATTTCATGAAACAGAAGTAACTCTTCCCTGCAGATAGAAAATACATGTCTGTTTGGAGGATCACGTGAGGTAGGGGTGCCTCATGTTTGGAACAAAGCTTGTAAAGATGGCATTATTACTGCTCCAGCAGCTTAAAACAAGGGGGAATCCACATGTAGTGCCCTTGGATACAATACAGGGTGGTGCTGTAGGGATCAAGCTGCCACAAAGCCAGTTTTACTCTGGTACTAGCATTAGAGAGGCATTATGCAGCTGTGGTCGTGGTGAGCTTTGCTTCAGGTAGGCAAAGGTAGACAGACTGGGCAGTGAAAACTCTAATAAGCAGTCATGGTCATAACACAGCTGTAGCAAGGAAGTGAGGGGTTGCTAAACCTCCACCTCTGCTTGGTGCTGCTGCTGTCACTCACTTGTGGTCGAGAGACAACCCCTGTTTGGCAACAGCTTGGTGTAATTGCATAGACAGGGTAATTGCACAGACAGAGCCCGTGCAGGCATCTGAGTTAAGGTTGAGTGTAGAGTAACAGCACTAGAAAAAGTGCTTTAAAAGACTTTAAAAAGTCCCACCTCTCAAACAGCAAGCTCCTATTAGAAGTCTGAGTACTCTTAGAGAGGACTCTTGGCCTGTCTAAAACTATTCTCAGAGGTCACTGATAGCCCAGCAGTGCTCTTTGTAGTTCAAGTCCTTAACACACTTGACTCCTGAAGCTCAAGGGGTACTTGAAAATGGCTTCAGGAGTCAGTGTGCCGAGCAATGAGTATTCAAGGTCCCCTGCTTGCAGCCAGATGTGTTGTTTTTGGAACTGAGATACATAAAAATATGCCTGTTGGCAGCCCACAGCAGCCAAGGGACCAAACACCTCTTAACTGTGCTGCAGTTACAGCACTCACCTGACTGGGGGAAGCTTCAGTTTCAGTCCATGTCCAAAAGCATAGGCAGGCATCCCCTCCCTGAAAGGTGAGCTCTCTCTTTTTGCTCTGGGCATGAAAATTCCTTTCTCCATCTCCTTTCCAACTAAAACATTAACTAGGATGATTAGATAAGACCCTCCAGCTTTTCTTATTAAGAGCCTGTCCCCTGCATATGAAGCTTGACTGTGTAGGCTGGGCTGTGCACCTTCCACATCACTGGCTAGCAGTTACATTTGCTCTTAAGCCAGTCAGCTTCTGGGAGGTGTCAGTTTGCTCCATTTTAAAATAGTTCTTATTTTCTTGTTTAGTTATCTTGTGTGGAGAGGTGCTGCTTCAGTCCTAACTTACCTGGCCTAGCTGTGCTATCAGTGCAGGTAATTGACCACAGCTAAGATTCTAATGCTTCTTCCAAGTAGATAAAAATGTAACCAGCTCATCTCCAGGTTGGATGTGCTGCTCCTAAAACTGTGGTGCAGTAGTTAGTTTTTAGAATAGCACTGTAAACAACCCTACAGTAATTACACTTTCCACAGGTAATGCTCTTATGAAGCAATCTGTGTATGATGCAGGGGAACACACCCCTTCATAGAAGGCTCCAGAGCAGTTAACGCTGCTGGTGTTGTCATAGCTGCTCCCTGGCAGAGAGAGGCACAGCTGCAGAAGTTACAGCATGCTGCATTTTTAATCTAGTGCTGCTCTGTCTAGAATAGCATGCTGTCATAAATGGATTTTCAGTTTATATCTCTCCTTAAGCAGTAATACTGTTTACTAATAGACATACTGAAGAACCTTCTTGTTAGCAACTGCTGCAGCTCACTCTTCATTCACGAGGACAGTTTAAAAAAAACACCACCACAAACCCAAACAAACAGAACACACACACACAAACCTTATGGAAACCACTTCGTGTAGCTGCCTAAAGGGCTTGTGGAAGATGTCAACAACCAAAAGAAGTCGCACTCCCCTTTCAGTGGCACAATGGGGGAGGTGTTTAAGATGAGTAAAGAGCGGTGAAGAGCTGGTTATACTCGTTGAAGGGAAGGGGGCAGCTCAAAGCACAGTCACAAGCCTGTTCTCCCTGATCCCATCTTGCACAGACTTCTGCCAAGGAAGGACTGACTGCCAGCAGTGCCCTGAGAGCAGGAGGAGAACAGCAAGAGCCCTGTAACCTGGCAGTGCTGGGCAGTTAAAGGGACATCAGCCTCCAGAAGTCTCCCTAAGTGAGGGTAAGCAAAATCACTTCATACAGTGCTCATTACAGCAGTAAACCAAATGAACCATACCAAGGTTAATGCTCTGCTGGTATGCTCCTTTCTCTAATTCTTAGCTGATGAAAGAGTGTAACTGGAAATTAACACAATACCTTTCTGTTGAGATCTCCTGGAAGATTAGTGTTTGTTGCAAGTACTCTTTCAGAATTAGAACAAAGTTTGCCAGCAGCTTTAAGTGTGAATACCAAGAAGAAAGTAGAACTGCTACATAAACTACCAGCAGGATTAGTCTGGATTTTAAACACACAAGAATATTAGGCATACATTTGACTTTTCCTAGTGACAAGAAACTAGTTGTTTGTAAACTGGATTGATACTTTTTCAGTTATTTGAAAGGTTATGGTGTTTACTGTTGTTGAAGAATGCTGACAAATGCATCTACTATGCTAGTACCAAATCAAGATGAAAGTGAGATTTAAAAAGTAAATATCAGAAAGAGAAATCTGATTCATTCTGCTTTATTTTTTTTGTGCTTCTCGGACAGGGTTTTCCAGACATAGTTGCTACATGTTTTCCCCTGGTTTTTCAAGAACTCTGGAACACAGGTAGACTGCCATCTGGTAAGCTAGCAGTACACCAGGGCTTCTTTGCATGTCACCCAGACTATATTTTAGCTTAACAGTAACTAAGTGGTGCATTTTGGTATGTATGTCAAAAAACTTCCTCTGTATAGTATTTCCTTCCCTGTTTTCATCTACTGAAAAACAAACAAAACTCCAAACACAAAGCCCCAGACCCTTCATTCAATACATAGAAGAATTAAGCCCCCAGTAGCAGAGCTTGCATTTGGGAGGTAGCACTAGAAAGTTTTGTATTGCTTCAAGACATTCAGTTGCCATAGCAGCAGCATATAGCAGCCTAGGGGGTAGCTTTCTGGTACATCCCATACTGTTTATTAAGCCATTTTACCCCTTGCTGAATTTTACAGGAGCTTGAATTGCTGCTTCATGCTCCCTTGAAAATCTACAGGCACGCACTCAAGCTGCCATTGGCTCATCACAAAGTACAAAAATATTTTGATTAAAATCAGCAAGACAAGGTGGGGGTTGTATGTGTAGAAAAAGAAAAGTCCTTTTGTCCCAGCATGGATTTAGGCCATTACTGGTACCTTGAAAGCTTCACTACTAGTAGCAAGACAGAGATCACAACTGGAAACACTTTTTTGAAAGAAAGCCAAACTTTTCTCACCCCAGGAAGAAGATTGGGACCCTAGAGTATCATACTCTGCTATGAGAGCCCAGGGGTGTCTCCAGGTTTGTCCCAGGAGACAGTCAGTACACATGTGAAAGCAGATGCTGTTTCACAAATGTGAGGGTCCTTGGGATTGGTGGCTACATTCCTGGTAACAGGACCACCCCTGAAGTTTAAGGAGCAGTGAGTTAGTGCTGTCTAAGCATGCATCAGACTTTTTAAACTCCTGGCAAAGAGTAAAGTGCTTACACTAAAACAAACTTAGAAGGGTCAAATCAATGCAGAGTTCTGGGTGCAAAATTTATCTTCTGACAAAGGCAGAGAAATCATTTAAGGCTATAATAAGACAATTTTTATAGCTCTCTTTGGTTAAGGTAAGGGCTGGCAGCTTCCTGAGTTTTCTCAGCTCAGAAGTTTGTGTTAAAGCATCAGCTGCCGTGTTCAAAGCAACCTCTGTTCCCAACAGCAACAACAACCTCTGAAGATACTACAAGCCAAACTGCAAGGTAGAGATATCAAGAGAGATGGCTTGAGGCCACATAGTAACACCCTTTCATCAACTGAATGAAGTGAAATCAAATTGCCTCAGAAGAATGACAACTTCCAAGCTCTTCCCAACATCCATCTTCAGCAGGCGCACTGGGTCTTCTCCACACTTGGGCTGGCAATGACTGGCCTGGAATCAAGGTAGATGCTGTTTGGAGAGCTCTCTCCATGAAGCTGTAAGGTATTTCGGGCTATTAGCTCCTTAGCCATTAATGTGAACACCTCTTCTATGTTTTGAGCTTCTTTTGCTGACGTCTCCAGTACAGCCAAGAGCCCATGCTTCTCTGCCAGGGTGCAGGCATCTTCAAACAGGACTTGGCGCTTATCCAGGGAATCCGATTTATTCCCTTCAGAGAAGGTAGATAGACAATGCAATAATTTAGTCTCTAGAAAGTTAATCAAATGCAATACAACAATTTAAGTTTAGTTAAACAATAGGTTTGTTAGAAGTAAGAGTTACTGCAGAAAAGATCTGAGTGTATCAGAGCCACAAACAGAATGTGGATCAAAACTGCAGCTAATCATGAGATGGGATCAAAGGAGTTAAAATTGAAACAAAAAACTAAAAACCTGTTTCCATCTAATTACTTGCTGTCAGTAGCAGTGCCAGACAATTACTTGGAAGTAACTGTTGGTCCCTATTCTCTGATGGTTTTAAACATTAAGTAGAATTTAAGTTAAACATTAAAAAAAAGAAATCTTGTAGCTGTAGCAATTGCACACAGTAAAGCAAAGCAACATTGCCTAAAGAAAGGCTTATTCCTCAGCCTTCAGTGGAAGTCACGTGTGTTAATCTATTGTCAAGCTACTTTGACACATCTCAAAGTGGATGCTAAGCTCTGAGCATCTAGAATGTTGTTTAGTCTCAAAAAAACAAAACACCACACTAAAATACAGTAAGAACCTGCTCAACTGTTAGTCAAATTTAAAAATGACCTATTTATACAAGTCAGTCATTTTAAGATGATGTCAAAAAAGACAAGAATTCACACCACTTAATGCTTAAAATGTATCCTTAAGAAGTTTCTGCACATACAAATTAAACTTTTACTGAAGAAGTTTAACCAAAATCTGTCAGAAGCCACGAAACACCTCAGATAAAGTACCTTTGTATATTTAAGTAGTTGCAGCATGTGTAGTATCATCAGTTCTGCTACATGCAGTACCTGCATGAAGTCTACATTCAGAGTTTCAAGACCAGGCAACCCTTATCAAATTCAGGCCTTGAATTCGAAGCATATATAAGCCAACTCCCCTCCCATTAAGTACTCTTTTTTTTCTTAAAAAACAAATCACCTTCCCCCAAAGGATTCCCCTTTCCCCCCCCAAAAAAAAACCTCCAACCAAACCAATTCAAAAAACCAAACCAACTTTTTCAAAGGTTATTTGCCTTCTGAAAGGGTTCCACTCCTTTCTTCCTTCAGTTGCAGATGGGAAAGTTAGACTCAACCTCATGCTAGAAAGATTAAAGCAAAGCTCACCAGCTTTGGAATAAAGCACTGAGCTGGATCCTTGACAAAAGCTTTCTTCTTACAAATTTCAGAACTTCTATTTTAAGAAAAAACAACCACCAGCAGCCTCCACCACACACAGATAGGTCTTGTTCTTTAGATTCAAGAGAAAAGTTAGATAAACCTTATCAAACTTCCGTGATTTTCCACTCCCCTCTTTATTCATTCCATGCACTGCAGTTACAAGCAGGTCAGAAGTTGTTTGCTTCTTCAGAGCAGTAACAAGAAGACCCACTACAGCAGAAGTAAGTAATCTGCTAGGAGCACCAGCAGCAGCTTATGTCCTGTGCCCGCTGCGCTGCAGGGCTCAGTGCTTCCTATCCTCAAAAACCTGTCCGGGCTGCTGGGACTGCACGTTGCTCTTGGCACAGTGCCACAGCAAACAGGCAGGCAGTGGAATGTAAATAAAGGCACTGTCATTTTACTATAGCAGTGCTCTGTAGTTTGCAGCTTCTTCCTTGGGGGAGAGAAGAGC
This sequence comes from Chloroceryle aenea, assembly GCA_013399075.1. Classification (NCBI taxonomy): domain Eukaryota; kingdom Metazoa; phylum Chordata; class Aves; order Coraciiformes; family Cerylidae; genus Chloroceryle; species Chloroceryle aenea. Next base: position 114,017 of record VWZY01004021.1, read on the forward strand.
AATGATAACCTGGAATACAAAGGGAAGAGCCACACTGCTTCCTACCAGCTCCATTCTCAACCCCTTCCTTTCCTCTAGAGGCTGTTTCCCAAATGTTGGTAGAATAAACGAGGAGGAACATAAGCAGACTGCTTCATGCTCTGCAAAAGCCTCCTCCCCATCTACAGGCTTACCCGAGTCCCATTAAGAGCAATGCACATGCATACCAAAAGAACAGAGGAAAGCTGAGAAGGAGGTGTTGTGTTGCTCTGCACATTCCCACTCATCTTGAATTATTGAGCCACTACATTCCTGTGCATCAGGAGGAGAGGGTCAGACTTATGGCAATTCTAACTTCAGTGAGGTGGTCTCTGCCTGCTAGACTAGCAGGGAGCTTGGGCCACCATGAAAGGAACAAGTAGAAAGATATTGCTGTCCGCAGTGGGCTTGGTCTTGTCAGGACCAGGCTGAGACTTTCCTCATTTTTTTAGCTTTGGCCAAATTGATGAACTTTCTGATCTTCAATTAAAGCTGCATTCTTCTTTAACACAGAGTTTATAGATACTTCTACTAGTGGGAGGAAGAAGTAAGGAACATTTTATACACACATTAAAAAAGTGTAAAAGCAGCATATTAAAATATGCTTACCCCAAAACACCCAGATGCTTACCAATTAACATCATGACCAAGTTTGCAGCACCGTACTTTTCAATTTCATGAATCCAGTGAGGAATGGATTCAAATGTAGACCTCCTAGTAAGGTCATAGGCAAGGATGGCCCCATGGGCACTCCTGTAGTAAGACTGGGTTATCGTCCGGAAGCGTTCCTGACCAGCTGTGTCCCACACTTGGATCTGTAAGAAAAAGAAGTTGTAAAGATCAGCAAATGTTGCTTCCTAGGTATTTGCCATTAGCATCTACACTTTTGAGCCACCTTGTCTAGAAGGCAGCTAGACCAGTCCCAGCTCACTCTACTACACCACAGTGTGGCTTTGCTCTAGATCTGAAGAGGCATTTACATGCCTGGAAAGACAAGCTACACAGACCAAAGGAAAAGCTGCAAGGGTAAACACAGCTTTTCAAGAGGGCCAAGAAACACTCTTTCAACAGCTGTACTAGAAGACATAGAGCATTACAGCCTTTTAATAGGCATAGAAGAAGAGCTAAGAAGCCCTGATGGTTGGGCAGAGCAAAAGCTATATAAAGGGCAGGCATCTGAACTTTAATCTGCCCACAGAAGTAAATTCTAGCTAACAATTTTTTCTGGTGCTTGTCTTGCCAGTCTTCATCTTCCTCAAATCAAGCACACATCAAAGCAGAGCCTCTGCAAACTACAGTGGTTTTCTCCTCAGTGTCCCAGCTCAAACCCCCATAACTCTAAAGGAAGAGACAACCCCTCCAAACCAGAGTTGGCTTTCAAAGAACTCCTTGCAGGCAAACTATGAGGCCTTTCCGCAGGTAAAGACAGAGAATGTACCTAAATTAGGATGACTACCTTCCCCAGGGCAGC
>VWZY01004021.1:117475-131397 GCA_013399075.1 Chloroceryle aenea
TTGGAGGGCTCCCGTTTCCTCCCAGACGGCGAGTAGCTGCAGCTGTCGGGGGCACGGACAGGCGGTCTGCTTGTGCTGGCTGCCAAGGGCCCCATGTGGGTTTGTGTCTCTTTTCTTCTCCGGTTTGGAAAGATGGCATAAAAGAATGCCTTAGTCTGGGGATTTTTTTTTTCTTTTTTCTTTTATTAAATACTTATTTTGTTTGTTTTGCACGTTGGAAGTCCCAAGAATGTTAATTCTGGTCTTTCCTGATGGCTTTGGAGGATGACAGGGTGGTATTAAGGAAGTTTATTTTGAACTTAAGGTGACTTATTTTGACCTCAAAGCAAAGGGATAAGGGAAAATGTGTAACGCTTAACAAAAGCTTGTTCAAAACACCGGGTTAGCTGAAGGTAAATAGTGCCAAACAAGCAGGCAAGGCAGACTAACACTCTAAAAGCAGTCTCCTTCCTTGTGCTTCACTGCCTTGAGTTTTGTGGTGTATCCCGCCCTCCTAGTTTTTCCTCCCTCTGCTACAAATTTAATGTATTCTCAGAACAATTAGAAGACTAATTTATAAGGATAAACTCCTACTTGCATACTTTTCTGGCCTAGGGAGAATGTCAGTACTGAAAGGACAGGATGAATGAAGGAAAAAGGGAAAACAAAATCTGTTGTAGTTGTTTCCACCCTGTAAGTAAGTGAAAAGTGTCATCCTGTGCTAGAAGGTCTTTTGGAAAGCTAGCTGAGATTGAGAAGGGTGGAGGAACAGGTAATTTTAATAGTAAAAGTTATTAAAAAAAAAAAAAGTGATTTTAAGGTCAAAACCAGGTCTTAACTTTATAAAGACTCAGTATCTTGGATAAATAAGATCTATATTTGCATATCTTGACATGAAGCAAGTAGTAAATCTTGTGCTTTGGGCTGTCAGCTGATTACCCACGGAAGGAACTTTTCCCACAGCATTGCACAAGTGGCAGTGTTTTGCTTTCCTCTGGAGAGCCCTGTTATCTGCTGTTGCCTGGTGAGAGGGGAGGGAGAAGCAATGAAGGGGAAGGGGCTCTTATGTTTGATCAACAGACTCTGCGTGGTTCACAGGCTTGTAAGGACCCTGATGCTGGGGAACCGAAGTGCCTTGGGTTCCTTTGTCCATGCTGCTTGTGTGAGGGACAGCCCTGAGCAGTTTTACTACTGCCTGAAAATGAGTAGTGCTGCCTGATCTTTGTACTGGTGCTAAGTTTTTAATCATTGACTTGGAGAAATGGTCTGGGACATGAGATGGGGGCAGTATTAAAACTACTTGCGAAGGGGCCTGTTCCAGGCTTAGCTTTGCCTTCCCACAGCATAAGCTGTACATCTTGTTCTTTGGTTCACCTCTCCCTGCATGAACCCAGTCCCTCTAGAAGCATGTCCCAACAAGGTGCTGCCAGACCTGGGCGGACTGTCCTAGCTGGAGGAATGGGAGCGTGACTCAGGTGCAGACAGACTCAGTTCTTGTTGCTTTTGTCATGGATGAGAATGGAGGCGTGCAAGTGTGGTGCAGGATAAATGTGACTCCAGTGTCTCTAAGGGGTAACAGCCAACTCCCTATTACTCAGAGGATCTCCATGCCATACTTTGTTTTGGAGGTCAGATGTGGCCTCGTTTTCCATCATGGTTGATGTATCCTGTAGTAGCTGTTTGTTCACCCTCAAGAGAACAGGAAAGGAAGGTTTCTTACGGTGAAAGTTGTCTTCATGAAACCTTTAAAAGTTATTAGAGGAAAAAAATCTCTGTGAAATACAAGCCTTTCAGTGGTAAATATTTGGATAAGGGAGTCAGGGCAAGAACTTCTTATTTATCCAGATGAAGCTGAACTTGGAAAGTCTTCTGTCAGATTTACAAATCATTACAGAAAGCACCTGTGGATACAAAAGAACACAAAGGCATTGCGGTCCGTCTTATGTCAGCTCCAGTTCTTTGGGGGAACAGGGGTGGTAGTTATTTTACCTCTCCTCAGCCTTCAGAATGTGTGTGGTGTTTAAATGTCTCTTGAAAGCACAGTTCCCACCAACTGACATCTCCAGCCAGTGTGTGCAGGATCGAGGTCTGCCTTCAGCAGCGACACCAGTGTGCAGCGTATCTTTCTCTGCTCTCTTCTCTCCGTTGCACAGACACAAGTGTTTGTGTAGCTGCTGCATGAGCTGTGGCAGGGAACTGTCTGAAAAGAACTCTGCCAAGAAAACAACAGAGAGGCGTGGGGGGAGATCCTCTCTGCCCAGTGGGGTTGTTTTCTGGACTCAGTCTGCAGAAGCAGCCCCTCAGCCAGGCCAGAACAGCTGAGGGGTGGAGTGCCATGAGCCAACACTAAGAGACTGTCCATCAGCCTTTCCTCAGTACTGACAATAGCTGGGGTCTAGGAGTTTAGGCAGATGTCCCACATGCCCTACAGGTAGAAACACGAAAGCATTACTTGCCACACGCTGTACTAATGAGTTAGTGACAGATGGAGCTATAGTGTAGGGATTGAGAATGAATGGGCAGGGAGTCTGGCTGTTGGATTTCAGCACTGTCCTCATAGTGCTTTCCTTATTCTGGCTTGGCAGGTTGACTCTTGGGTATATTCTTTCAGCATCTTAGTGCCAGTTAGATCCAAATCCACCACCCACAAGTAACCAAATGCTGCTCTCTTGACTTATTCACCACTCTATAGACAGCAGTGGGAAATTAGTTTAGTTATGACCACTCTGTACTACACTAAAAAAAATGCTGAATAGTCTTCAACATGGGAACACTAGAAGTTGGTAGATCCTGGGGGAACTCTTTTGGTGATGGGCACTGAAGAGGCATCTGCTAGGAGGGAAACAAACCAAGTGGATTGGAGGATAACCATGGGAGTAAAAAGACATTTCTGGGCAGAGAAGGTGAGGAGATGGGGAGTGATGTGGAACAAATTGGGAAGAAATGGCATAGAGTTGTTCCTGCTGAATTCCAGCTCTTTGGGGAATGCTTCTGTACTTGATACGTGTTTTTTAATTCAAGTATGTTTTCTTTTCTCCTCCCTTCCCACCTTCTGTTTAAGTGAGAAGAAAAATGACCTAAGCACTGTCCAGCCCTTGTGGCCAAGGTCAGGAGCAGGGGTAGGGCTGCCAGGAGGATGGCTTTTCCTGGAAGCTTGCGGAGGCAGCCTGCTAACAGAGGCCTTGTGTCCCATTGCACCCACCATCATATTGTCGTGTTCCTGCTGACCTTCTTCAGGTAGGTTGAGTATATATCTGCACAGAGGAGTGTTCATCCCACTGATTTTTCGGGAGGTAAGGGTGTGTCTAAAGAAGGAGAGTGAAGGTAGGGAAACAGTCTTAACCTCTGTCTGTGAGCCTTGAAAACAAACTTAAAAGTCAGTAGTACCAACTGGTCTGGGAGTCAGGCAGTAGTGAGGCTAAAGGTGCTCTGCCCCCGGGCTATCCAGCTACAAAGAGGGCTTTCACCAAAGATAAAAGTCTCACCCTTTCCCACTTGACCTCCAGGGAAGATCTGGCCAATCTGAGATTATGTGGTTTTTTTTTTCCTGGCAGTTATTCCCTACTCCACGCTTCCAGAAAGACATTCAGTAATGTCAAAGTCAGCATTTCCAGCCAGTGGACTCCCTCCTGCCTAAACAGCACAGCCCCTGAGCTCCGGCCATATGAGGTAAGGGCACAAGGACTGGGCAAGTGCAAAGGGAGGTGGGTGATGCTGAAGAGGCCCCTTTAAGTGTCCATCAGGGACACTTCTCAGAATGTGAGCAGGAACTTTAGATGTCTGAACTGTTGTTTTCCGGATTGTCAGGTGATGGTGAAACCTTTCCTAGTGGTTCCCAGAGAGAAACTTCTCAAGAAGTTAGTGTTCCAATGGAAATGGAGAGCCCAGGAGAGTCCCTGTAGTACCCAGCAGTGCAGGGGTGGGGGAGCAGGGGGATAGAGGGACCCTACCTCTGTTAAAAGGGTAGCCAAAGTAGCAGAGAAGAGAGCTACCTGAAAGCTAGCTGCTTATCCTAAATTGATACTGAAGAACGATGTTTTGTGTTGCTTTGAGAAGGTCTGATTTCTGAAAATGCTGAACATCAAGTACCCTTTGCTTGTGAAGTCCCAGCTTCAGTGAAAGCAGTGGCAGTTTTGGCAGTGTTTGCTTGCAGAGAATGCAGTTGTATGCTGCTCACAGCTCACAAATGGGAAAGTAAGGCCTCCCTCCTGTCTGCCATCCATACTCCTTTTAGGGACAATCTTGTTTTTAGCAGTGGCTTGTCCTGATGCTTTTGAGAAGTGGAAGAAATTTGACATAAACAGATTGGTCACAGGCTGTGAGCTCTCTTAGAGTGGGAAGTTCCTAGCCAGGTGCCTGTATATTGTCTATGTTAGAAATCATTGGCTGGTTGAACATTCAACTGAGGGATGATAAACACTGACTCTTTGTGGTAAGTGGAAACAGTAAATTCGACCTGTAATGTGTTCACAATTTCATAGTATGGCAAAAAGGAGTGAGCATCTCAGGGATGATAAAGTGAACAACAGGAAGACTAATGACAAAAGATTCAACTCTCTTATCTTTCCAAGATTGTCAATAGCTTGTGGACCTCCAGAGATTTCTGGCTAAAAGCTACTGGTCTAAGTAGGTATTGGTAGCCTTAAGTGGTAAAAAGTATTTTGTCAAAGGATGTATTAGTTTTCTTGGGTGCCTGAGTCTTGAGTAGAAGCTGTGTTGATGGGCCTTCCCAATGTTACATCTTTTAAAGTAAGTGGATGTGTATTTAGTGTTGTCTGTACAGAATGTTCTCCTGGATGGGTAGGATCAAACTCAAACAGATAATATTGAAATAGGTGCATTCATAGGTCAGGTTTGGATTGGATTTATTTGGTTGCTTTTTTTGGTGTTTTGGTTTGGTTTTTTTCCTAATGGTGACATGTTAGGGAGGGAAGAAAACTTTCTTCTGATTAACTTCATTCATTTGTAAGTCATCCTTAAAGCTTGCTGTTTTCAGCTGGCATCACTAATCTTAGTCTGGGGACAATTGAGGGTTTTTTTGTTTTGTTTTGTTTTTATTTGGTTGGTTGGTTTTGTTTGTTTGTTTTTTGATCATATTGAAAGTAAAATGAAACTCAAGAGTAAGCACAAAAAATAGCAACATTAATGACTGGAGTTCATTGTAAATAGTTTCCAACTAGTCTATTTCTCCTCCTTGTTCCTGTTGTGATCTTTCTTTTCTGTTGGTGGTCTGTCATTCATTATTGCTGCTGCCAGAAATACTTTAAGGGAATTATTTAGTTAGTGAAGACAGCAAGATGAGCACATTGCACATAAAACAGAATATACCTTTATTGTATTATTCATTAAGATACTCATCAGTGTTTCTGTGTAAGAAGCTGTCTTAAGAGTTGCATGCTTTTTAGAGAGGGTTGGTTTTGCCAGTAATTTGTTTTCTACCTCGCCCTTTAGAAGTCAAACAAAGTAGCAGTGGCCAATGCCAGAATTGTTCTTCAGTTGATAATCAAAATGTTGAAGGAACTGGAGGCTGCTGGGGCCGGATGCTCTTCTGGTTTGGAGTTTCCATTGAAAAAGTGTAGAATGATCTGTGCCTCTCCCTGGTTTTACCTGTTAAAATTTTAATCTTTGTAGCTCTGGAACAGCAGCCATTTATTTCCAAGTGCAGAAGAAGCAACTCTCTTCCTGGGGACATTGGACACTATCTTTTTGTTTTCCTATGCTGTGGTGAGTAAAACTACCCCAAAGCTGCTAAGCTTTGGTTGAATGGGGGATGATCACCCCCCCATTTGGTGGGTATGAACAGGATCTTCTTCTCCTTGCCTAGCACTATTAGAGTTAAAAAGCTTAGCTCAAGAGCAGATTTTTTTCCTGCAATTCCTGTTATATGCCTGTCACCATGTGAAGATGCTTGAAATGCAAGAAAAATACTATAACTTCAGAATTTCTTGGACTCCTGTCACCAGTGGGTGGGAGGGCTGCTTATGTTCTCTCCAAGAGTTCTCTCATGATCATGAGAAATCTAATGAACGACCGTGAGCAGAATTTCTTTGGTGGCAGAAATCGTGGTTATAATCAAACTAAGTCAGTACAACATTTGGATCAGCTTGACTCTTCTACATCATTTTAATTCTGGAAGATAACAGATGTAAAATCTTGTAGCTTTATTTAATGCTTTGTTTTGTTCTTAGGGTCTCTTTGTCAGTGGCACTGTTGGGGATCGCCTCAATTTACGCTGGGTTTTGTCTTTTGGCATGTGTTCCTCTGCTCTGGTGGTAAGTTGGAATATGCTAGTTTGATGTAGAAACCTCTGTTAGGGTTTCTGGATAGGGTTTTACTTTAGGGGAGAAGAAGAGGCTCTGTTCCTGTGTGAATCTGCCCATGAGCTGTAGCCCTACCTCAGCCATCTGAAGCCTACGTGTATAACTGTCTCCTGGACTCTGTCTGTGGGTGCTGTGTCAGAAGGAAATTCCTAAGTTTGAGGCACTGTCTAGAGACCTGATGAACAGCTTTTGTACAAGATGGGTGTATTTGGACTTTTGGGGCCTGTTTTGTATTATAATTGCTCTACATGTGTTGTCAGCAAGGCTTTTGCTTCCTAACACAACCTTTCTGTAAAGGCCATGCTAACCATACTGAGCCTCCAGTTACTTCTCTTGTAATTTCTGGGAGGGCATGTGTCAAAAAAGCGTGTCCACTTAAAACAAGAGGGCTCTTCAGGTTCAAGCCACTGCAGATAAGTGTTAATCAGTTTTATCTCATTGTGGTTTTCTGATTATTCAAGCAGTGGTAGATGTGTGTAGTGCTTTTGATTTACCACGTGGCTACAAATCCCACTATGGGCTATTGCATCTTGCCAACCCACAAACTTACACCAATGGCAGTGTGCCACAGAGTGTGTTTGCTTTGGCTAGTCTGGGTTAGGGATCACAGTCATTTGAGACCTGGCTGTAGTATTTCTGTTAAATTTTCCTAAGATAAATGACTGCTGAGGGCTTTGTGTTTGCATGGAGCGTTGTGGGTTTGGATGTCAGTACAATAGCTGATCAAGCAGCTACTGTATTTTTAGTGTTGTTACTGAAAGTATTTGTTTCTTTCTTCTTCTCTCCTGTTGTAATGGTGCTGTTTACAAAGATAAAAGTCTGTTGGAGTGGGAGTGCCGTGGCAGCACACTTGTCTGTGGAGCTGATTAGGCTCTGCAGTCGGTGCTGTGGTGGCTCAGCAGAGGGTGCTGTTAGCTCTGAGCTGTTTCTTAAACAATGCCAGGCTTGCCTCTGCCCCCCCCTTCGAGGGACCTTGTCCATGAAATGTAATTTCTTTTTTTAGGACCTGGCTTTCAGCAGTAGCTTCAGGGTATCCTTTCTGTTTGTATTTCCACCCTGCTCACTCTCTCCCCTAGGTATTCTTCTTTGGCACACTCACTGAATGGTTGCATTTCTACAACAAGTGGTTCTACTGCTGTCTCTGGGTTGTGAATGGCTTGCTGCAGTCCACTGGTTGGCCCTGTGTGGTTGCTGTCATGGGCAATTGGTTTGGGAAAGCTGGGTAAGTTGAGTTATCTTCAGTCTGACCCACTGAGTAGTAAGTAGATTGAGCTAAAGGTCTCAAACTAAAAAGGCCAACTCTTAGGTCAGAATTGAAGTTGGATGTGATGAAATATGCCTTACTTGTTACTATTTTTTAAATTTTTTTTTTCTTTGACCCTTTCCTGGAACCACAGAACATTGTGGTGTGGACACAATTGTGTGTTAAACACACAGATTCAGACTTCAGAAATCCCATAGTGCAGAGTGGCTGAATTCAAATTTTCATGCCACTGCTTACCACTGAAGAGACTGAAAGGAAACCAACTTACTGTAGGTTCAGCTCTGTCCCTTTGGGGTATTGCAGATGAGCTCTAGCCACAGCCTGTAACCCTGCTGCTGCCTGTTCACCTCTGCTGTAACACATGTGTTTCAGGACAGAACATTCCTTCCTTATCTGTTTGGTACCCCCAAGTTGTCCTGTGCTCTTTCTTAAATGACTGTTGAGTATCTTTGAAGTGGACTGGGAGAATGCTGTAACTTTATTCATAAGTTAAAATTAACTTGAATGTTATATCTGTGTTACTTCTAACGTTGCTTCTCTCTACATTGCCTTTTTCAAATTTTCTTCCCCTTCTGCAGGAGAGGTTTTGTGTTTGGACTCTGGAGTGCCTGTGCATCTGTGGGAAATATCCTCGGGGCATTCCTTGCCTCCTGTGTTCTCAAATATGGCTATGAGGTAGGTGTTGCTGGCTGGCTTCTAGCTAGGACTGCATGTCTGATTAGCTTATGAGAGGCTAGTTTCTTATCCTGTCTCTGGGACATAACAGGGTCAGTGTGTCCAGGTTCATCTTCCTGAATTCTGTGGTAGCAAGCAGTAGGCAGAGTAGAGAGGGTATTCCTTTCCTGACCCGAGTTGGGAAAAATGAGCCTGAGACTTCTCTGTAAATGGGACTGGTGTTACTTTAGAACTCTAGTGTCATAGTATACCCTCTTCTGATTTGGTTGGTTTAAAGCGTGCTTCAGAAGTCAGCCATCACTGAAACAGGCTTCCCAGGGAGGTGGTGGAGTCATCACCCCTGGAGGTGTTTAAAAAAGGAGTATACATAGCACTCGAGGCGATGGCCTAATGGATAGAGAGATGTTAGGATGAAGGCTGAACTTGATGATCCTAGAGGTCCTTTCTGGGCTTCTTGGTGAAAGAGCTAATAAGCAGTGTGGGTAAGCAGTGAAACAGGCACAGTTCCAACTGGATGTTTGGAAAACTGTTTCACTATGAAGTTAGTGAAGCATTGGAACAAGAGGCCAGTGCCCAGAGGATCTGTCTTTGGAGGAGACCTGATTGAATAAAGCCCTGAGCAACGCAGTCTGAATTTGATGTTTAATCCTTCTTTGAGCAGTCCCTTCCAATATAGCTGGACCTGTGGTTGTTGGGTGAACTCCTTCCTCGCTGCTATGACCCCAGTACACTAAACCAGCTGTTTCAAAGTGGTCTTTCAGCCTAGGTAGAGCCAGGTCTGTTCAGGAGACGCAGCGATCACTTGTTTCCAAGTTGTATGCGTGTAGTGGGGGTGGTTGTAGCAGTGTTTACTCTCTGACAGAGCTGGAATGTAAAGAAACCCTCGTTAGTCAGGGCAGCCTACGTGACTGAAAGTACTTTACAAAATATTCTTTTTCTTTTTTTTCCCCAGTATGCTTTCTTGGTAACTGCTTCAGTACAGTTTGCTGGAGGAGTCATTGTCTTCTTTGGGCTCCTGACATCACCAAAGGAAGTGGGTAAGTAGAAGAGGGCTGTAGCACTTTAGTCCCTTCATGGAAAGCAGATCTACAGCTTTCCCTGTAATACTAAAAGTACTGCTCATTCTGGCAGCACTTACCCTCAGGGCTCTTATAAAACAGTGTTTCACTGCAGTGTATCTAATGGAGCAAACCCCTTACTCGCCAGGATCACACTGAACGCCACCATCATCGTGTACATAGGCTCAGGATATTGTCAAAAACCAAATAAGCCAGCCTGGTTCTAGCAAGTCCATTAGGATGTGCCTAACAGGTTTTTCTTCACGTGGAAAACCACTGCTTCTAAAGAACCAGTAGTCAAACTGATAATAGCTGGCTGTTATTGTAGGAGAAAACAAGACAAGCCTTAAATGTGCAGTGGGAAGGGAAAGTACTTTTTGTCTGCAGGTCTCCCACAGCCATTTAAATAGCTCTCAGGACAGATATATCTGAGAAGATGGTAGGCAAGCCACAGTGTAACAGGAAAACAAAATAACTTTGGGGCTTTGACAGGGCCATGGAGGAGGTTTCCCAGGTGCCTGCAAAGGCTGTAAAGTTGGTAGCACTAAAGCTACCATAAAGAGTGCTCATAAGAGCACTTGGCAGCCCAGAAAGTGCAGTGCACCTCTTAGGGTTTCTGTTCCAGTGGAGGTGTTAACAGGCAGCAGCTGTTTTAAGCAGCTGCTGGTACACTCGGCCTACAAACTCAAGGGAAGTGGTGCCCAGGAGCCAGGTCTGAGGTTCCCAATAAGGGGGAAATGCACTAATTTGTGTTGTGTCTTCCAACTAATGGCCAGCCACTCAGAACAGACAAAGCCAACGCCAAGATCAGACAGAGTACTTTCAAGAGCACTAGAGGACAAAGGGTAGAAACTGGTGACACTGCAGAACACCTTCTAGAAGAGTTTCTGAGCCAAAGGAGGATGGAGGTGTGGGAGAGAAAGGGAATTGCTAAAGGGAGAATTGCTTAAAAGCAGCAAGCATAGCTTTAGAGTGGGGAGAGGGTGAACAGATTGTGGTCCATTTTTCCTGTTGCACATCCTTTGTAAAACTTAGGCCTCCCTGAGCTTGGAGCAGATGAAGATGACACTGTGGAGGAAGATTCCAACAGACCTTTAATGGGCAGTGATGATGATGACGATGATGACCGGAATTACTCTATTCAAGCAACTGACACTGACAGACAGCCAAAGGCCATTGGCTTTTTCCAGGCTTGTTGCCTTCCAGGTGTAGTACTGGTGAGGACACAGATTCTTGAGTGAGATTTGACTGGTGGTGTTAACTGTAAAGCTGACTTACTGCCTTGTCAACATTTGCTGACATCATTGTTAATACACTGACCATGTGTTGTAGCTGTTGACATCTGACTTCTTACACTGATTGAAACCTTAGGGTTGGGACTGGTATCCTTGTGATACTGTCCGGTTATGTGGCTCCATGTTGCTCTTCCCATTGGATTCTTGCTTCATTTCATGCATGTAATGAGCAAAGGGCAGCCCTTCATGGTGCTGAGTGTAGAAAGGAGGCCGTGAGCAAATGTGGCTGGAGGATGCTTTCTTGGTAAGGTAGCCACGCTGCCCTGAGAAATGGGATTCTTACTGCTAGCTGAGCATCACACACAGGTCTGGGGCACTGATACTGGGGGTTGTTGGTTTGGTTTTTAGTTGCCTTAAAGTAGAAGGCTGACCTGAAAAGCTGTGGTAGCTTTATGTAACATGTGGCAATGTAGGTGGTTGGGTTTTTTTATAAACAACTGGAAACAAGACCTGCTGGTGTAGCTTCCACGTGTTCTCATCTTGTCCTTTGTGCGAGAGCTTGGACTTATGTTGCCCAATCATGGATTTGGTTCAGCTGAAAAATTAAAGCTGCCATTAAAAAAACAGTGTTATCTTTCTGTGTCAGTGGGCTGTGTGCCCCCAAACACCAGAAACCAGTACAGGAAAGGGAAAGGGAGCAGGGTGGCTGGCTCGGTAACACAGTGTGCACTGTCTGGATTGAATCATGAAGCAGAACTACTGAATGGAAAGTATTGTCAGAGAACCTTAATGAGTAAAGCAGTTGGTTATCTTGATTAAAGCAACACAAAATCTAGAAGGGATGTGTGGACTGCCAACATGTGCTGGACAGCCACAGTTCTGTTGTTAAGGCCTCAGTTGAGGGGTGACAAAAGAACACATACCCATCTTGAGTCCTTTCCTAATATGGCTAAATGCCAGGTATACTCTGACTTGGGTTTTGGTGCTGTTTAGAATAGGCTGATTTACAAACAAGCTTTAAGCAAATTTCTTAGTGGTGGAGGCTACTCAGTTGATAAGTAACCTTTTTTTCATTGGGCAGAACACACGGAGGTGCTGCACAACTGCTCTTGTTCCTTCTGTACCGGGGATTTTGAGTATGTGTTCTGGGTGTTAACCCAGCAACATGAACACCCCTGAGTCTGAGTTTTATCTGATGTCAGATCAGTGCCCAGCCAAACCAGGGCACTATGTCAGATCAGTGAGAGACTGAATACTGAGAGAACACCCAAAGCCTTGTCAGGGTTCAACAAGGACTTTATTTGACATATTTTTTTCTGTAGTTCCTCTCCTCTCCTGATGAGTGATAGGGCAGAAGAGTTTTCATACAGACAGCTTTCCCCTGAGACTCTGGAAATTCAATGTTTAATCAGGCAGACAATCTGGTGGGCAGTTTCTAAGCATGTTGCAATAAACATTACTTTGCACAGTTCACTTCTCGCACCCAGAGGCCAGCGAAGTCTACCAAATGTCTTTGTGTCTCACATGTGTGATGGAGATTAGTTTGTATCCTGTAAGAGTGAAAAGCCATTAATAATACAGCTAATAAGGCTGTGTCTTAAAATAATAGAAATTCAGGAGAGAGGTTTTTATGGAGTTTAATACAGAAAAAGCTCCACTTTTTGAAGTTCAAAGACAAGTGTGTACATATATGTACAGCCTCAAAAGCTGGGATTCTAACAGGATGTTCTTTCCACCATCATCCCCTCTACCTCTTCAAATATGGGTTCCTTGAACTACCATGTCAGTGTTTATCAGAAGGCCTTACTGAAAGTGCATGTCTTGTCCCTCTGCGTGCTGGGCCAGCAATCCCAGAGAACAAATTTTTGCTGCACAAGTGAAAGCTCTAAAGAAGGAGGTCTCCTGCTAGCAAAGGAGAACTTGAGCCCAGCAGTCAAAAGGAGGAGGTTGTCTCAGCTGTTGGGTTTGGAAGCATGCGCTTAGCTTTGGCCAAACCTTTCATCTTGTGTCTTGGAATACCTGCCTGGGGATTATTTCTCTTCTGGTGCTGTAAGCAGATGAGCTGCCTGAGCAGCAAAAGATAGCACAGAGGAGCTACTTCACATAACTTGTCTTAGCGTGATGCATAGATGACTAAGTCTCAAGCTTGTTTTGTGTCATGTGGTTGGCTCCCTTCTCTTCAGAAGGTGAATTAAATCCTTCATTTTTCTGAAGCCTGCTGTCATTTCCCAAAGATTACACTGGAAGTGTTTTAACCCATTACATTCAGTGAAAAGAAAATAACATTCTTGACAGTGATTTTTCTATTCCTGGGTTCCCTTTGATGTTCAGCATTCAGCTTTCATAATGCTGCTGCCTTATGTGAAATGCAGAAGCATTTTCCCCTAGAGCTTTAGCTCTGTACTGAGTCTTATGGGAAGAAGCAGAAAAACTGTTTGCATTTCTCAAGTGCTAACTGCTTGCTTGGCCCTGTCTTTGTTCCAGTACTCTTTGGCCTATGCCTGCTTGAAGCTGGTGAATTACTCCTTCTTCTTCTGGCTGCCCTTCTACCTCAGCAACAACTTTGGATGGAAAGAAGCAGAAGCTGACCAGCTCTCCATCTGGTATGATGTGGGAGGAATCATAGGTGAGTGAGCAAGTGAGTGATGTCTTCCTGCAGCTGCCCTGCTAGCATTTTAGAATGAAAGACAGTGAATGCAGCTCAGAGCACTCACATTCAGTGGGATCTGTTAACTGACTGTATGAAAAGTCTATTATGTGACTCCTTGGCTGTTTGGGGATTTTTTGTTTGTTTCTTTGGTTGGTGGCTTGTGTTTTTTGTTTTTTTTTTTTCTAAAACATAGAGTATGTGAGCCCCCTAAAGAGCTGGACATTATCCCCAGCAGGCATTTTTCTTGACTCACTAGGACTTCTTGAAAAGTGCTGTGTACAAAATGGTGTCCCTGCTGCTTGCTACTTCCATTCTGACAGGTACCCTTGAGGGAGAATTTAGAGCTGAACTTCCTGGGTTCTGTAACTGTCCTTTTTTTTTCCCTGAAGTTTTAAGAACAGACTCAGTGCAGATCTCAGTGGAGCAGGCACAACTGTGTTATGTTCAGAAATAAAATGTAATTGCACTTGTTTCTGCTGGCTGCAAAATCTGACCCTGTTCCTCCAGAATAAAGAACACACTGTGAAAGTGTTTAGACTTCCACTCTCCTGTGCTTGCTTTCTCACTTTATTACCTTGTCCAGTTAGCTTTCCTAGAATAGATATCCTTGTTTTGGTCTGTTCAGGGTCAGGTTTTTGCCTCTGTGGCCTTTTCTTTGTTAGGCTTTGTCAACATCCCAGGTTTTGCCATCAGAGCATTTCCTACAGAGGCAGCAATGATAAATAAAGTGATTTCCCCCCC
>VWZY01004021.1:131413-160498 GCA_013399075.1 Chloroceryle aenea
CCCCCCCCCAGCTATCAGCATTTATTGTAATTAGTTGCACCTACCCTAGTAGGTGAAACAGCAGGGAATATGAAGCTCCTGTGTGCTAATGCTTTCCCTGTGAAAAAGAACTGCCTTTTTCTGCACTTTCTATTAAAGTTAAGCTTGCTTACATCCAGAGTTGTGGTGATCCTAGAGCTGTGATGGAAGGAAAAAGAAAGCAGGAGCATTGGCTAGTTGTGTGCCAGAAAAAAAAATAAAAAAAGGCAATAAATTCCTGGGAAAGCTGTGTGAGTTGTTTTCCCTGCTCTATCTGAGCCACTTAAGTTTACTGTTGTCTCTGTGTCTGGTGCAGTAAGGGCAGGAGACTTAGTTTTCAAGATTTTGAGAGAGAATGCCTCTGGATGGGAAGGCAAGAGGGTGCTGGGCTCTGTGAGATGAGTTTTGATCAACGTGTTAGCATCCTGAGCCTGATGATGATTGATTGATTGATTGATAGATTTTTTTTTTTGCAGGTGGAACTATCCAGGGCTTGATTTCTGATGTGCTACAGAAGAGAGCCCCAGTGCTAGCAATTAGCCTGCTCTTTGCTGTAGGCTCTCTTTTTGGATACAGCCGTGAGTACACTTTGCTGCACAGTGATAAGAGGTTTATTCAGTGGTACTTAGAGAGAACCAGAGCACAGCCTGTCCTAATTATGTTTTTTGGTCTTGAAACTGCTTCTGGATCAGGATGATGCCTTTTGGTCTATTTTGCCTGAAGTGTGGCACTGCACAGAAAGAAATCTGTTCTCTGGTTAATGAGGTGGAAAAGAATCAGCTGAGTGATTGGATTTCCCTGCACTCATGAGTTTTGGTATTGATGCTTTTCCAGTGTCAGTGAGATTTTTGGCTTTGTCATTGTATCAACACCACAAGTGGCAGAGCAGGAAATCTCAGGTGCATCACTATAGTAAGAGGAAAGAGAATACGGGGACAGATCTGTGCTGGAGTACACACATGCTACAAAGAGGCAGAAGCTGTAAGACTTCACCATTTATGCTTCTGTAATCAGTGAAATTGAAGAATTTCTGCCTCTTTTATAATAGATCTAATTCTTGGTGATTACTGACTGAAATGAGTCTGTCGGGAGAACTGAGCAGAAGGAGAAAGGCAGATCTCCTTTGTATGAAACATCATTGAAGCTCTTCTAAGGGAAACAGTTTTGTGTCTTCAGACATGGCATCCCGTGGTATCAGAGTGCTTTAACTCACTGGGATGTCATTTCATTTCTGTGTCTTCCTCCAAAATGGGGTGGTGATACAGACTGGCTTTTACAGACCACTTGGAGACCTGCAAACAGGCACAGCTGCCAGAGCCAGACACGAACAGCAGAGTGTGCCTTTCAGAAGCATACTGGCTTACTCGGGCGATCTCACAGTAAGGTCAATCAGGGATAATCATCAAATAGCAAGGATTTAGTCTGGTGGAGTTCAGTGGAGTTTTACAAAACTCTGGTGCTAACTCATTGCTTTCCAAAGTGAATTGGAAGCAAATGTACCATTGTTGCTGATGAAGTTTGGGGTTCTAGATAGCAGAGCAGCCAGAGGTCCAAGTGCCTTTTGCTTAGCTCTGTCCAGCCAGACACAGAGGCTCAGACAGGCAACACAAAGGTACTGCAGTGTGATCATTAGATTTCTTACCAGCCAAACCAGGAAACCTCCTCATTCTCATAGCATGTTGCACATGAGTAACAAAGGCTTGGCCAATATGTGGAGAGGGCTGCAACTTCCCTTACACTTAGTAACTTGGCCATGTGTGGGGCCAAAGATGAAGCAATAAGAAATTCAGGTGATGCCCAGGAGTGAGGTATTGGAGAAACCAGTGTCTGAATAGTGCTGAGACACTGTAGTGGGAAAGCAGCTGCATGATGCTGTTCCTGGCAAGGCAAACAGAACCTGTAGATACTCAGGAGTGAGGATAGGGGGGGTTGCATGTTTTTACTTTATTGTGCAGCGTTGTTCAGGCAGTTGCTGAATTACTACTCCCATATCTAATCTCTGTGTTTTGAAAAAGACTTTTGAAAATTCAGAATGAGTTGAAGGGTGATTCAAGTGTTGATACTTTATGATGGGAGAGATTGAGTTGAATCTAACTTCCCTAGAGAGACAGAGACGATTCAAGTGGACTTTCAAGGAGGGTAAACTCAAGGTCTGCATCCTAAAAAGAGGCATGACGGGGGCTGAAATGCAGAGCAGGGCAAATCTGATGGCAAAACAGGGCACAAAACTTTGGTGGCAAAGGTGACTTTTCTACTGTAAAGTGCTGTTGGGAAACTCCTGGGTCTTCAGTCTCTAGGTGACTTTGCTGTAATGCTCACCTCTGTAGCAGTCTCCAGTCGAATAGGAGCCATTGTCACTATGTAGCTAACTGAACTGGATGTTTGGATGCTTCTTTCTGATCCTAAACTAACTGACTTTATCAAGTTAATTTATTTTATTTACACTCATCTGGTCTTTCTCTTGCAGGTTCTCCAAACAGCAAACCTATCAATGCTGTGATCATGGCAATTACAGGTATCTTACCAAATGCTACTGTTATGCTAGGAGACATAAAGTACACTGCAGAAAAAGATCAGTGACACCAGCTTCAGATGCTGATTGTGCATCTGTGCTGCCATTGCTGCTGGTTTTTTAGAAAGGGTGAAAGGTGGGGCCCAATTTCTGTTGCTTTTGGAAAACTGCTGTATGAAAATTGTCTTACAGAGGGAGGTACAGACTGTGTAGAATAATGGCTTGGAAGTAAAGGGGTCTGCCTTGGCTCAGTATGATGAGTGCAGATATATGCCAAAATACCTGGCAGTGATCTAATATCTGAGGAAGTGTATATATGGCAAAGTCATGAGCTGCAACTCAAATTTGAGGGTGTTTCTCAGTCATAACCCCAAGTGCTCTGTGTATTGTGAGATATCACAAGCTTTGTGTGCTACCAGACGCACTACGCCGTGTTGCGGAATTAAGATCAGCCTGCATGAATAGAGCCTTTCTTTTCAAGCACTCCTACTTCAGAACTCTGTTCCATTGCATTTTTCCCCCCTTCCACCTCCTTCACCCATCCCCGGAGGCTGAGGCAGTAGCATGGGTGCATACTACTCCGAAGCAGAAATGTATCTAAGTGTGCTCCATGTTGAGGGTTTGTATGCTGGTCAAAAGTAGCTTTCTGTATTCAGTTTGGTGTGTCCTGATTCCTCTTGCAGAGTGTACCACAGCTCATTTTTGCTGTTGGATGAAGGTGTGCTTGTTGGCAGTTTGTGTGTGTACTGCAGGTACACAAGGTGTGCCATGACCCTGTGCTTCAGCTGTGAGGGTTCACTTCTACTTACAATTAGCCTGGGATTATTGTCGCCTGACTTAATCCTCTTCCTGAGCTTTGTGTAGAAAATCTGTGTTTCGAAGGTGTTCTGTTGAGAATCTGTCCTCATACTTGTTTTGTACCAAGGCTGTTTTCTTGTCACCTCCAGGTTTTTTCATCGGAGGCCCTTCTAACATGATCAGTTCTGCAATTTCCGCTGACCTGGGGCGCCAGGAGCTGGTGAAAGGCAGCAGCGAGGCTCTGGCAACAGTCACGGGGATTGTGGATGGAACTGGCAGTATTGGTGCTGCAGTGGGCCAGGTGAGGCTAGCAGAGGAAAGCAGAGGTCTGGGGAAGGAGGCAGAGAGTGTGTTGAAGTTAGAGATGCTCGCTTGTTCCTCAGTCCAGAGTTGCGTGGAGTGAGAGAACGAGAGTTGGCAGGGGGGTGAAAATTACTTATTTTTTTAAGAAACAATCAAGGGAACAGCTGTGGTTTAAGCTTCCAGTGGAAGCAATTTAATTGAGAACAATTTAATTGAGAACTAAGTATTCATAGTGCCAGTGTGATGTCACTTTCATAAGTCAAATGAATTTGAGAGACCTTCATATCCTGAACTTAAAAAGCAAGCAAAGGTCAGCTTCACAAAAAGTTAAAACATTGTTAGGTTTGTTTGGGATTTTTTTGTTCAAAGATACAAGCAAAACCTTTACTTGGAGAAAAGCTTACCTGTATAACCAAGTAAAATTAGAATTACCTTTTATGAATGTTGCAGGGCTTATAAAGTAATTGAAAATTTGCTCTTACTTTTGGTTCCCCTTTTTACCTATTGATGTCTTTTACACCTTGTAAATCCAGCACCACTTGCTTTGATAGTCCTTGCAGTATGCTGCCAGGGGTCTGAAGACTAGACTGTTGCAGGAAAGGAAGCTGACAGTGTGCCCACTGGGGACATTCTTTCTTCTCAAATACAAGTGTTAACTATGTGGAAGAACACAGTGGTGCTTTGGGTAGGGGAGGATTTAGGAGAAAGATTGGAGCCAGTTTGATTCCACACATCCTCTGCTGCTGGTGAAATACCAGGGACACAGGCAATGCACACCAGTTTCTTTCCTGGAAAATGATTTTGGTTTGTACTTGCTGTTTGATTGCCTGACTGTTCTGTAGGAAGGGTGCCACTTAGCTCCATTAAACGTGGAAAATTACAAGTGGACATCTTAAAGCACACTCTTACACCCAGTGTTCTTCTTGCACTGTCGACAGCGTTTCTGTCTTCCCCCACGCATAGCATTCAAACTTACATCATCATAAAAATTGGGTCTTAAGTTCTGAAAAATTCCACCTGCCTCCCATTCTAACATTGCATTTATTTCACCAGAGACAACCATGATGTCATTCTGGGGGTGTGTGAATAACAGCAAATGTACAATGAACATGTTAGATATTCAGATCCTGTTTTGTGCTAATGTACCCAGAAGTGAAGAAGGGAGGCCCTTGTACAGCATCTGAATAGAAATCTGCTAACAGGGAATACATTTTCTTTTGTAGCTTACTTAGTCCTGCTCAGCTAGAAGGCAGTTCAGAACAGACTGTAGTCTCAAGTGTCTTGCCTACCATGAAGGGTTAAGTAGTTAGTGGTTGCACAGCTCTTGAAAATGCATCCTCTGTAATTTATAAGCCATTCTAGAGCTTTTAGCTCTTCTGAGAGTACTTACATCCACTTATGTCCCAGTGTTCTCAGCAAAACCTTGTATTCAGTGAAGTCAATTTGTCACCCTCTGAAACTGTAGTTCAGTTCTGTCTTTATGCTGCTCTGAGTTACTGTAGAGCTTCAGGATGGTACCTCCACTTTGCTGAGGCTGTGGGTTTTATACAGAAAGGCTGCTGTCCTGAGTCATCTCTTCTGACAGGAAAAGATCAGCTGGAAGTTTTAGTGAGTGTATGGAGTGTTAACAGCCTACGAGCTCTAGAAAATGAGACAGTAATGCCTGAAAGTCATGTTTATCTTCCCAGTTTGAATAAATATTTTCTTCCCCTTTTCTTTTTAGTATCTAGTGTCTTTGATCCAGGAAAACCTGAAATGGACGTGGGTTTTCTATTTCTTTATTCTAATGGTAAGAAATCTCCTATTTAAAAATTCTGTCAGAGTTTAGTTTGCAACAGAATGCATTTGTGAGAAGCTGAAAATTGGAACAGACGTGCAGTCTATTGCTGCAGCAGCCATGAACTCTGGTCTGTAGTGTGCCTTTGCATCAGGTTTCTACATCAACTGGGTTCAGTTTGGATCCTTTAAAGTCACGTTGGCCAACAGAAACTGAGATTATGGCAGAGGCTCAAAAATATTCACCTTTTGGAAATGCATGCAGGTGTTTTAAAGCTCCTCCCACCTGACTGACTGCCAAGGCAGGACTTTTTCCTCCTTCAACTCCACAATACGTAGCTCCTGATATTTTCAGGGAAGTTGTAGTTAAGCTGCTTGTTTGCTAACATTTTTGAAGATTAGTGGAAGGAGGGATGAGGGTCTTTGAAACTGAAATTAAAGTGCCTTGCCCTGGTATGCCACTGGGGGAGAAGAACATTCAGGCCCTGATCTCAGCATTGCCACAGTGGTGAATGCTGTACAGTTTACCAGTTCTTTCCTGCTGGAAGAGACAGGAATTGTCTTTGCATCTGTGCTGACAAGGGAAAAGGCCACTTTGGTAAGCAGCAGAGTGGCCAGAAAGAAGGCCACTGAGGAGCTCATCCTCTTTATGAAGAGAAGATCATGACAGTGGAAAGGGGATGAGCTTTCCTGCAAGCTCGGTCCTTCTGGCTGCTGTGCCACTTTGTCACTGCTTCTCTTAGCCTGTATCTTTCTGGGGAGGCCTTGAATTGCAGGTTGGAGTGCAGGGTGGCTGCAGCTACTGTTGCTCTGTGCTAATTGTCCTGGATGTGCTTCCTTCCACAGACAAGTTCAACAATCCTGTTCATTTCACCATTAATACTGAGGGAGATCAAATTGCTTCTGCATGAGCGGCGCCTGCGGGTGGTTGCTGAGTGACTGCTGCGTGCTCCTGGAGGGACTGTCCTATGGGCCTGGCAGCTGGGATGGCAGACTCTGGGAGACTTGTTTCTTGGAACCTCCAGGTTTGGACTAAGTAAAAAACGTCTCAGTAAGACTCGATTGACCTGCCTTCACAAGTGCAGTAGTGAAGTAGCAAATACTTGTCCTGAGACCACCTGCATCGTAGAGCTGCTGACCCAAGCAAGACAATCCACGGGACTGGTGGATTATCCCGGACTCTTCCGTATCAGCAGCCACACTAGGGCCTTCTGTTAGGTGGTCTCACTGCTATACCCTTCCTTATTTATTTCTGGATGTCCTGACCAGAGGTCAGCTGTTGAAAACTGACAGTGAAGCGGCTGTCTCGCAGTGACTCGTGATGCTCTGTTGTGCCGGTGAAGTCATACGGTGCACGGGTGGTCTGAATTTCCCATCACTTAGCTTTTAGAAAAGGCAAAAATAATTCTTTGGAATTCATGCTGTCCAGTTGTTTAAAAAATGCTGTTGCTAACTCTGTGCAGGCGGGCATTTGCTAGCCCTAGCTATTAACTGTCACGTACTCCAGTAGATTCATGTGGAGAAGTTGCCTCCATATTTGTTTTTAGCATTTTTTAATAATAATATTACTAATCTCTGGGAAATGAGATTTCAGTTTTTAAGTATTTAAATAGTGTGCAATACTTTACCATGATCTCTGAGAATGAGCCTTAATAGATCCTTTGTGTCTGAAGGATCCTTGAATGGCTTTTGGGATCAAAATGGGACACAAATACTTTCACTGCTGCTTTGTTATTTGATTCCGATCAATACTGACCAAAATGGGACACTCAGGTGACCCTCTGAAGGAAGCTGGTGTCCCCGATTTCATACACATTGGGAAATTGCTCATCTCCAGGATTAAAGGAATTTAAGGGACCTGGCTGCTCTTGGGCATGGGCTTCCAGACAGGGACTGAAGTGTGCTCATGGAACAGCATCAGCAAGTGAGTGCTGATGTCTTCCCCCATGCTCCTCCGAGGGCCTCTGGGGACCTGGAGTTCTCCAGGGTTATAAAGCATGAGTTGCATCTTGAAGAGAAAGGTAGATGCCAGTCAGCACTAAAAACCTGTGGCTGCACCTGGTATGGTGGCATCTGAGTGTTTGGCAGTACTGTGGTGAGCAGAGCGACCAACAGACCAACGATGCCTCTAATGTTTGGTGATGTCACTTCTCAACAACAACTTATGCCTTGGGATGCTTCATTGTGATCAGTACGTGTTAACCAGCAGAACAACTGATCCCTCAGTCTAACTAGTCAGTGATGCCGGGGGGAGGGGGAGGAGGAAAATTCTTGGAGGTGAAAATTTCAAACTTTTTAAATGGGAAAAGTTGCCTTTTTAAAATGTACAGTGATTTTATTTTGTTTTATTTTTTCTTAAATTTATGAATGTCAGTTTTTTAGTCATGTGTTGATTGTAATGAGTGGAACGTTACCAGTGCCTTACGGTGTTACTGTATGGAACGGTTGCTTGGTGATTGCTGCTGCTGCAGCGACGGCTCTGCGCACAGCTTTGCTTACTGTCAAACTCAGTTGCTCCATTTTACACTTTTTTTTTTTTGAGAATCTCTCTCTTGATGCAGGTGATTCTTTTATTTTTTGCTAATCTTCAAATAATTTCAGTGCTTGGGAAAGCAGAGCCGTTTAGCTGCTGAAAGACCTGAATCCTGTTCTTGTCTCTTCTCATTCCCATTCCAATGTTTGCCTGTGTAATTAGAGCAGGAGACTGAGAATCTATCATCCTGTTCTCAGAGTTATGCCCTGGGGTTACTGTTCACATCCTAAGCTACTCATTAGCCCCTGCACAAATAGAATCAAAACTCCCTGAAATTTAGCTCTAAAACCGATGGCGGCACCATTTGCCCCCACCACGGTGTCTGAGAATCCGGGGTTTCAAATTCCAACCTGGATGAGCTCTTTGGCTGGCTGACCGGGCACTAGATAAGCTCCTGATGAAAGGTGGGGTGGGAAAGGGATGTTGCCGGGGTCGGGGAAGGGGGGAGGAGAGGCAGGCTNGCAGGCTGCTGTAACAAATGGCTTCCTGTAAACAGTTCTGTCCCCTCCTGAGAAGTGTCAGATGTGTTGTGAGGCCGCAAGCACAAGCTGCCCAGCAGCTCGGTCTGAGAGCGGCCCTGCTTTGAGGCCGCCCTCAATTAGCGAGGCGGGCCTCTGCCTTCGGGATTGTGGTGCTGCTGTTGTTGTTGTCGTGGGTTTTTGGTTCGGTGTATTTCCTCAAGGTGCTCGGATGGAGAAAGGTTTTCAATCTGATTATGTCCAAACTGATCTCTCGTGAATAAACTTTGACTTGTTCTGGGTTAATTATTCTGTGTGCTTTGTTCCACTCTTCCCAACGCGGTTCGTTTCTTCCTCCTTTTATAGGCCTAGCTCTCACATCTGCTTTTCCCTCAACTTCTGTGAAGACCTGACACCTGGCTAATGCTGAACCCAAACCCTCATCTACCTCAACCTAGAAGGGGACCGTGTCCCACATGCTGCAGTTTGTCAATCTTCCTTATCAGTCTCTTGAGAAGCTTTGTGAGAGTCTCCTAACAGAGATACCCCGTAACAGTGTCATTAATCGTCTTAAAGAAGCCAGAACATAAACTGCTTTACTTACTTATTTGTTAATCTGCATGTAGAAGTCAGGTGTTCTTCACTTGAAATTAAATGTGCCATGTGGCTGCTGGCCCTGCTGTGCCTTCTCTCCCATGACTTGTTTCTTTAAGCACAAATCCCCACCTATGCTTAGCTGTGTTTAAATGGGCACAGTGGGGAACTTTGTGTTTTATAGTTTACTGTAAATTCAGAGTGGAGCGCAATGCTGGATTGCTGGAGAAACCCTCACATCTGGAGGTTCTGGTCCCTCAACTCAGAGTATTTTGGTGGTGCTATGCTGCTATACTCAAGAGAAATAAAAATTCATATTTTATGCTTTGCTGTCACTGTTTTTTCCCTTATGATGAGGAAGTATCCAGCCTACTCTGGAAGTACTCTAAGGAGTAGAGTTTTGCTTGAGTATCTGAAAATGCTTCCCCACTGCTGTGACTGCAGTCTCCAGAGCCCAGTGTTCAGGCAAAAAAAGGTGTAGGAATCTCTTACCTTCAGAGCATGAAAGAAGTGCATTAGGAACCGGTCCCTGGGAGTTTGGCTGTAGCCCAGGCGATGACAGGCTCTGACCAAATCGGCTGTGAAAGAAAAGGTGTGCATTGGCCCCTTACTTACTTGCTTGTCAAGGAAGGTCCTTGCAAATAGATGCTCTACAAGCAATGCTGCTGCACCCTGGTGTCCTCACAGGTCTGAACGCTTCTTATCCTCACCAAACTCAGAATGCAGCTTTCCCTCCTTCAGGCAAGTGGTAGAAGCAGCAGCATCATGTTTTAAGGGTTATTGTTTTCTCCCGGAGATAAGAGGAGAAAGTACCTATTCTGAGACAGTCCCACAGATCTCAGCAGTAAAAGCACTACCTGTTGGGGGATGTATCACACACCCCAATGTTAGGTTACTGTTGTGTAATTTTCCCTCTATCCAGTGGGGGCCAAAGTGCCCTGCCAAATCGATTTGCAATTTCTTCCCCCTTCTTTTCTAGCTGAAAGTGCCTACAGGGATGTTTTGGGTTCTGTATTGCAAAAGTTTTCTAAAGCACAGCATGCCCACCTTCATGCATCTTTGTCAAGCCTCATCTAATCCTTTTAGTAAACAGCCTAGCCTTCTCTGAAGGCTGTAAATACAAGGTCTTGGACCATTTTGGGGAGTTGAGGGGCGGGATTTGGGGCTGGCTGTTACGTACATGCCTGTGAAAGCATCTTGCTTCTCTTAAAGCCTGTCCTAAATGACAGTTGCTTAGGTTAATATTTACAGTATTGCAAAGAAGAAGAATTTGGGCAATTGCTGTGAATGTTCCCTTTGGTTCTCCTGAGCTGGTGCTTGTGTCCAGGTATGCCTGGATCCCCGAAGGTTCTCCTGAATTGTCTCCTTTGAGCATCTCTGCAGCAGTGTGCAGGTGGCTATGAAAACAGATGCAACAGGCATATCAGAATGTACTCCTGGAGCACAGGAGCAGAAAAAAAACTTCGTGGTTCACTCTTGTGAACCTTTAAGATTTGTGGAGAAGGAAAATTTCTGCTGAGATGACAGAAGCCAAGCTAATCTACCTGTGGACAACCTACTTGTTTCAGAATAGTTTTTAAAGCAGCGGATGGACCGCTAGGTGAGTTGGTGAAGTCCATGTCCATTGGTGGTGTTGCTCTGTTTTGAAGTGGAGGAAATCCATACCCCACCACCTCTTGACCTTGTGAACTGTGTAAGGAAGAATACAATCCAGAGTGTACCAGTGCAATGATGGCAGATAAGGAGGAGATTACCAGATATGCCATTTAAATCTTCGTTTCTTATAACCTGGTAAGCAAAGGATTGGGGATTGGGGATGGGTTTATTTCTCTGGGCTCCTGGATTCCAACACTAGTTCAGAGAACTA
The DNA here is from genome assembly GCA_013399075.1 of Chloroceryle aenea. Lineage (NCBI taxonomy): Eukaryota > Metazoa > Chordata > Aves > Coraciiformes > Cerylidae > Chloroceryle > Chloroceryle aenea. Next base: position 142,273 of record VWZY01004021.1, read on the forward strand.
CAGCCAGAGACCTACATCCGCACTCTTTTTCCCGTTTGTCAGGTGGGACCAGTTTATAGAAACTCACTCATCAGCACGGGAGTGAATGGCAGAGAAAAGTGACGCAGGGCTGACAAAAGCTGGTGCTTGCCTGCAGCGAGTGCCAAAGATGACAGAGCAGTTGGGTAATAGCTGTTCTGTTGTTCAGCTGGAAGGATGGGAGTATCTGAGAGGCAGTTTCATCGAGACTGGCTCAACTATCCATTCAGCTCTCCTTGCTCTCTGCCGCATCCTTCTGGGAATATTAATGTTTCATTTCTTCCAGTCAGGAGCAGGTTCATCCCAGAACTGCTTATCAAGGCATGGCAACAAGTAGGACAGATGGTAACAGGCAGCTGCAGTTCCTGCTGTTGAATGCAAAGGAGTTGGTACACGAGGAGACGTGCAAAGGTAGGAGCCCTGCCTGCAACAGCATCAGCGCTGTGCCAACAAAAGGGATTTCTTAATTAGTTCACACCTCTGGAATGTCAGGTGAGCACGTGTGCAGGGCTGGAAGAGTCTCTGCTGGAGGTGGCTTTTTGCTGCTTGGCTTTGTTTCTGCGTGTATCTGGGATGTTGTTTGGGGTTACGGGACCTCCCAGGCCTGTTTTTAAACACCACCTCGGCCCTGTGTGCTCAGGCAGCATCATAGCTGGTTTCCGTGAGGGAAGGAGGAAGGTGTTGGGGGGAACATGGAGCCACTGGAGCATGGAGCAGCTGGGTGTGACCTTGATTCTGAGGGGCTCTGGCCTTTGCTCCCAGATGGTGAAATCCAGATTGCTTTACACGCCTGGTTCTGCTGTACTTTGCTGCTTACTTTGGCTGCTCTTTTGCTGTTGGTAGGATGAGGATCTCTGCCTGTCTTCTGTGATTTCATTGATCACAGTTTTCTCAACTGTCTTCACAGCAGGGAGTTGTGGAGTGTTTATCAAACGACAAGGACTCTCTTTGCCCGACTTACTCTTTTCTTCCGACTTCCACTGTTTCACCTCAGTTTACCTGTTCAGCCTCACATGTGCAGGGCTGGATTCCTCCCTCTTCCATCCCCAGTCCATTTTCTTTATTCCAGCCTTTGTGGTAGCTTGTCTCCAGGACTGGCAAAGGAGCCAGAGTTTTCCACACTAACAAAGTGAGCATTGTAATGCAGTTGCAGAGTGGGTGGATGTGATTGCCGACAGACGTATTCCTTCTGCTAGGGTGTGGATTAAAGCTCAAGGTGACTTTGTTCCTGCATAAATTCACTAACTTTCCCCGGGGAACTGAAGGGGCAGGGTTGGGAGGGGAGAAGTATGATAAATGAAAGTGTTGGAAGGAAATGCACTTACATAGCACACACTACCAAAGCGTGTGTGCTCTGTGAAGAGCTTTCAACATAGCTTAAGGTAGCACTTCATGGGTTAGAAAACCCCAGGATGATGGTTAGCTGAAAAGTTGAGCGTGGCTCTCTGCAGGCTGCTGTCCCAGTGTAATTGCCTGGGTAAGTGGATTATGGAGCAGTGGTGCGGCTCTTTGGGGCTTAGGCAGGCTCTGAGAGAGCCAGGAGGGCACTGCTCCTTACGAGAGGATGAGATGCAGGCAACATTTGCCATGGGAAGCAGCGTTGCTCTCTACCAGTCAGACCTGTTTGACACTGAAAGCTGTGGCTGACAGCTGGGTTGTCATCACATGGGCTTGCTGGAAAGGGTCCCATGGAAACAGTTCCTTTCAGAGCTATCACTTGTCCTTATCTGCCGTGCAGTGGGTATGGTGACAGCAAATCACATCTTGGGACAGTTCTTCTCTGCCTTTGTTGCCATGGGAATCAGTGTCTTCTGCAGCTTTGTCTTCTGTGAGAAAAGGGAAGTGTTGGTCCCTCCCCTGGCTCACCCGCCAAAGCGTGCGGAGGACGAAGGGGGGTTGTGGTCAGCCACATTGTACCTGGAGCGAGGTGTTTGTGCTGGGGATGAGTTTGTGAGGTCGCTTGTCTTAATATTTCATCCAGCTGTGCTTGTCTCTCTGTAGGACATCCCTCTGGTGGTGAGGCACACTGGCCCAGGTAGTCCTGCTCCACTTGGCCTGGCTGGCTGATGCAGAGCTGTCTGACTTTGCCAGAGTAACAGGGCTGGTACCTGCCCTTGCCTCCCGCTCACAATTAGGTAGAAGAATCTGGGTTGTGCACTTCTGACATGCCAAAGCATGGTGTAGTTTCAAAAGTCTGGCACAGTCCAGGGTTTAAAACACTTGTCCAGTGGGGACCCAGGTAGAGCCCCCTGCTTTTGAGGAGGGCTGCGGGGAAAGCAGAGGTGCACCAGATTCATGGGAAGAGCTGCCATGTTTCATCTCCTTCCCTGGGTGATGGAGCAGCCCCCACCAAAGATGTGGGAGCTGCATGGCTGGCTTCACAACCACGAGCAGGTGGCACTGCTGAGCCTCTGGGGACACCCAAGGATTTCCTGGGGACTGGGAGCCCAGTCGGGAGCCTAAGCCAGGACCTGCATCTCTCCTGTGCTTCTGCTCTTGGCCAAGCCCTGTTGAGCGTGGTAGGGAGAGAAGGGAAACTGCATTGACAAAGCCAGCCTTAACTCTTACGGGCAACTGTCCAGTCTCTGGAACTTTCCATGCTGTACCAGGAGCCAAGGGTCTTGCCCTGCATGTGTCCTGAGGTGATATGAAATATCAGCTCAGTTCAGGGAGCTCCCCACCTTTGTACCATACGCCTCATTCCTTCCTCCCAGCCCTTGCTTGTGTCATTTCCTTAGATCTCAACTGATCTCTATTTTAGTTACACTGCTCGAGTGGATTCCAATACTGAATCGAAAGGTATTTATCTGCACCAGACTCCTACAGAGTAAAGAAACCGTGTTGTTTCCACAGTATGAATGAGGAACTGAGTCAGTGGGAGGCTAAATGACACATCTGAGGTTACCCAAGAGGACTGCACACTGCTGGGAACCAAATCTGGTGGTTCTCCTCCCCAGTGCCAGAGCCCTCACTCTCTGTGGCACTGGATGTGGCACATTGCCCCGCTCTGCCCCCAGCCTTTCATCTCGACCCAGACCCTTGGACTCTGAAATGAGCCATAAATGCAATCAGCCTCTTTCAAGGGAAAAGAGTGATTTATCTCAAGCCCTAGACTTTTGGCACTGGAACTAAAGTAGAGTTTGAACCGGTCTGTGTAAATAACCCCACAATTACAGACTAGCACTTTTGCTTAGACTGGTGTTTGTGGTGCCAGCTTCTCCCAGGGAAGTGTCCGTGATGCCTCCAATTGACAGAAGGTTCATATTTGTGCTGAAGTTGACATGGGTTTTGCAGCTAAAAATACTGCACGCTTTCAACCTCTGCTGCTTCATGCTATGCAAGGAGCCTTTTTGGTGGTCAGTCATTCAAGTTAGAAGTGATTAAATGTGGAAATATAGATGAGAAATGTGGAATTCTTGAGTAGCAGGAGTAAAAAGGCCATGGTAGTTTAACCTGGGTTGGAAATACACATACAGCTCTCTCAGAAAGGGGTGCAAGTGCTGTATTTTTAACTATGAAAAATATCTATGTAATAAGCAGCTTTAAATGAGTCCTTAAAATATGCAGAAAGTTTTACTTTCTTGTCTAATAGATGCATGTTGCTGTTTATCCTTTTGCATATGTATGAGTATACACATATGTATAAGCACATGAAATGCTCACACTGTTGTAGCTCAGACAGTTTTTCCAAATTTCTCCCTCTTCCAGTGGAGTTCTTTAGTCTTCAAGGATATTCATCACAAACTCTTAACTTGTGTGCTGCTAATTTAACAGAAGGAGACTTCAGTCACAGCTCTGAGCTGTTTTTCTTGCCCTTGACCTCTGTCTGTTAAAGGTCCTTTTGGGAAGTTGTCCAAAATATTGAAATAAAAGGATGGGTAAAACCCAATGAATAATACAGGGTGGGCAACTCATGAGTCACCATGAAATACCATCAATTGAATATGCTGAGCTCCGACTTGGCTCAGTCTGGTTACCTCTGAATCACTGCTGAGTTCTTCGAAATGTGTCACTACACCCAGCTGCTGCAGTCAGCTAACCACAGTGAAATGGGACGACTTCAAAGCTCTGGGAATAATAAAAGTAATGTCTGCCACTGTCTGCTTACTCACCCTTGAAACAAGCTGGTATGAAAGCAGCGGAGAGCGATTTCGGCTCACAAACAACATGACTCGCAGGCTGTGATGTGTTAGAAATTAGTCATGTTTCCGTCTGTGCTTCTGATTTTACTCAGCAGCCGTCTGTGGTGCCTTGGCCTCTGCCTGCTGTCCTGGAAACTGGGCAAGATGGGAGAAGCAGGGAGTGATGGGGACAGAGCAGCTCCTCCAGAAATGAGAACTGAGCCCTCCAAGCGGCCCCGGCACATGTGGGGAGAGCCCGGTTCGGTGCTGGCAGGCAGTGCTCCGTGCTGGTGTGGCTGTGATGTTGCCTCTGGTCAGGGATTGGGGTGATGACTGCTGCTGAGGGCTGGGATCTGCCGGCGCTGCCAGCGGACGGGAGCAGTGGAGGTTGGGAAGCACATCAGACATGGCACTTGAAGACACAAAGGGACCCTTTATTGGTCTGGGGCTTCTTATTCAGTGGCTTCCCTGGCGTGGACACTTCCACAGGGAGGTCTTTTACCTTTGCTAGTAGAAAGGAGGGAAAAGTCACCCTATTGTATTCAGGCTTCAAAACCGTGGGGCCAGTGGGGGGCTGCTATGGTGCTGTTTTTCTTTCATGAATCTGGGGGTGGGTCAGCCCAATCTTCAAACACCTTCCTCTAGCCCTTCCCATATTGTACAGCCATATACTTCTGCTGGCAGGCAGTAAAATTTGCCCCTCCTCCTTGCTGCTGTGGGGCTCAACCTTGCTGTTCTGCCTTTGGGGATGGCCTTACAGAGGGGCATCCACCACGGTGCAGGGTTTGATGGAGGGGGGAGCTCACTGGCTGCCATGCCTGGTGCCCTACCCGGTGCAGCTTGCTCACCCCAGTGACCCACAGATACTGCAGTCTCAAGTCAGGTCCTTTCCACTGCTGGTTCTGTCCTGGGAGCCCACAGGGGCTGCTGGCATTTCCACTCCCTGTTCGTGAGAGTGGAGCCCCCCATGCATGACAGCATCCAGCATGTGTGGGATACCCGTGCTGGGTGAGCTGCAGTGAGCAGCAGCCAAGGGAAAGGGGCCCAGGGGTGCAATGCCACGAGGAGGTGGCACCTCGCTGTCTCAGCCCTCCAAAATCAGGCACCCAGTGCAAAGAAGGGAATGACAATGCTGACGAGGCGAGTGTGCCATGCTGGGAATATGAAGAGCCTGGGCAGCAGGTGGGTTGGTTTGTGGTATGTGCCAAGATACCTTTTCCCTAGCGTGTCCTGGGTTGTAAGGTGTGCTGAGGCTGCCAGGTGTTCTGCTGGAACCTGGTTCTTACCAATTGCTTTTTCTTTCTGCCTTGTACCAGCTCACAGGGGACACAAACCAAGCAGTGGCCTAGGCAAGCACAGGGGATGCCCACCTGCCCAGCGTGTCCCCTGGCACACCCGCTGACAGACACAGTGCTGCACAGATCCCACCTGCAGCTCACAGCCACCAGGGTAAGAAAACCTGTGTTTGCTCCTGTCTTTCCAATAAGTGTTAGGCAGTGTTATTAAATCATAGAATGGTTTGGGCTGGAAGGCACCTTCAGATGTCATCTAGTCCAACCCCCTTGCAGTGAAACAGGGACATCTTCAGCTAGAACAGATTGCTCAGAGCCCTGTCCAGTCTGACCTTGAATGTTTCCAGGGATGGGGCTTCTGCCACCTCTGTGGGCAATGTGTGCCAGTGTCTCACTGTAAAAAAATTCTTATATCCAGTCTAATCTCCCCTCTTCTAGCTTAAAACCATCACCCCTTAGCCTATTGCAACAGGCCCTTGTAAAATGATTGTCCCCATCCTTCTCACAGGCCCCCTTTAAGTACTGAAGGGCCACAATAAGTTCTCCCTGGAGCCTTCTCTTCTCCAGGCTGAACAACCCCAACTGTTTGAGCCTGTCTTCATAGAAGAGGTGCTCCAGTCCTCTGATCACTTTTGTGGCCCTCCTCTGGAGCTGCTTCAACAGGTCCATGTCCTCCTTGTGCTGAGGGCTCTCGAGCTGGACACAGTACTCTAGGTGGGGTCTCACCAGAGCTGAGGGGCAGAATCACCTCCCTTGACTTACTGGCCACAAATCTGAGCAGAAGGGTAATCTGTCTAACGGCTGCTTTTCATCAGCAAGAGAACATCTCGCAGGGTGTCACCAGCTCCCCACCGTGGGGGGGCTGCAAAGGGACGCCCTCTGAGGGAGTTACCCGGCACTGCTGGCAAAGCTCCAGACACCAGTGTGGTGTTTGGGCTGCTTTAATGTTTAACAGGTGCAGGAGCACCTCAGCAGCGCAGGTGGTGGAGCAGGAGGCTGGTGGTAGTCAAAAGAGAGGAGGTTTTCCAGGTGCTTTTTGAAATGTTAATATCACATCATCTTGCTTCTACTTTTCTGAAGCAGTAAAACCCAAATTGAGCAAAAATCTCCCACTAGGGCTGATGAGAGTCACACATATCTGTCTTTTCATCAGCTAGGAATATTTTATCCTTTAAAATACTGGACAAACATTAAGTAATCCTCTCAACACCCTGCTGGGGTAGGTAAATATTACTCTCTCCCAGGTGCAGAACTAAAGAGGAAAAGTTATGGGATCTGCTTAAAGCCACAGAGGGAATCAGGTGGGGGTAGAGATGGAGGGGAGGCTTTTTATAGCTTGTGCCTGTGCTAGGGCTCACTGCAGGTGCTGCCTCTCAGCCAGTGTTGTTTTACAAAGTCAGCTGTGGTGCTGGGGGAACGTGCTGGTGTCTCAGCACTACAAGGAGCAGAGCATCTGATGCACAAGCACGCCTGCCACTTTACAAACCAGAGATGCTCCGGGATGTGCTTAGAGCATGGACACTTGTAAGATTCAGCTAGTGCTGGGCCGTCTTGTCTAGGCAGTGCTTTTCCCAAGAAATGTTGGACCAGATGATCCTTAAGGTCATTTCCAACCTCATATTTTTAGGACTCTCTACAAAGGAAGGGCCTTTGGGGACAAGATTTGCAGGGAGCATACAGCTCTGCAAAGCCCTTTGCTTTGAAGTCAGTAAAGTTTTGGCCAGTTGGATACAAGACAGGAGGACTTAATGCCTTGAAAAGCTTGTTGCTTCCAGGCTGAGCTTGCTGTAGGTGGGATGTGCCTCTCAGGGGGCTTAGCCCCAAGCTGCCTGCTGTTAAAGTGGGTGATAAATGTTGTCTGCAGAGCTGGTTTTGTTTATCTTTGGGATTTACATTGCAGATATGGTGGCGGGACAACCTTGTGTTTGCAGACCTGGAGGGAAAGCTGAGCGCCTGCTCCTGCCAGCCTGACCAAGGAGGGGACTGATGCTGTGGGTGTTGGGGGGGCTGCTGCTGCCTGGCCTCAGCCTTCCCACAGTGCCCACTGCTGCCCTTGGGTCAGTGCGAGGGTGGCTCTTGGGAAGCCAGTGCCTGGTGCTTCTTGGGACGTTTGCCTCCTCTTCTTTTTGAGGGTTTTAAATGCCCTCATAGCAAGGGGTTTCTTTCACTGTGCTTAAGTGCACCGCACTAACCTCTCCCCGCTCCCATTCCTTTGGTGTGTTGGCTCCTTTCCTTGCTTGTTCTCTCATCTCTGACCTGGCCAGGGCTTCAGTTCGCAGGTGATCGGATAAAATTCAGTGGCAACGTTTGTGTGCAAAGCTGCTGTCACCTGCAAAGATAAAGGTCACCTATGTGCCTCTGAGGTAGCGCCGGGGTTCAACTGAGTGTTTGCCCAGTAGGCTGTGACCGTGGCCACTTCAGGGCAGTCGTCCATTGGAAAGCCCTTGTTTGGCATCCCCGGATCCCCTTTCGGATCAGGTCTGAGGCAGGGCCATGTAGTTGGGGGCTGATCCTGCATGACAAGCTGCTGGGGAAGGCTCTGCTAAGTAGTGCCTGGGCTCTTTTAATTAGAGACACATGGTTTATTATTTAAAAGAATATGCTTTCTTGGGCATTTGTTAGGATCTCGTATCTGAGAGCGCTGCAGCTTGTGAGCCTTAAATTAAGCTGTACAAAGGACACCGAGCACCTCGGGAAGGGGGTGCTGCAGAACTGGAGCCTATTGTTCCTGCCCTGAATTGTGCGGAAGCTCGTTCCCCACGCCAGCTCTTTTACTTGGTAGCCAACTAATACACACGGCGGTTTGTTTCTGTCTCCATCTGTTCCAATTTCAGTTTATTCATGGCTCTGTAGGTATTGTACACTCTGATGCTTTTTTTTTTGTTTGTTTTGTTATGATGGGAGAGCCTCCCCTTTTCATGGTTCACTTATTCGTTTTGTAGGTCTCTGGCTTCCTTGTCGAGTTTTCTCTTTTGTTGTATTAATTGGTCTTAACTCTCTAGTCAGGTGCTGTGCACGTGCTTCCCGTGTACACCTTAACCATCTGCTGTGTTTCATCTCCATGGCACCCAGGCCAAATTCCAGCTCTGGTAATGACATCCTGCCTCCCTGCATTTTCCCTGCTCTTTTAATTTGCTTTACTTCACTTTTTTTTTGTGTGTGTGTCCTAATGTGCCTCTCCACTCTGTGATGGGGAGAGCTGGAATTGGGTAGTGAGGTGCTCCAGGCTGCCAGCACCCACCTGAGGGCAAGGTGGCCAACAGCAGGCACAAAGAGCAGCCACAGCACAACCTGATGACCGGAGAGCAAGAGAGGGAAAATATTGCACTGGAAACAGGTTGCACATTTTTATCACTGAATGTAGTTGCGTGGCTTTCAAAGGCATGCAGTGAATCTTGCACTTCCCCAAAGCCTTGCAGGAGAGGGTAGCTGGCTTTTTGAAAAGCCTCATTGCCTCCTGCCTGTCCTTCTGTCCAAACAGATCAGCTCTAGTTCCTGGAGGAAGGCAAAGCAACTCCTGATAGCGTTTACCTCTGGCCTTAGCACTCCTAGATCTTGATACCATCAGCGTAAAATCTGATGTGTCCAAGGGTTCCCAGAGCATATCGAAGCTTCAGGAGTCTCACTGTCGCTTTTGCCTGGCTTATCTGACACTTCAATAGCGTGACAGTTGTTAGCTTTACAACCAGGTTTCAGGAGGACAAGGCTGCCGTCTGTGTTTGGAAATTGCTCCGTGCAGCACATGATTTCCTGGGTGAGAGAGCAGGTTCTTGCCACTCTTTTTTTCTGTCTTCCTTTTTCTGTTGTGTTTTTTTATTTATTTTTCTGATTTTCTTTTTAAATACTGTGTTCTCATTATTGTTGAAGAGGTTTTCTAATACTCAAAACTCACTTAAACACACGGCCTGAGCTTCTTATGCACTTTGTCTGTTCCTCGCCAGACTGGGAGCTTTCTCTTCCCTGCTAATCCTGTTACTTCCAGTGACAGCCTCAGCCATGGGGGTGAGCCACTGGCACTGCTCTGTCTTGCCTGTGCTCTCTGACTGGGAGTCCTTAATTTCACAGCCCAGCTCCAGTTGTCACACTGAGTCCTGTACTGATGACTGTGGGTGGATGGTTCATGGATTCATGGATGGGTGTCCTTCCACTGGTACTGTTATCATCTAATTTTAGTTTTATTGGAACAACTGGTGTGGTTTAATGTCAACAGTCAGACCTTTGCTGCCTTGCTGTTAGCTGCTTGTTATATTTGTTCTAAAAGGGGCAACCTGTCAAGGAGTTTCTCCCTGGTTAGTGCTAGGGTGGGACTTCAGGGCAGGCACCTGGCCCAGGGGCTCCTCCGCTGCTCACGGAGGGGCCTTTGCATTGGGCTTCCCAAGAGCATCTGCATGTCCTGCTTTCAGGCATTGCCAAACAGGAGAAATGGTGACCACGTCCTTCCTGAGGACACTGGACAAGAGCCTTGCCCCAGGAAGAGGTCATGTTCTTCATGATCCCCTCCCAAAGTTAGAGGTTCCCAGGCACTTTCTGGGGCCATGAGCAAGGGCTATGCTTTGAACTGTGTTCCCTTCCATTTCTTCAGTGTCAGGTGGAAGCCAGACTGTTTCCCCCACCACAGAGTGGGACTAAATTGCGTGTCAGGTCTGGGTGCATCAGACTTTGGCCAGGCCCACCACTAGACTCTTCCTCTAGTGACACTGCTGGCAGTTTATCCACGCTCAGTTTACATCATTCCTTTACCTCTCATACAGTCCTGTTCACAGATTATGGGATGTGCAGTTAAGTGTTGTCCACAAGGGCACATTGCTGTTCCATGGAGAACTTGTCCACCAGGACTCCCAGGTCCTTCTCCACAGGGCAGCTCTCCAGCAGATCACCTCCCAGCCTGTACTCGTGTAATTTATTATTCCTTCCCAGATGCAACTTATCCTTGTTAAACCTCATTAGGTGCTGCTCTGCCCAGGTCTCCAGTCTGTCCAAGCCTCACTGGATGGCTGCACAACCTTCAGGTGTATCAGCCAAACCTCCCAGCTTTGTGTCATCAGCAAACTTGCTGAGAACGCACTCTGTCCCATCACCAATGTCACTGATAGAGATGTTGAACAGGACCAGTCCCAGCACTGATCCTTGGGGGATTCCACTGTTTACAGCTCTGCAGCTGGACTTGGCACCAGTGGCCACCACTCTCTGGACTCTATTGTCCAACCAGCTCCTAATCCATTTCACAATCTGCTCTTCTGTCCCACACTTCCTGAGCTTCTTCACACGGATGTTATGGGAGACAGTGTCAGAAGCCTTGCTTTTCCAAGGGCATGTTCATGTGGCCACATGAAGTTATGAACTCGTGGAGGGAACATCAGGATTTGTCCTTGCAGGAGACCTCTCACCCTGTTCTGCATAGACCTTACCTTGAAACAGCAGTAGGCCACCTGTGCTCTCATCCTCTTAGCAGTGGAGGATAAAGTACATGTACCAGTGTCTCCCCTAGCAAACCAACACTGAATGCACCAGGAGAAGAACCAGTTCTTATCAACGAACAAAGTAGTACAGCTGGCAATAAAACCCTCAGTGAATAGCCCTGCAAGCCCCAACCCCATCCAGTCCTTGCAATATTATGTATCATTTGCCTTTTGAGCCTCAAGGTCTTTGTGAAGATGGTGGGCCACTCGCCAGAGTGTTAAACGTGCACCCATGTGCATGTAGGGAAGTGTCCACCCTGAAGTACTTAGATTCCCAGGGTGCAGGACAGGTGGGAAGGAAGGGCTGTGGATCCTATTTCCCTGTCAGGGAGTAGGATGACTAGAGGGCAGATTTTTTTTTAATAGTATTTGGAAGCACAGAGGTGTAGGGAGGAGGTTTCCCAGTGAGTCACTTGCTGGGACATTTCATAGCATGGCCTTTGGGGCATCTCTGAGTCATTAAATGTCCCTGAGGATTTAGTCTTTGACTTGCAGGACTCGGACGTTTAGGACCAAGTTTCTGACTCTGAAGTAGTCTTTTAACCATGGCAACAACTTCCATTGGCTGCAAGGTAACACTTCTAGATCAGCAATACTTCAGATGAGATTTGATTGGTTCAAATACATGTATTGGTCTATCAGCCTAGTGGGTCAGTACTGCTCTCGTGTCCATTGCTCCACAGTTCTAATTTCTGTATTGATGGAACAGTTTGTGAATGTTAATGGATCTATCCCTGCTCTCACTCTTGGGAGTGAAATGGTTTTTCATGTTTTACAAGTAGATGGTGTGGCATAGAAGAAATAAGGTTTTTTAACTCAATGTCAGAAAAGAAATTGGCATTGGCACAGCATTAGCATTGCCTCAGGTGGGCAACATCCTGCCTCCCCCATAGGGATGTTCACAGAAGGGAGCTGCTCCCTTCTCCTGTCCTTTTCGTTGTTCCCATAGATCAGATCAGATCAGCCCTCTGTGCCACAGCCTGTCACCTGATTTATGGGAGCCATAAACTGCAAAGCAGAAAGAAATAAAAATACTAAACACTTAGTTTTATAAAAGGCCAACAGCTCATTGAAGTCTTGGTGATAATTCACTCATAAAGAAATATTATGCTTCAGATCATAATCCCAGGCTGCAGATGGAATCTGAGGTCTGGCCTAAGTCTCTCACACTTCGACTGTAAAAGGAAGGGAATGGGATGAATAAAACCCACATAAAATGTGGGGATTAGGCTTGGCTATCTTGCTGTCCATCACCTCTGATGCCTGGGAGGTCGTCTGGAGAAGTGCTGATACTCTCCAGAAAATAACCTTGTCCTCTCCTGGAGGTACAGTGGGCTCATGGAGTGATAGGAGGCAAGAGAGGGGAGGATAAAAATCCACAAGCAGCAGTGAAGCAACTGAGATTTATAAACTGTGTGGAAGTGCCCAGATTGTTGACTTGAGTGTTGTTCCCCTTGGACTAATCAGGGGGGGTTTGCCTACTTTAACTGTAATATTGTCAGCCTGGCCAGGCCAAATACTTGTTGGTGCTCCTTGGGCAGCAGTTGCCTTTAATAATTGTTCCTGACCACTGATTTTTGGTCAGTGCAGGTGGGTGTCTGTTCCCAGAGCAGCCAGCACAGCACCTGTAGCTGTGGAGAAGCAGTGGGTAAGTGAGCAGGTCAGACCTTAAGTGGTGTCGGTGTTTGATTGCTAGAGAAGTCTCTGGCTGCCCCAGGCAGGGGCCTGCTCAGGGCGGATAAAATTCCTTTCTGGTTAAGCTTCCTGCTGCAAACACTGCCTGTGCCTATTTACCTACTGGGCTTGCACTGGTGACTGGCACGCAGCAGCTCAAAGCAATGCATTTCTCCAGAGGAGATCAAGGATTTCACAGTCAGTTTGGTGCAGCACATTATTTTCTCCTATCTGATCTTCTCTACCTTACCCTATCAAAACCACCTTTAGTCCAGTGCCGTCTTGAATGGATCCTGCTGTGATGCTCCAGGGTTGCAGGAAGGTGGGAAAGTTGTCAGCAGTTTGACTGATTTTTTTTATTTTTTTTTTCCCCTTCTGTCCTTTTCTTATGTCCTGCTGGCAGGGAGGCTGTTGGCACCCTGAACAGCACAGAGCTTGGTTCCCTTTCTCAAGGCTTCTTCCTACAAGAAACTTTTCCTAAATGTGATGATGTAGGGCCACTTATAACAACAGGGGAACTGGGGAGATATTGTCACTTAGGGGGTTTTTGGACTTTCTTACTTCTCTTATTTCCTTCTTTGTTCCTTCTGGGTTTTGAGGTTTTTTCCTCCTTCTTTTTTCTCTCCCCCGATAATCAAAATTAAGAAATTTTCCAGGAAGCCCTAATGCTGCTCTGGGACTCATGATATTCATGAAGACCATTATTCCAGCTTTGTTCCAGGTGCAGCCTTAGCACGGCTGCATTATCACCTCCCTGTGGTCTGCTGGCCGTGCTGCCCCGGCGTTGCCCACTGTGCAGCTGGTGATATTTGTGATGAGAGTGCACTACTAACTCACACACAGCTAAGCTTCTGCTGTAACTCCCAGGTCCTCTTCAGCTGGGCACCTGCTCATCCTGTTTGTTTCCAGCCTGTGCTGATACATGGTGTTATTCCTCCTCAGGCAGAGCTTTGAGCCCTCCTCCCTGTGCTTCATGAGGTTGCTGTTTGACCAAAACTTGAGTTTCTTGGGGTTGTTTTGGTTCCTTGGTTTGCTGAGAGCATGTTCTTTCTCGTGTGCTACATGGAAATGGGTTTTATCAGTCCTTGAGAACTACTGAGATCAGCCTTGCTGCATCTTGAAGGCTTGCTGGCAATCTCGGCAGGCACATGTGAATGGTAAGCAAAGGGGCAGGGTGCTGCATTTCAACAAGGACTTTCTTAATTAAAATAAGAAGGCTTTAACAAAAACAGATCCAAAGCTTAAGTAGCCTGGTTGAAAAGGGAATCTGAAGTATTTAACTTCTCCCACAAAGACGCTGCATGAGCAATTCCCCAGTTGCCAGGGTGGTCCTGGGCTCAGCAGTGCCTGTGCTCCTGGGGCAGGAGATGCTCCTGACCTTCTTGTGCAAACAGGAGAGTTTCAAACGCTCTTTATCGACACCAGAGAAGCAAGGGCATGAGCCTCGTTAAAATCCTCCTGGGATAAAAAAAAAATCACTTTTACCTTGTAAATTAATCCAGCCAAGAGTGTTCCCTCCCCTACAGCATTGTAGGAGAAACCTCTCTGGGAGAGAGAGCTCACAGGCTGTTTCTCCTCTACTTAGAACAGGCAGTTCATTATCTTGGAGAAATCAAAACTTTCAAAGCTTCTGGCTGCCCTCATCTTTCCCTTAGTGTTTCCTGAAATGTTTAACAGCGTCCTCTTTGCCTGTTTCCCAGAGACGGGGTTCCTCTTTGTGGTCAAGGTTTCTCTTTCCCTCCTCCTCAGTCACTGAGAAGCAAGGACCTTGTCAGGATGTCTTTGCAGGGAAAAAAAATGATCGTTGTGGCTGAAATGAACCGTTTCTTCTGGTAAGTTCCTGCAGAAGTGCAACTTTTTTTCCTTTTCCCCGACTGTATTTGTCCCTGCAAATGTGAGGGGAAAAGGATCTTTCTCCCACCAGACATGAAGTACACTTGGAAGGGTTGTGAATTTTTCGTGGTGCCTTTTAATGAAAAACAGAAAAAAAATCATCTCTGAACTTTGTTTCCCCCCGACTTGGCCTCTGATTAAAAGGCTGCAGGTGATGTGTCCTTGCAGGTTTGGCAACAGGCAGCGGTATCATCTGAACAGCAGTGAACTTCTAGCTTCTAATGGGGCTAAAATAATGGCCCTTTGTGGGCCAGAGTAGGCAATAGTTGCATGCTCACACCTGGCGCCAGAAGTTGTTCATAAATCACTGGTCACTCCAGTAAATGCTCAAAAATGAGGAACATTAGCAGTTACTTGGATGTTACTTGGATGTTTTCAACTCCAACCTTCAGGGAGTGCAGTTACATCCAAAGAATAGTACACAGATACTGTTTGTTATGATGTATATAAATAAAAACAGTTTAAACAACAGAACTATATTCTCCCTGGACATTTGCACATTTGGATAAGCAAGAAAGCATCCTTGGGCATCATCCTTGAAGTAGGTGTAGACTGTCTCTTGGTGCTGTTATCTAGGCTGGTTTGGGCAGTAGCTACAAAGTGAATGAAACCTGTTTAGTTCTTTTGCTTGTGAGCCTGTAGGGAAGCTGTGGTTAGCAGAGGATGTTTGGCTGCTCTGAGGATGGGGAGATAGTTATAATTGCTGTGTAACCCCTTCCTGATGGGCAGCTTGTTTGCTGCAACAGGAGCACACTGAGGTAAGTATTGCTGATGGCAGACCAGCCAGAATTCAAAGCATGCCACCTGCTCAGCGATTCTTTTGCTTTGATTTTCTTTCTGGTGTCGTCCTGCCCACTGATACTTTTGAAAGTCTACATTTGCAGTTCCATCCATCAGCGCTTCTCTTCCAGGTTTGATCAGTGATGGGCTCTTGCCTTTGTCCATGTTTTGGTTCATAAGAACCTCCTTTCTTCTGCCCTTCTTGCAGCTTCTCTGTGTGTGCTCATGCTGTCTTCAGTGGGGCTGGTGATCTCCCCACACTCCATGTCTGCCAGGCCCCTAGGGCTCCTTTCCTCTGCCTCTGACGGAATGCCTTCTGGGGAGCAGCAGTCAGCACAGCAGGTGGCACATAGAAAATTACCCCTGGGATCTCTGAGTTCCTTTTGGAGGTGACCTGGCTTGTGTGAGTTTAATGGCCTGACAAGAGACTGGCTGCAGGAGCTGCAGCAGTCCCCTCACACACAACTCCTGCTGCTGGCAGAAACAGTCCTGCTGTTCTCATCTAATGCTGAGGTGCAACACTGACTCTGTTACCCATCCCCACTTGTCCAGCGGCAAAGCGATTCATTTTCCAAGTGACACAGTCTATTGAACACTTCTTTAAATTAGGGCACTGGAGGAGTAATTTAGATTAGGGTTAAGTTGCAGCTGCAGGGGAGACACTTAAAGCATGCAGCGTGTGTGCTGATAGACCCACACATCTCACCAGAGAGCAGATAAATCTGCCTTCTCAGCAGAGAATTTACTTCTAAACCTGGGGACCCTTTCAGGCCTCACTGGGGTGCAAAGCTGTTTAGTTGTGAGAGGAGCAGGAGGGAACTGTGGCCTGATGGAGATGGGTGCAGTAGCTGAGCATTGCTGGCTCCTTGGGAACGGGGTGATGAATGAACCCTGTCTCACGACCCAAATGCACAGCAGTGCAGGGGAGGTCTCTGGGCAGCTGGGGTATGGGATGCTTTCTCTGGACATCTCTTTTATTCCCAGGAGCCTGCCCGATGTGCTTTTCAAGTCCACTCTTCCAGAAGAGCAACTAAACACGTGCTGAACTTTGTGTGAGTGTTGGCATTAATAAGTTACAAAGGGACACGAGTGCTCTGCAGGAGCCAAGGCGGTCTGAGGTAAGTTCCCTGCTTTTCAGTAAGTGACACCCTGTCACACGCCATCGCCTTACCCTCAGCTTCATTAACTCGGGCAGCCTTTCCAGCTTGGATGCCAAAATGACTCTTGTAGTCTCTTGCTAGTTCAGCTGTGGGCTGATGGAGCTGGTCCCCCAGCTGCTGAAATGCCCCTGTGCTGGAATGGCAGCTCCCAACTCCATGCAGGCTCAGGGTCCAGGGAGCAGAGCTGCCACATCCCTGCTTGCCCAGGGAAGTGGAGAGGTGTCAGGAAAGGGCATGGGGAAGAGCGACCTAGAGCTCTGCCACCAATCTGCTGCCCAACTCCGATCTTTCACCTTTCTCTGACTTTTTACAGTCCAAGATGAAGGCCTTTTGCTTTATCTGGCTTATTGCTTTCTCTACCCTCACAAAGACCCCTCTTAATTGGCAGCTTTAGGAATGACCGCCTTCCTTCTGCAACTTAGACTGGGAATCTCCTGTTCACTGAGCTGAGTGTGATTCCTGCTTAAAAAGTGCAAGTATACTTTACAGGTGCTGCTGAAGCTTTGGGGTGAAGTGAAAAACTCATGAAGGGAAGTGATGCTCTTTGGAAGTCATGGTTTCTAGGCATTTTCTTTGTTAAACTGGGAGCTTTACGGTTTTCTTTAGCAAAAACTTATTTCTGAACAAAGCTTGCTTGGAGACCTCCTTGTTGATGGCCATGGGAGCTTTTCTTGCAACAACTACTTAGAATTTATTTAAAATACACCAAACATAATAAAAAATAGGAAGAGAAACTGAACTTCAAATAGAGCCTTCCTCTTTGATGTGCACTCCTTACTACCAGTAAATGTCAGAAACAAAGCACAAAACCAAGAAATGGGCTCTTTAGTTGTATGTATACAGCTGCCTCCTTACCCCGTCCCTTAGAGACACCCTTCAGGCTCCAACAGCAGCCCCCATACAGTACATCTCCTCGTGCTTGTTCCCAGACCCTGCTGCTGCCTGCGCTGGAGTGCCCAGCACTGTTGTCCTGGCACCACAGCAGGTGAATGCTGGGGCTCCTTTGTGGTGGTGCCATCCCTCAGGAGAAGGCTTTTTCCCTTGGGTTTGGACCTTATCTTTATTTCTTTATTTACATCTCACTGGCCGTATGGTCTGAAGGAGACCCACCTTGTGACCATTTCCATGCCTGGCTAAGATCGTTCGTGTGCTCTGTGCTGATGGGGAGGTGTGAGACAGCCAAGGGTGGCCAGGGCAGGGACAGCCCAAGCTGGTGTGCTGCATCTGGATGAGCGGTACCTCTCCATGGGTCGCTCGCTGGAGCTGGCCCGTACTTTGTGGGTGCCATGGGCCCAGGCAGTGCCGTAGTCCCTTGGGTGGTGGCATGGGCATTGTGGGGTCATTCTGCTCCTCACACTGGAGGGACATGGCTTTCCCTTTCTTCTCTCCATCCTGGTCCCTCCAACCAGCATGCTGTGGTGGTGGGAGGAGAGTTGAGCCATGTGCTGCAGTTGAGGACCGACCCCTCGGGAGGGCTCGGCAATTACAGCTCTGCCCTGAGACAAGGGAATCTGGGTCCTGCCGCCAGCCCCACAGGACCCGGAGGCTGGTAATGCTGCGGCCACAGATGTGGCTTGCACAGGGGGAGATGTGGTCGCGCTTGACAGCGGAGGTCTGGCAGAGGCATCAGTGCTGCTTCTGATGCTAGGAGGGATGCAGGGGTGTAGAGGATGCTCAGTGCACACCAAAGTTCATGCTTCCAGCTCTGGTCCCTAGTGCAGCTTGCCAGCCCTGCATCAGCAGTGTGGGTGAGGGCAGCCTTCCCACTCTGGACCAGGTGGGCACTCCCCACCACCCAAAGGCATTGCAAGGATAAATCTCTGGGGGAG
>VWZY01004021.1:171499-200304 GCA_013399075.1 Chloroceryle aenea
AGGGCTCCCGTTGGGAGAGGGGTCGGGCGGCAGCGCGCTGGCCGTTCGGCCGCGTTTGCCTTTCATCTCATGCCCTGGGCGCTCGCAGCAGAGAAACGATGGATGTGCGGGTTTTTTGTTGTTGTTTTGGTTTGGTTTTGTTTGTATGTTTGTGGGGGTTTTGTTGTTGTTTTTTCCCTTCGCCTCAATGGCAAAGGAAACATGATGGCTAAAAGTAGGTTGCGTATCTAGGTGTTACTTAACAGCTATTATTACACATGCGGTGTTTTCTTGCCGCGTTTTAGGACGAAAGGAAGGCTTTCAGCATTTCAGATGTTGACTGGTACATACGCCGAGTTGATTTGCTCTTTGCATATGGGCTTTCCTCCACTCGAACCACAGTATAATAGAAACTATGAAAAGGGCTTTGTAAACAGTAAAAACCGACAAAGTAGAATTGTCATACCTTTAAAAACAACGGCTAATTAATATTGTTAACTAGCCTACTGCTGCTTTTGCCAGGACTGGTGTTTGAAGCTAGACGCACAACAGCTTTTTTGAATTACAGTAGCTTCATACCAGTTTGTCAAAACTTGGTCACCGCACGTAGTAAAAGCGCAGACATCGTCTAAAGGCCTTTGTATGGTTATGTGTTCTCCCTCTTGCAAGTGTTTTTCTGCATTTGTGTGTTGCTCTTTCAGTCTGTCTCTGCAATTACTCAGTTTACATGCAGGCTTGACTTCAATGCCAGTCTTGTGCACTAATATTACAAAGCTACAAGGGAACTGATTTCTGAAGCTGTTGTGAGGAAATTATTGACTATCTGATAACAAAGGTGGGACAGATCCCTCTGTAGTTTGCTGAAAACCTGATTTACTGAAGACCCGTGGTGGTTCCTGTGCTTGACCTGTGTCACTCAATTGGAAGAAAAACTGTGCTCGCAGTTGCTTGCAAAAGTGCTTTGATAGTCTGAAACCCGAAGTGTGGAAAGTAAGCGAGCCAGCAGGAGCTGGCGACAGCTATGTTGCTTTGGGATTTATTTTAGTTGCATGTTCACCCAGTCTTGTGACTGAGGGGCAGGATTGTGGGAGATCATTGTCCTTTCCTAGCTGTGGTCTACTCTGGGAGTGCTTTTCCCCTTGGTCTAAGAGTGTCTGAAGACTGTTTTGTAGTGCGTGAAAGAAAATACACGCTCTCAAATCTTGGAAGTTTTGGATGAACTTGTTGGTTTCGTGCTGTCCCGATTTCCTGCCTTCCCCCTCCTGCCCCGAGCCGTGGAATGGGAGTGATGTGACTTCACGTTAAGAAAGGTAGAAACCCACGCTTCCTTAAGGCTGTGGTGTGCTAGCGTGATACTTAGCATGTATTGTTGGATTGTGGATTTTTTGCTGCCTTCCTGTGTGTAGTCAAGAGTGCTTCAGCAGCGCGTTGGAGACGGTACAAAGTCTGCTCTGACAGATTGGTACTAGTCCCTGTACATTTCATCTGGTGTTTTCTGGATGTTCTTGCACTGTCAATCCTGAGATTTACTGTATTTTGGTTTACTGTTAATATATTAATGTTATCAAATATTTTTATTGCTTCTGATAAATACTTGTGTAAAAACACACCCTTGTAAGGCACATTGAAATATTTGAACTTACATTCTGGGTTGTAGTTACCATCCAGCCACAGTCTTGTGTAATTACCTCTTGCTGAACAAAAGAACATAATGTGTGTGTCTCTGTGGTGTTGTAGGCTTCATCACTTTCCCAAACGGAGAGTGGAGAAATGGCAGAGACTTAAATGTGACAAACTGTCAAATCTTTCACATGGGCAGAGCCATTTATGTTTTGGTTTTGTTTCCAGTTCTTTTTATCTTCTTCAAATGGAAATGTCATGTTCACCTGCTTCCCCCTTTCTGGCTTGTTTAGGATCTACTTCAGCTGGAATGCAGCAGAAAAACTCCTTTATGCTGCGCTAAGTGTTCAACTATTTCTCAAATCTGTTCAGTAGCTCTTGACACCTATTTAAGTTCTTGGCTTCATCTTCAAATGATACGTTTCATCACATGAGGCATCTTGTTCTCTCTCCCTTTGTTTTTGATGCTCTGCCTCAGTTATTAGGTTAACTACATGCTGTTGTTTCTTGCTTGTGTTTTTTTACTGATGTATGTAACCTTATACACAGAGGAACTTTTAAGAGCTCTTGCAGTCAACTCTGTTCTTGAAGTATGTTTGTGAATTTGCAGAAGTCCCGTTGCCAGCTTTGATCTTTTTGTCCTTTTTTTGTCTGTGATCCCTGTGCTTGGCTGGGTTGATGTGTATTGCATAGATGTCACTTATTCTCCTAGACTAGATTTCAGACAGGTTGGAACCAGCTTAAGTTTAAGCATATAATTCGGTTCTCATCTGCACAATGTCATGTTGTCTGTGATTGTAGAGTCAGTTCTTTAAGACTTTTTCCTTTGTAAAGCTATGCTGGTACTGTATTGGTTGTAAAGGAGCATGGAGAAGTCACAGGCAAACAGAGATGTAGAAATGTAGGGCCCCAACGAAGTTTTCTGTGCAGCACTTCTGTGTGCTTTTTCCCATTGTTTAAACAAACAAACCCCAAACCATAAATGTTTTATCCTTCAAAGACAGAGCAGTGGGGAATAAGGAGGAAAAGCATCCCTTTTTTTGTTGTTGTTCAAAATTGGTAATTTTGCCTAAAATTTCATAATGGTGTCAACTTCAGTGTCTCCTCCTCAAGGAAAAGAAAGAAAGACAGGCCAGAAAGAAAGAAGACAGGCCATCCAGCTTTGCTTAGCTTGCATCTTTGGTGTTTTGTGTAGATGAATCCTAAATTATAAGCCATAAATCCTTTTTCTTTTATAAATTTTTATGTTTACAGACACACAGCACTAATCTGTGTCTAGAGTACATAGGTGCTTCTGTTGCAAATTCAAATTGATAAATTTATATGGGATTGGTTTTGAATTGATATGTTTTACTCTTGGCATTAATACTGTATTCTCTGTAGCCTTCTTGAAAGAATTAACTCTTTTTTCCCTTGCTGAGAGCAGTTCACGGATGGCATACAGAACTTTGTCATTAAGTGTTTGATGGTTTTTTACAGCTTTGTCATTATTAAAAGTCATTTAATAACATCATTTGAAAAGCAATTCATGCACCTTTGGAGGATGATTATTTAAATTGCAGATGCCCCGAGGCTTTTTTTCTCAAATGGAAAAAAAAATCTGAGCTAAGTTCATGTAAAATACAGTTTTTCTGATATTGCCTAGATTAGAGCATGTCTTTGTTTGGTCTCTGAAGAAACATACAGTTTCTCAACAACTCCTTAAACTGATCTCAGTTTCAAAATCAAGGTTCCCTCATGCAGCTGTTGGTTATGTGGTGCAAGCCCCTCTTAATGCACTGGTTTGTGCTCTGAAGGCAGGCCTGCTTGAGAAGGAAACGCACATGCTATAGTGACTCCTTTTCCTGAATTGTTTCTTTGTTTTGCAGCTTTATACATGATGTTCTGCACAATGGGCTTCGCCAGCTCTTTGCTGCTGAAAGAGACTGTCCTACTCCCGACTGCATGCTGCTATAATTTCTCTGTTGCTGGTTTGGTGATTGGTTGATCAGCTCTTCTCAGAAAACTGACAAACACGAGTCTTTTCCTGGGTTAGTTTTTGATCGGGTTACTGAGCTGAACAAGGCTCATCAAGGACTAGGATGAATCCCAGGTTGTTGCAAAACACTGGTGTCATCTGTATTGCTGGAGGAGATGATTCTGGGTGGGAAAAGACAGGAGAGTTGTCCAGTTTTTCTTCCTCATTGCCCACTTCAGGATCAATGGCTCACCCAGTTTTGTGGAACCTTGGTTTTGTGTCTCAGTCACCATATGTGATTCTGCTTTGAATCTGATGGCCTCAGCCCAGACCCTCCTGCTCCTCTCATGGGGTCCATAGCAAGCAAGGCACTTCCAGTGCACATGCAGTATTGCAACCCTGGAGTGTCATCTGCTTGCAGAGACAGGTGAAGCTCCTGCATCAGTCTTAAAGGGATGGAAGGACGAGGTATGGCGATGCTTATGTCAAGAAACATGAAGACTACAAAGAGAGGCTGTTACAGATGCCTTCTGCTGCAAACCTTCTGTTTACAGAAAATTAAGGCCCTGTAATTATAAACATTCTGGGGCCTGAACTGAATCAACAAATCCTTGTCTGGTCACTAGTGCTTTAGTCTGGCACCAGAGGCTTTTGAGCTGACTTTCTGGCTCATTATAAGGTACTAGCCTTAAATTCCTCCTGTGGCATCTGAGTGTATGTTAAGGAAGTGTTTTAGACCTCAAGGAGAAGTGAGTATGTTTGTTAACCTTGCCTTTCTTTGGTTTAGCCTTTTTTCCTCAGAGCTAAGATGGAAGCCCCGGCTGAAGTCCAGTGAGCTGTGTGTCCTCTGCCAAACTACTAAGTGACTTCAGCTCTTATAACAATACAAAAGCTGAATCCGTTTTGGTTAAATTGAGAAGAAACTAATAATAATAAGGATGCCAGACTAACACTTGTGCAACTGGGTGTCTGGTTTTAATCCTTTTATATTCTTCATTTGAGCCAACCACGTTTTTTCCCTCTCAGTTCCCATCTGTGAAGTGGGAAGACTTATTTAATATATATTAAGTAGATGTGTTCTACCATAATGAGCACTGTAGAGCACTAAGCATTCAAATTTCTTCATTTTTTGAAAGAGTAAAACCAGGTAGAATTAATGTGTACAAGTCTTTACAGTTTTCTTGAAAAACTGGCTTGATTTGAAGTATATGTGCTTTGAAAGTTAGCACTTATTTCCTTTACAGCTGTAATTTGTTCATTTGTTTTTGTTTGATGTTCTGGAATAAAACATAGTGGATATTTTAGAGTATGCATTCCAACATAATAACAAGGGCAAGAAAAAAGAAATGTCTTGCTCAATAAAGATCTCTAAGAGAACTGAAGAGTACACACACAACAAGATTCTAATGAGTTTCTAAACAATTGTGAAGTGGTTTAATTTCTAAAGCACAAATTGTCTATTCTGTCTTACTTATAAGATACAAAAGTTTGGAATTAGTCATTTAAACACTGCCTTTAATTTTTGGTCAAGTCATAGTTGATCTGTATCAACAGTTTTGGTATTGTTGTTTTCTCTTTGGCCGTTCTTGACCGCTCCAATGAAGGTGCTCTAAGTCTTTATGGGTAATTTAACTGGCTAGCAGGAAATTTATTAGCTAGTTAATTTATGATGATTTTAGAATCCAAAACGTCAGTTGTTGATGCTTATGTAGTATTTGAGTCTTGTTTTCATTTTGTTGTATTTAATACATGTCTGATTTGACTGAAGAATTAAAATGCTTTTAGAAGGCTCTGTTTTGTGACTTCTGTATCTACAAACTACAGAGGTAAGAGAAGTCTGGGTAAGGGGCTGCTGCTTGGTACACTTAATTTCTGGATATATCTGCTAGGTGCTACAGTGCAGACTGTGAAATATATTCCCTCCACTTCAAACTTAACTTGATCCATTTATAATGCAGAGTTCTCTTAGGGCAACACAATGGCAATAAAATGGGTTAAGCCTCACAGTGGAGTATCACTCTATTCACTGCCAGTGGGCAAAATCACATTAGTTTTGTTTTCATTCCTGATTTGTGGTTTCTAGCTTTTTGGGTTTTGTGGACAGTTTCCATATTCATTGGCAGGTTTCTTATGTTCAGTGTAGTTCCTGTGCAGTTGCTGTATCATCTTTTGAAAGATCAGGAGATAGTGTCTTCATTCTCTTTACATGACAGCTTGCACAAGTTGAAGATGAACTCATACTCTTCATGCAAATATCTTCCCTACATCATTTTAAAATAAAATACCATTGTCTTAAAGCAATTCTTGAGTAATTAGTGAAGACTTTCATAGCTACAATGTGCACGCTTTAGAGCAGAAGCATGCTTGTTTTATATTTGTCTTATTGCTGAAGTATGAAAATTCAATTAACGTTGCTGTCGCTTTATTAGCAACGTAGGAGAGATATTTTAGTGAAATATGCAGCTTTAAAAATAGCCAAGCTATTTTTCATTTGTCAGTCCTTTTAATGTGTTGTAACATTAGCTCACGAATACAGAGAACTAACAACCTATGCTGTATGAATAGTCTTGAGATGTCTGCTATATGGTGGTAATGTGAATTTATGTGGCTAGTTACATCTCCTTGGGTCAGTTCTGCTTTTGAATGGAATTAATATTTAATACTGTTTTCTCCATTACTTCAGCATTAACTAAAGTAGACTTTAAAACTAGTCTTTCTTTTTGAAAATACTGGGTTCATTGTTGCTCAGACAGGCATAAGTGCTCAAAAAAATTTGCTTGTTTGTGGTTGGTTTTTGTTTTTTAAAACCTTCACACACCATTCTGTCTTAGAAGCTAACTGGAGTGAGGATGACCGTTCTAAATTTGTAATATATTGTGGTCTGATGTGTATTTATTTTCATTTGAAACTGTCAGCTGACATTGCAGCTAGCCTGGGAAATGAATTTCATAGATTTGATTGTGTTTGTTCCATTTACATTAATGCTTTATTCACTTAAAGTTTCTTAAAACAGTATTTGAGAAAATGAGTGTGAGGAAAGGTGACTTTCTGAGAAATGCAGTCTGATACTGGGGATATAGGATTCATCTGACAAGTTATTCTTGCCACTTATAAGGCAGTATTTTCTGAACAGATTGACGTTTTCCTTTGGTGCTCAAACATCAATATCCCCATAGGCAAAGGCCAAATGAAGAGCAAGCAAATAAATTGCTATGCCTTACTATCCAGAAGTACTTGTAAAATTTCAAGTCGGCTTGCCCAAGGTAGAGATTTTTTAGTTTTATTTCAATAACAAAAATATCTGTATCTTTTCACTTGGAAGTCATGGTGTTGACTTCCAAAACTCAGTGTCAAGACCCAGCAGGAGTGAAATGAGGCACTGCAGTGAGGCTGTCTGGGGTGCTGATGCAGAGACCTGTGAGCGGTGAAGTGCCGTGTGGAGCAGTCCAGGAACAGTACCGTAAGCAAGATAGTTGTCCTAATGTGTCACTGTGTCCAGGCAAATGTTGCCACTACCTACCTCTCAGGACAGTGTTTTCCCTCTTCATTTCATGATGCTGTGTTGTGTTGACATGCTACAGCCTTAAGCCCAAACACTGTCAAGCTGTCCTAGGTGTTTCTCTGTGCTCTGTTGCTTATGCAAGACAGAAGACCAGAAGCATGTTAACAAAAATGGTGTAGTTGTAGTCTCTTAAATCTCAAGTTAAGTACTGTTAAGTACTGACTACTGTATTTGATGCCTAGAGGACAAATATGCTGCAAAGGTGAGCAGCAACTTGCTGTCCCCTCCTGTGTGAATTGTTAGGATCTTTGGGTGCATCCCTCTGAATCTCTTAATGCTGCAGTGAAATGTGCTTATCAGATAAAACAAATACAGGAGAAGTAGTTTGGACTGCTCTTCTCATTCTTGCTAAGAACAAAGGGGGAAGTAGTATTGAGTAACTGAACCATCAAAAAAGAAGTGTCTTACTTAACTGAGTGAAAGCAAGTGCTTTGGCTGTAGTTTATACTTCCAGCAGGGGCAGCTGGCATGTGCTTGAAGCATGAGTAGGAAGGATTTAGATAGGAACTAGAGTAAGGAGTATAATTTGAATAGATCAGAATTTTCTGAAGTGAAGATATAACTCTTAAGTGCTTCTGCAAATTTTACCTCTTGGCTTTTATATTTTACCAGTCAAAGCAAATTCTAATGTCCCTTTGCTGTTTGGAATTGGTGTCTTGGCTGGCATTGCCAGTGAGGACATAGTGTGCTTTCTATTCCCTGGCATGTGAGTGTGAAAGTAACTTTATTGGCTAATGAGGAGGAAAAAAAAATACAAACTACCACAAACTCTCCACTTCATAGAAGAATAAAGCTTTTTATTCCTAGTTGGTTATGGTATTGGCTATTGAATAATTTAGTACTACAGGAGAGACCAAAATCTTGTCTATGGGTGAAAGGGAGGTATTGCTGCTGGTGCCACTGCTTGACCTGTTAATGTCAGGTGCTGTTGCTTCTTACAAAGATGCCTCAATTACAAGTGGTCTTTCCCAAAAGTGGTTTACTTACATCAAAAAATAGATCTGATACCTCTACAATCCTGTTTACTGCACGTTAGTGCTTTTGTGCCTTTCTTTTTTCTTTCCTCCCAGAGTGTGAATGTCAATGCATCGTGTGAAATTCTCTACCTTAATGGGCTGAATCTTTGCCTTTTGCAGGGTAGCACTGTATCTGGTTCTCAAACAGCTGTGTAACACAGGGCGTGGGACAGGGAAGTGAGACAAAAGCATGAAAAAGTAGCAAGACACAGGAAAATAAAGCTTTAGCCTTTAAATATGGTCAGGTCATAAGTGAAATGATTTTGAGCAAGTGTCTTGTTTGTCTGGACTAAACTTACATGCAGCAGACACTCGTACATTTACATCATGTGATTAAGAGTGAATTGCAATGCATTCCTTAACTGCTCTTGGTGCATGTGTGCTGAGCATTGAACACATCCCTGCAGTATGGGATGTCTGCTCCCAATGCAAACTACATGGAAAATTCCCAGGGAGTTGCTTGTGGACCATACAGCAGAGGCTTTCCTGATTCAAGTCATCTTCAGTTTTCCACACAATTCCAGGACCACACTAGTAAAATAGGATATGCTGCTTATAAGACATTAGTAAATGTTTTGAATTGTCTGTGTGGTTTGTTGGTTGGTTGTTTGTTTGAAGAAAATCTCTAAGTCACCCTTGCTGGAAACTTACAATTGGAAACATATTGACTATGTATGCTAAGGGGCTGTGAGTAAAGTGGATAATGTCTTCCTGGAACTGTATCAGACACAAGTGACTTAATGGAACTTCTGGTTTTCAGGTGGCTGAAAAATCAGGACTGAGATAGGAGATTTTACTCTTCTTATAGGCTACCTACAGAGGGAGTAAGCAGCGTAGTGAAGAAGAGACAGTCTCCCAGGTGACAAGTTAGATGGAGAGAGGACAGGCAAGTGAAGACAGTGCAGAAGGAAAGGGATATCAGAACAAATAATATTTGGAGAATATGAACTTGTACTGCAAGAGTCTGGAGTGTTAAATTTGAACATTAATTTGTGAATGAAAAAAGTGTCTGAGCTAAAATGATCTGCTGCAGTGACCTGTCACTCAAGTGAAGTATGGAAGATCCAAGTTCTAATGCAGCCAATAGGCTTGCTGATGCTGATAGAGATGCATGGTTGAGTTTTTGATTTGATGGAAACTGTTTTGTGGTGTGCAGAAAATAAATTATGAGCATCTTTCATGTAAGTTTCAAATGTAGCTGTCTGTGTATTTGTCTGGATGGGATCTAACTTGGATCAGCTGCATCAAGTCCAGTCTTAATTCTTGCATTTTCTGAAGTTTGAAGATGTCTCACATGAGACTATGGCTTGAATTTCTGTAAGTAAAAAGTATCTTTTTAAAGAAAGCTGACTCTGGGTCTGTTTAAAATGATGTACTACTGATTACTTTGTAAGGCTGTGGAATTTTCACTCTTCAAATAGCTTTATTCTTTTCTTAGTATTTTTAGTTGGTTTCATAGCCAGTGTTATTTAATACAAACAGATAAAGTTTTCTTCTATAATTGAACTGTAAGAAAATGGCTTAATACTTTGCATTCATTGAATTATTGAACTCATTAAAGGCTCTTTAGGGATCACTGAGCTCTAAATCTTTATCTAGGAAACACTTGTGGTAAAGGATTGTTCTCACGTGTTCACTAGTTTTTGCTAATTATTAAAGAAACTGTTTTGGTGCTTTCAGATTATGTTAGTAGAGACTGAAAAGAAAAGCAAAACATTGCTATCCCTTTCAAACCAGAAAAACAGTAACTGTTAAATGTTACTTGTACTCCAAAAAGTTTGGTAGGTCTAAGCTGGGTTTTAGGTGTATTTGGAGTCCTCACCAGTTCCTGAAATATTTAGACAAATGGACAGTTCTGCCTTTTAAAAAAAGAAGAAAACAGGAGCATTCATGGTCAGGGAATAGACTGTTATGTTCCTGTAGGAAGCACTATTATATCAGAAGACTAAGAAAAAATATTAATATGTTTTAAGACCTGCAGAAGGCTGTGCAGCAGTCTGTACTCATTGTATGTATTTATTCACTAACGTCGGGAGTAAGAACCAGAACTCAAGATAATCTTATCAATGTCTGAGTGCCCTAACCAGAAAATTGTGTTTGGGTCATGTTGCCTTCTGTTCTGGGCTCATAATTCTTGAATTCTTTTCTGTAGATTAAGAGGCTGTAAGTGGGGGAGATAAAGAGTACATAAAAAGTAACCTGGAGGTGAACATTCCCTTGAGATACATGGGCTCCAACTCCCACAACCTGAGTAAGCACTGCTGCCACCTCACTTGGATAAACATCTCACTTGGAAGAACAAAATAACTGCTCCCTTCACTATTTTGTAGTGCCTGGTACTTTGGCAGTATGGAAGCTGTTCTTGCCCTCTGGCTTCAGTGCCAGGGAATGTGGCACAGGGTGAGCAGAGTGGATGGTGCTTTTGACATTTTCAGGTCAAGTGGTGAGGTCCCTGGTGAGTGTAGGAATAGCTGTGCTTAGCTGTTTTTCTTTGGACTTTACATATGTTTTAGGGGCTAACATCCTTATTTGGATATTCCCCTAATACACTTATATAGATGTATCCTTTTTCTTTTCTGTGTTCTTAGTTGTTACAACTTTTCATTCCAAGGCTGCATCCTGTTGTACTTGTGCTGTTTTAACTGATTCACTTAGCTGATGTGGAATAAAAGTTCTCTTGTATCACAGAATCACAGAATCACAGAATCCTAGGGGTTGGAAGGGACCTCGAAAGATCATCTAGTCCAACCCCCCTGCTAGAGCAGGGCCACCTAGAGTACGTCACATAGGAACATGTCCAGGCGGGTTTTGAATGTCTCCAGTGAAGGAGACTCCACGACCCCCCTGGGCAGCCTGTTCCAGGGCTCTGTCACCCTTACAGTAAAAAAATTTTTCCGAACATTCAACTTGAACCTTCTGTGCTCCAATTTACACCCATTGTAGTCTTGGTCTAAACTAGATTTCAGACAGTGTAGTGGTGGATGCAAATTAATGTAGAAAAATTTAATTTCATAAATAATTTCTGCAGAGTCATAGAACTGCTGAGGTTGAAAGGGATTTCTTAAGGTCAGCTAGTCCACCCCTCCCTGCTCTATCAGAGTCAGTTAGATCAGGCTGCTCAGAACCCTGTCCAGTTGGGTTCTGAATATTTCTGCAGATGGATACTTTGCAACCTCTCTGGGCAACCTTTTCCAATGTTTGACTGCTGTAGCAGCTTCAAACAAACCCCACCAAACTGGTTTTTTTTTTTCCAAACTTGTGCTTAGTGGTTTTGTTTTGATTTTGGTTATTTGTTTGGTGGGGTTTTTTTGGTGCTTTAATCTGTGGCCATTGCCTTTTGTCCTGTCCCTGACCTCCACTGAACAAAGTCTGTCACCTGTCCCATCAGGAGAATTTATATGCATTGATAAGATCCCCTGAGTTTTCTTTTCTCTGGGCCAAAGGGTTGCAGCTCTCTCAGCCTCTCATCTTTGTTAGTGCCTTAATCATCTTAGTGGTACTTGCTTCAGTTTGTCCATGTCTACTTTGCTGAGGCTCCCAGAACAGGACCTGGCACTGCTGGTGTGGCCTTTGCAACACTGAGTAGAGGGGAAAGACCTCCCTTGAACTTTTGCCAACACTCTTCCTAACAGACCAGGAGGGGGTTGGCTGCCTTTGCCGGGAGGTTGCAGCATAATGATCAGCTCATCATCCACCAGGGCTACAAGGTCCTTCTCTTGCAGAGCTGCATAGCAGCCACTTGACCTCCAGCATGTAAAGGTATATATTACCCTTGTAGAAAAAGCCTAAGACCTGTAAATAATGTGTACTTTCACCCTTGAATTGCAGAGGCATAATTTACTTAGCTTATATCAAAACATTTTCATATAATCACTTCTTGTAGTATTGACACCCCAAATTAAAACACTTGGATGTGTTGCTCTTTGGCAGGCTTCCTATATTCTCTCATAGAAACACTTAAGCAAAATTTGAATTGGAAATTTTCTCCCAAATAATTAGTTTTGTGTTTTTCACAATAAGTGAATGATGATGTCTCCTGTAATTTTTACAGGAATGGTAAATGTCTCTCCTCATTTCCCAGGGGGCCTTTTGCAGAAGGTCCTCTGCTTCCTGCTTTGTATTTATCTTGTACATTTCTTTGAGGGTTCTTGTTGGAATGTTACTGGTGTTTTGCCCACTATGAAGAACACATTGTAAGATCTATGTCCATTAGAGCAATGCATGGATAAAGTCTTTTCCCTGTTGAAAAGCTGTGGAGCTGAGTGGCACAGACTGTGGAATGAATGATCTCTCAAAGTGTTTGCATTTAAAATCTAGAGAGATGTGGATTTGTGCTTTTGCAAATAATTGAGATGACTCTAGATAGCTGACAGGGTCAGGGTGGCCCCTTAGGCCTGTAACAGATGCTCTCTGTTAACCCCCCTCCCTCCCTCCCCAAAGGGAAGAGAAAAGGAAGAAGGGAGAGACTTAGTGATTAGAAAAGGAAACTAGAACAGCTTTAATGTTATTAATAATAATAAAAATATCTACAAATGTATACAAACCAGTATCGAACCCAACCCCCTGATGGTAATTGCATCACTGTGGAGCAGGCACTGGGGGGTCCCAGTCTGGGCC
Organism: Chloroceryle aenea; assembly: GCA_013399075.1. Taxonomy (NCBI): domain Eukaryota; kingdom Metazoa; phylum Chordata; class Aves; order Coraciiformes; family Cerylidae; genus Chloroceryle; species Chloroceryle aenea. Next base: position 184,251 of record VWZY01004021.1, read on the forward strand.
TTGNGACAATAGCTTGTGATAGAGCAGAACTGGCTTCAGTAACCTGGATATGAACTTTTTAGAATTTTAGATTAAAACCAGTATGTCACATTATATTCTGGATAAAAATAATTGATGCAGATAAGATCAATCTTAGCGCTGACGTAACTCAGCCTCCAAACTCTGCTTAGCTTTGTTCTCCACTATTTGAAGTTTCTACATGTTCTGAAAATTACTGTGCTTCATTAATTCCATCTGAAGGGGATTGAACAGTTACATTTCTGTACATGGAATAATGTGTAAAAACAACTCCTTGAGATATTGTGGGCAGTGTGGCTGCAGTTTTGACCAGCATGCCCCTCTGGACCTCTGTAAGCAGCTGAGAATCCAATAAAGAACTCTTAAATTATGGGCATTATCTAGTTGATTGAAGGAGCTTATTCTACTCACTGCTCTGCCAGCCAGCCAGTGTAACATCTGATATTTAAACTCGTTATCTGTGTATCTGAAACAGTTTGCTTGTATCATAGCTTAAACAGAAGTTAATGTAATCAGCTACTCCATCTGCGTTTGAAATGAGGATGGGGAGCTAGAGATGAGGAGCCAGTTTGCTCTCAGATTTCTTCAAAAATGAAGCATCTGTCTCTACTTGCTATTGACTGCAACTTTATTTGCCTTATGAAAGCAAGGTATTTCAAAGCTATAGGAGCTACCATGTATTATTTTATGTTGTGGTTAGAAGATGCAGGAATTATTCTGTTTACTGAAAAGTTCTTAGCATTTTCTGAAAAATACTGTAAGCTGGAGGAGGAACTACACAGTTGAGGACCAGAGGAATTTAAAAAGGCTTTTTTTTTTTCTTTCTTAAAGGAGTACTATTTGAGTTGAATTTTGGAGGCAATAAAAGATTCCTTTTGGATACAGCTGCAGAGACTCTGAATGCTACTTCTGAGTGTTAAGGCTACTTAGTAGAAGGCTCCAGAAGGTCTTTAAAACCAATCTCGTTCAGAAATTTTTAAACTAGTCACATGATAAACTGTATTTGGTGTGAGGACCCAGCTAAAAGATGTGTAAAGCAAGCTGAAGCCAAGTTTGTTGTTGCTGCAGTCTGTAGAAGCAGCAAAGCATTCAGTAGCCAAGGAATAAAGTATTTGCCACAATGGAGTCTTAAGGTTGGACTAATACTGGTTACTGGTCCCGGGACATGGGAGGCAGGAAAGGGTATTGCCTGATGTTGTTAGCAGAGAGTCATGTTTTCATGTCATGCATGACATCGTTTTCCAATGAAGGGGCACAGCTTAAAAACCAATCACTACCATCCTAATCAATCCCCTCAGGCTAGGAAGCCATTGCAGCATTATTCTTGTTCACCTCCAAACCTGTTTTTATCGCTGTGCTTGAGAACAAGACAGATCTGCTGGTGTCTGCTGACAGTATTACTCAGGATGTCAAAAGCTTTACAGACTGTGCATTGCATAAAATAACACAGTACTGATAGTACTTGTCATGCTTCATGATCTTTTTTAACAGCTCATCTTTATCAGGCAACGTGATCTTTCTAAACAGCTCATCTTTATTAGGCAACTGGAATAACCAGCTAGTACTTGCTCTGTAGGAGGCTGAGTCCATGCACTTTGCTGATGAGGAACAGTCAACACTTCTAGCTGTGGAGAAAGATATGGAACTGCTGAAGACATGCAAACAAATTCCTGAATTAAATAAAAACTGCTTTAAATATACAGTGCAGATTGCCTAAAAGAGGTGGCTGGTCTAATATCTGATATTAAAGAAGTTTGTGATGTAATTTTATTATCATCAATGTGGGGTTTCTGTGAGACTTGGGTGTAGGTAATTTTGGAATTAAAAACTGCTGTGAGTATACAAGAACCAATAGTGAGTTTTTTCTAGTAAGTGTCTAAAATACAAACCCCAAACATTGTCTTGCTGTTTCCCTAAAAGCTAGCAGAAAGCGATAATTCTATTCAGAGCAGGTGGATACCTTCTTTGATGTTGCACAGGGTATAGGATTAAATTCTAAAGGTTTTTTTTCAGATGCAGGAAAGGACGTTTCCTGCAGTTTGGTTGGTAAGCTTTTGGCAATTTATTGGATCTGAGTAGTTCTTTGTATTGATGAATAATGAAGGTGAAGTCCAGCAGCAGGCCTGGCTGGATCTGGTGACTTCCATCACCAAAAGCAGCAGTCCTGCTTCTCCTATCTCTCTCTCCAGGTTACCCAGTTCCACTCTCTCTCCTGGATTGGCTCTGGTGGTTACTTGTCCAGCTGTGCTGTAAGCTAATTTGATAAACAGGCAAAAAGCTGTCTAGGTTAGTTTCTATCAGATAAGAAAGTGAAACAGGTTGTGTTGTAACCAGGCAAGTACAAAGGCCATCTTGGGGAAGGAGAATGGCAGTGCTTGCTTGGAAAGGAATGAGTAACCTGCTTCTTCCAGTGGCTTCCAGCTGGTAGATCAATGCAAGTTGTATCATGTTTTGGGTTGAACCTCATTTTCCTCTTTGTAGGCTTTTTGTGTGCTTGTGATTCAGTTAATTTCTCTCCCCTTCCCTTCCTGTGCCCTCTCTCTTGGAAACAAGTAGTTTAGTATGTCTGCCCTGTATACAAAAGGCCCTTGCTGCCTATGGAAAATTCTCTGCTGGAACTGAAAAGTCTTTTTGGTTGTGGTCAAGGGACTTGGGATGCCTTATGTCTTAAAACCCCCTCATATGCAATGTTTCATGAAGATGGCAAGAGACGGAGTGATAATTAACAGGAGTCTGCGTGCAAGTTGGCACTGAGTAAGATGAAGAAAAAACAGTAAGAATGTAAAAGTCGAGGCAAGAAAATGTGAGTAGACAATACATAGCAACAAAAAAAGCTTATTTAATTGTATCTTTTTTATATCTTCATTCAGGAAAAGCGGAGGCCTTCATTTGCTGTATTGCAGTTGTCATAGCTGCTTTATTCCTCAACGACTGAAGGCTTAATTAACTTGTGTACTGATTTCCCTTTTCTGCTTGCATGTTATCTCTGTAGTAAAGTGTAGCCTATATTTCTTCCTCTTTCTGCTGGGGAACTAAGGGTAGCAATTTTGGGTGGTAGTTTGTTCTTGGGTAGTATGCAATCATGCATAGGCACGCAGGATGTCTCTCAAATAGCCATGGCAGCTATTTGAAATGGGTTGAAGATTTGTGTTGTGGTTTGGTTGTTTTGTTTTTGTGTGTGAGACAAAGTGTTGGTTCTGCCTTCAAAACCTCTGTGGTTTGAAGGTATTATTTTAAAGTACTTTGTTTTGCATGGTTGCATGTTTTGAATTACTTTTTTTTTTCTTTTCTCATTTGTGAGCACAATTGTAACAGAATAACCCTGGTTGGGAATTGAAATAAGGCAAATTATGGAAATAAAATGCTGTTACACGTCAAGGGCTTACTAGGTTCTGCAAGATCTTGAAGGGGAGAGGTAAACTTTTGTTGGCTTGGAGTCTTGAGAAGGAGATAAACATGTCAAAATTTTCTTAAAGACCTAGAAAACATTTGTCAGCAGTGTAAAGGGAGACAGTTAACATTCTGTATTTTTTTTTTACCCTTCCAATGCCCTCTGTCATAGAAGAATAAACCTGGTTCAATGTTGGGACTCCAGTATTCCTAGAATTATTTGAAATCCAGTGTTAATCCTTTTACCTGCATCAATTGTGGAAAGGACAGGAGAGCTCCGATTTATTCCAACACGCTTCTAGCAGTTGCTATTCTGCTAATGCCCAGTGCCTGAAGTGAGACTGGGCTATTTTTTGTCCTTTTCTTTGGTGTGTCAGTCTGACCACACTAGGAAAATGAGTGGAGAAGGATGGGAGTTGGAACTTATACAGAGGACCTTTCTAAATTCCTGAGATCTTTGATTCATATGGGAAGGGTTACACTGATTACTGCTTTTAAAGTGTTGGGTATTTTTCTCTGTAATTTATTTTAAGTATGGATCTATATCCAAGGTGTAGAAGTTTGTCACTTCTTAAAGATTATTTAACAGCCAAAGTGAGTCCTCGTAAGCCTAAAGTTACTAGTATTGTGATTCCAGAATTGTTATCATGCTTATCAGGGTAAGACACAGAGAGATGGTGATTCCTTGCACTTTTCCGTGTTGCTGCTTTGTTCTTGGTCAGTTTTATTCCTCTGGTGTAGTGGCATGAATTCTGAAGGGGGAGCAATCTAGCTGGCAGTTGAAGTTCAGGTTTTTAAAGCTCACTACATCTATTTTAAGTTTCAGATTCTCAAACTTAATTTTTAAACTGTTTTTGTGTCATGGGATGGTGTGTAGTCTGTCCACAGACTCCACATCTTCACACTATGACTTGGTCTTTCTGTTCCCTTTAAGCTCTTTAATATTGTCCCTGAATGAGTGGTAGATGTGGCAGTTTGCTTGTGGCAGTGACACCTGTAGTCCTTCCCCTGTTTTAACCTGCAAATACTGCTTACTTGGCATTCTTTTCCCACTTGAAAAGAACAGACTGGAATTAAATGACTAACCAGAATTGCTTAAAGTTTGCCAAATTAACTTCCTACCCCATGCATTTCTTTGCATTCTTGGGATGGAGCAGGAAAAGCTGTTCTTTGCATAACTTGCAAGCTGGCTAATTAATTTTGACAATAAATATGATAGTATTTTGGGGTTTGTTAAACAGGTTAGGACTGAAAGTAGCAACGGCAGACTTTGTTACAGGGAAACCAAAAAGTCTGCTGTAATACTTGTCTACTACTTAGTGATTTGCTCAGTATATTAATAGAAATATCTTCCCTCTGTGGTGATTTGAAATTCAAGAATAAGGTCTGATACTAAAAAGACAAGTGTCAAGTCTCTTTCTTAAACATGTGTATTGTTGGTATAAGATTGCTAACTGACATCTCATTCCTGTTGTTTAGCATCATTAGCTATCAGGGAGACAAAACAGTGTAGAGATTAAATGAGTATTTTCTAATAGGTCTTGAAAATAACAAACAGTATAACTATAACATGTACTTTTCTATTATTTATTTATAGGAATCTTATTTTAGGTTTTCTAAAACCTGTCTGAAAAAGTGAGTTGAGTGGTGGTTAATTCTTTCTCCTTTAGATCAGTGTGTTGAACTGGCTTCTCAGGTGGCTGTCTGATGGTTTGTATCTGGTGAGGGAAACAATGGAAGTCCATAGACAGTTGGAGGAAAAAGGGTGGGACCTTTTTTCAGGAGCCACCAGCTGCTCAGTGTAGTATTATGTGAAATGGTGCCGTGTGGTAGAGACTTCAACTTTTTGACAATTAAAGCTGTCTTGTTACTGATGAATCTTCGCTACCTCTAGAACTGACTTCTTTTCTCATCCCTGTTAAGACACAGCAGGGACTCACTATTTATATAGCTTCTGGTCTGTATGGATAACTGGAAATTGGAAAAGGATTTTGGGGGTCTGCTCTGCCAGATAATAGGAAACAGGCCAATACTCCAGTAGTTGTCTGTAACCCTGCATTCCTCATAACAGAAAACATGCTCATAATACTGATAGTATTTTTTTTACTGTTCCAAGACCTATTTTTTTTTTCCCCCTACTGGAGACATGTGCATTTTCTCCTTTCATGGATAAAGCCTGCAGTGCTCTCCCAGGCATAGCACAGAAGGGTTGTAGTCATGATGCAAAGGTGGATTTAAATAAGAAAATGTGCCGAGTTCTTGTTCAGAAACAGGACAGTAGAGTATTCAGGGAGAAAGTAGGGGGATCTTGGAAAAGGTAATTTTTGGTAATTTTGTAGCTTGGAAAGATGCAAGGGTATTGTGCCTATTTAAACATGCTAGAGTCTTGAACTTGCATTTTTGCTGCACAATGCTACAAAGAGTCAGACTGTGGAAAACCAAGAGATCTTGGGGCCTGAACTTTGTGTGTCCCAAGAAGAAAGTAAGAGTCTTAAAGAAAATTTTGGCTGAATTTTTCATTGAAAATCAGTATCTAGTTGTAAAACAGTATCTATGTAACAGTAGTAATATAGATGTTCCTGTGACGGCCTGTCATGCTTCCTCATCTGCCAGGTGAAGTGTATAGGTAGAAAGTGTGAAAGAAGTGGAAGCTACTGTGGGAAGCTTCATAAGAAGTATAATTGCATGGACAAAGATTGGTTTTTACGTGCTACTGAAAGATGTGGAAAAGGAGCGTAAGGAATTGAAGTGTTGGGAGAAGGAACAGAAGACTAAAATCCAAGAGGATGCTGTCCTGTGTACAACACAGCTTCTTGACAAATAAACTCAGTTTTGACAGATTAAGGAAGATCCCTCTGTTTTGTGCAGTCTTTTATGAGACCATTGAGAATTGCTTGCATTTCTGATTCTTAAAGGTTTATATTTTTGGTATACCTTTGTCCTGGTTTCAGAGAGAACAGAACTAATTCTCTGTACTGATTTTACTTTTCAGCTCAGTTCAGCTGACTGACTGCCCTGTCTGCAGTCAGCAGGCTCTTCTCACAGGCAGTGGCTGCTGCTGGCACTGATCACACCCCGTGGTCAGAGACAGTACCCGTGACTGGTGTGCAGGGCAAGGCCACTGCTGGATCTTGTGCACCACACTGGGGGTGCTGAAAGTGAAAGGCTGCTCCTGCAGGGAGGAGCGGACAGGGCAGGTGACCCCAAACTGACCAGCGAGGGATTCCAGCCCATAGACATCATATCTGGTATAAAGCTGAGGAATTCAAAGGGTCTGTAGGCTTGGCTCAGGCCCTCTTTCCTNCATGACAACCTTGTATACAGAAAATGACATGAGATTTTCTGGTAGGCGTATCTTGCCAGCAGTTGACAATCTGTCCTGTTTGCCTTTTCAGCAGTGACAATTCAATTGGGAAAATGGGCATCCAAACTTTACTCCTACCTTGACTTTTGTAGTGCTGTGTTGTGTAATCATTCTCTTTTATACTTGGAATTTTATATTATGTGGGAGTATATACATATTTTAATAAGAGAAAATAGCTTTTCAAGTAGTTGTGTCCCTTTAAGGACACTGAAGGCCTTTAATCAAGAGCACTTTAGATTTATTTTTTTTTTCTTAAACCAGGATTCTATCAGTCATACCAACAGAGGCAGTTAAGCAGTCTCTACAGTCTGGTGGTTGTTATTGATAACATCAGAAGTAGGGAAGAGAAAAGCCAGTCTGGACTGAGAGCAAGCAGGTTTGGAAGGTGCAGCAGCCTTTGTGGTGCCTGATGTGGATCCAGTACTTGTTCACAATGTCCTACTGCTGTAGGAAAGGAGGTGCCAGCTGCCCTGGGTGGCTTACTGTGTGCAGCTGTGCAGTTTTCAGGGATAATGCTGTCTGTAAATGTTTTGAACTTTTGCAAACTCCTTGTACAAGGCATTCTAGCATAACTGTGAAATGGTTGTTGAATCTTCCATACCAAATTATCTGAACTCATCTTTTCTCTTAAATTCTAAATTAATAGCAGTCCTGCATTAGGGAGCAGCCTCTGCAGGACTTCTTTGTTGTATATACACTTTTTTTTTTTCCCTGCTGTGAACGAAGCCTTATTTTCCCTTTACAGAAAAGCAGAGGTCCATTGGTATCTGTCAGATAGGTTAGATAGTCCTCATCTGATTGGTTTTGATTTATCCTTTCTCCTTTTAAATAACTATGATTACAATAATCAACTGGAAGGTTGAGACTAAATAAAAACCATTCACCTTCAAGTGAGACTTAAGTCTAGAGAATTGGTTCCTTGAACTGTGAGTAGCAAGGGATTTCTTCTTGGGAGGGGCATGTTCTTGTATGTAAAAAAACCTCCCCAGTTCTACTACCTCTTGATGACTTTTCCTTGATACTAGACACATTGGGAAGTTAGGGAAAGTCTGAGCACTCTGAGACTGATACCATGGAGTCTGTTTATAACTAAGTTTTTCTACCTTGCTACTGCTTCTAGAATCACCTCAAGAGAAGTTGGTCCTCTTCAGGCCTTCCTCCCTCATGAACAGAATTGGAGATGTATTTTTGAATAGCCTCCTACAGCTTGAGTTTTATTAATTGTTATTCTATTTTATTTCTTATTCTGTAACACTATAAACTTCTCACTAATACTAAGGCTTCGTTTACAGCTTCCCTGCAAGAGATGAGCAATTCAGAAACTAGGTAATATATACTCAAGCCACTTCAACCCAAATGGATGGTGAGGTGAAGGGTAATAATGATATTTCATTCAGGAAAACATCAGTGGGTTGGGAGTGTTACTGCGTTTGTGTATGTTAATGCTTTCCAGGCTCTTTGCTACCTCTTGGTGACCTTGCTTTGATGCTTTAGGTCTGAAGTTGCATTTACCGCAGTAATGGATTGCTTGCTAGTAGCCGGGATGGTAAATGTCAGATTCATCAATGTACAGGGGAGCAAGAGACTCAGGAAAGTGACTTGTAATGGTGCTGTGTGTGATTGATATGTTCCGTGGCATGCTTGGCAGTGCTGCTTCTTGCAAGTGCTGGAGCCTCATTTTGCATTTTCCATCAGTGGGTAGCTGCTACTAGAATCACTTCTATTGTCTCCAGTTAGTTGGTTTTCTAGTTAGTTCTGTGTTTGAAATGTAAATAGTAGACCAAAAAACCTTTGCTTTCTTTATTAAATGACTGTTGTAATACCATTCCAGTGTCGCCTACTCTCTTTGGACACAAAGCCCCCTGTGCCCTCACAAAAGGTTATGAAATTGCTAAGTCAGGGAAAGTGTTTAGTATTTAGCAGAATTTCTGGTTTATTTACAGGCTAACTAACATTCTGTGAAGACAGTAAAACCAACATTCTTAAACAGAATCTGACAAACAATTGTCAAAGCTTGGAGATATTTTTGCTATATTTTGATGCAAGATTTTTTTCTGATAGCTAGATCATCTGACTGGGGTGATGTTGAACTTGTCTGATGTTCCCTCTCCTTTCTTTTTGTGATTAAGTGAAGTTTTGCCATGGAGCATGGTGTTTCAATGAATAATTGTGCAAGCTTGGTCAAGATCCAGTCCAACATCATTTTTTTTTAGCTGTTCAAAAATCAGAAATTGGGCTAAAACAATGGTATTCCTAAGGATGTGTAAAACCAGTCTTCTCATTTGTGGCCTTTAGAGTGTACATTTAGAAATAATTTTCTTATAATACATAGGATTATGAGTCACTCCTCAATTCTATAAAAAGAGAGAGAACAGAAGCAGAAGGAAGTGGGACATGCATTTTTAAAGATTGCTTCTGCCTTCCTTTTGTTTACATGTCAGCTGAATTTTCATGTAATAACAATTCCTGTAGCTGTGGTCTTAAAACAGATACTAAATATTGCAAGAATTGTGATGAACTGTGGCAGCTGAGTTTTTGCCTTTAGATTTTTAAAATATTATGTATATAAAAAAGCTGTATAATTTTTAAATTTCCTGTGATGTGTAGTGAATGGAAAAGTAGAAGCAGCAGCTGAATAAGTTTACAGAAAATTCAGAATGGTGTCCTTCTCCTTGATAGCTACAAGGGAGATGCTCTTCGGTTTCCAATTCGATTTGTTCATCGGTGGGCTTCGGTGTTTTGGCAGCACGTAGGGACACTGGAGCATGTCAGCTGTTTTGGCACTAGGCTGCACCTGGAAAACATTTCATCTCTCAAATGCTCTTTGAAATACTTGTTGCTATTTTAAAACAAAACCACTTCTACAAATTGATTTTGTGTGGTCACTTGTTAAACTTACATAGCTAGTACTAGTAGTACTTTAAACTAGTCAAGAGTTCATCAAAAATATGAAAGTATACTTCACTGATTTGTCTCAGGGGTAGGTGTCAGTTATATGCTGCTTGTTATATGGTTTGGGGGAAAAAAATGCAGAGAGACTTCTCATCTATGAATTGACAGCACAGAGACTTCAGAATTTTTTTGAAATGGTACCTTTGATACAGAAAATTGCTCAAATGTTTGGGTTTTTTTTCCAAGTGTTTACTGTAAGTAGGATCAAAGCTTTGGGGAGGTTAAGGAGTGATGGTATGAGTTGTGGACTCATTTTTGAGGAAATTCTTGTTACTTCTGTATGAGAATTTTTTTTAATGGCATTCTCTGTTCAGTGATAAATTGCTACTCAAAAATTATGCGGCAACCCAGTAGTTGATAGAATTTGTTACCTCCTTTCTATTTTGTAGACTTAGCATGTTTTGGTACAAATTTAAGATTAAATTATTTTTTTTTTAGCTTGAAAAAGAAATCTGGCTTGTATTCTCATTAACCTTTTACAAATATTATTCCAGCTGCGTTGGGGTAGAGGAGCACCATGCTGTTGACATTGATCTGTACCATTGTCCTAACTGTGCAATGCTCCATGGACCTTCCCTAAGTAAGTATGGGTTATTCAAATTTTATTTTACACTTTCAGTCTATTTTAACTCCCTGTACAATTGAAAAAAAGACTGTTAAGAAGAACATTCAAGATGAGTTTGATTATTTAGAAGGTACTGGTTTTACATGACAAACTCTGAGCTGATAAAAAAGCCCCCCAGAGCAAACAAACCATTCTGAAAGGCTCCTTGATCTGGAGATGCAGATAGAATAAAGTATAAACCACTGTGACAGATTAGGGAAATTAAAGTGCATGGAGTTAGAAGAAAACAATCTGGGCTTGACAGAGAATGATGGCTTATGTTTCCTCTATTTTAATAATCAAAATTCTATTAAGGTGACTGAGCAATGGTAGTAGTTAGCTGTCTTACCTTCCTTGATGATTGTAGGCTATATGCTGCAACAGTCCAGTGAAATCTGAGAATATGAACTTCCTGTGGGTGATTTCTGTGTTGTAGTTGACTATTTTTTTCTCTTTTTATATTCTTGACTGTTACACAGCTTTGAATTTCAGATCTCTAATTTATAAACAAGTTTCCACCAAGGTTGTCCTGCAGTTTTATGAGTTGCCAGAAGAGTCTGTGAAACAGAGCAGTACGAGGCACCTCTTCTTTGGTTCTACTATCAATAGATAAATTTGCTGTAGAGATCTGCAGTGGAAAGGTGGAAGAGTTTTTGCATTTCTGTAACTGCTGGAAGGATACTGCTTATCCAGCTCCCTATTTTTTTTCTCCATGATTTTTGTTCTCAAAGGAGACCAAGTGAAAATGAATTTCACCTTTCCAGCAAGGAATTAAGTTTCTGCATTCAGACCTGAAAAACGTTTTTGTTCCGTGTGTTTTTAACCTCCAAGCACTGTCATGTTAATTTGTGTTTTCTAATGTGTTTGGATTTTTTTATTTTTATTTTTTCACTTGAAGACCTCATAATGATTTATAGTCAGCAGTGACTTAAGATCTAGTATCTTCTCAAAGCTGGATTTACCATTTAGAAATAAGTTTAAATCCACTACACCTTCTGTGCTAGTCTTGGGAAGTAGGAGCAAAGTAATAAAGCATCACTTATTGATGTAATTAATATAGGTTGCATGATATGTATTTTTTTACAGTATGTGAGTTCAAGATTAGCTTCTTTTACATTAGGGGCTAAGAAGGAAGACACATGGTGGTTTACATGTTTTGGTATTGTGCTTGTCATTTGCAGTTAGAAATCTGCATGTCTCTCCCGTGGATGAGAATACAAATAACAACCATTGCTTTCTTGACCTTTGTGCAGACTATGGGGAAAAGGAGAAGCAGGAGAAGGGGGATTGTATTGAACTTAAAAATAATAAACTAGTAAATCTGTAACTTCTTATCTTGATTTGGGAGAACTGTTGTGCTTCACTATGATGCCGGGGAGTAAGCTTTCCTGTAATGCAGAGGCTGGTAGATCTAATGCAAGCTCTGTCTCACCTGCAGCAGTTGGACAGTGAGATAAGAGTGATTTTTGTGTTGGAAATATTTTTAAAAAGACCAGAATCTCTGGTAAAAATTACCCTTATTACTTCAAGTAAGTAGATCATCTAGATTTAGTAGAAGCTTCAGACACAACACAAGCAGAAGTGATGTATTGAAATATCTGGCAGGCTGAGAGAGTTGGGGTTGTTCAGCCTGGAGAAGAGGAGGATCTGGGGGGACCTTATAGTGACCTTCCAGTACCTGAAAGGGGCCTGTAAGAAAGCAGTAAAGGGTCTATTCACAAGGGTTTGTAGGGACAGGACAAGGGGTAATGGCTTTAAGCTAGAAAAGGGTTGACTTAGATTAGACATTAGGAGAAAGTTCTTTAATGTGAGGGTGATAGATCACTGGAATAGGTTGCCCAGAGGTGTGTTGGAGCCATGCAAGGCCAGGCTGGATGAGCCTCTGAGCAGCCTGACCTAGTTAGAGATGCCCATGCTTATTGCAGGGGGGTTGGACTAGATGACCTTTAGGGGACCCTTCCAACCCAATGCATTCTATGATTCTATGATACCTTCACCTGGAATTATATTAACTGTTCTCAGCAAAGTTGTCAGAATCAAATCTATGATAGTTTGTGGTTTGGGCTCTATTGACTTCAGTGTTTAGAGAGACTGATAAAATCTCATGACTTCAAGTGTTGCAACAATGCTTCAGTGTGCCTCAATCATATGAAATTATGTAAGTAAAAAAGTATTTTATTTACAGCTTTGTTTTGTAAAATCTCTTTAGACAAAGGAGTTTCTAAAGAGACAAAAATTAATCTTTTTGATTTAAGAGGGCAAGTATATCTGTGATTTCAGCAAACACTTCTGTATATAATCCCATCTAATCAAAAGACACAGTGCAAAGAATTTACTAAAAATACACAGGAAACACATAGTTCACAGTGGCAATTGGATGGCTGCTTTCAGTATGGTACAAAATTGTATTTGACAAAAATATAATTTCCAGTAATGAAATTTGGTTATTTTCAGAGCTTTTGCAGTGATCCTTTGCTCTGTTTGAGTGAATGTTGGGCATCATGTCTGTCACTAGACTCTAGAATCCAGAGCTTTGAGAGCACAAGATGCAGTAAATGTTGTCAGGACATTAGTTTCTTAATTTGGTTTTATATTATCAAATTTTATATTCTCCCAACAGTCTGTCTTTTTCCACTGTGGTAGTAATACCAGTATTTGGTCTGAACTGCCCTAGGAGATAAGGTACCATAGAAGTGGTATGGTACACCATAAGTAATGGACCTTAGAAGTGGTACTCTGTGATTTACTGTATGCTTCTTAAATTTTTTCAGTCTTCCTATGCTAATGTTCCCAGGGAATCACCTACGGGACCACTTCCAAGACCTGAACCCTCATTGTACAGTTGTACACCTCTTGATGGTCCTAATTTGAAGTGTAGCTTGTGACCTGTGAGGCAAACAGCCTAGTAGTGTGCGAAGTCAAAGAAAAGTGTTTGCCTACAGTAGCTACAGTTATTGGCCCATTGTTTTGAGCGTGTAAGGAATTTAATATTAAAATAGCTTTCTGAGTAATTTTCATTAGACTTCCAACCCATTCCTTTCATTGTGTCTCTTCCCCCCAACTGTCTAGGCTTGTGCCTTAGTTTTCAGGAACAGCAAGGGTGAATGCTAGTTCCTCGCACTAGTTTTGAGCAATAGGGAGGGAGCAGTGTTGTAACTGATGTAGGTTTTTCCAGTTTAATTTGAGCATGAGGATCCATTCAGTGAAATTCTTTTCTTGCAACTGGTACTGTAATGTCTTAAGGGGTTATAAAAGCTCTAGAACTGAAGAGGTACATAAGTGAAAAACCCCATTACTCTTTTGTGTTCTTCAGTGTTCTCTTATGGAAGGATGATGTGCATTGCCAAGTACTAAGTAAAAGAAGGACTTAAATTTCTGACTTTTAAGTGTTGGAAACATAAATTTTGGAAAGTCTTTTCCATGCTATAATATCTCTGAAGCAGCTGTATCATCTTACAGTTTTAATGAACTGTTATAACAGCAGCAAATTTATGAGAATCCATTCTGTTGCAAATTAGTATTAGTCACTAACTTCTATTGTTATTTATGACTGAGAAGGTAGCTTTGGAAACTTAATAAACCTGGCCTCATTATTTATGAAGTTTTACTGTATTTGGATAGTTGGCTCATTAAACAGGCTCTTCAGGTTTCCAGCTTAGCAAATAGCTATAAATGTCAGTTTATTCTCTTAAGTGTCTAGTGTCTTCTAAAAGGTACATTTTCTCACGTCTGTAGGAAGCAGCTTATCAATAGCAATAATTACCTCTTAGGTGTAATGGCTATAAGATGTCAGCTGTTCCTGCATAACCAACATTTTTTTTCTGGAGAAGCAGCAGGTTGTTTGTGTGTTTTTTTTTTTTTTTTTTTTTTTAGAAACTACAGCGATTCTCACCCCCCACCCCAAATCCTTAGCTTCCTGTTGCTGTTAGCTGTGTTTCCAGTATTTTTTTTGATGTTTTGGTGCATTATGACTTTGGTACACTTAAGAATGAGCTCTTCCTTAAAATTCAAATTGCTATTACTACAGTCATTTAGCTGGGTGTTGTGTTTGTTAGATATCACGAACTGGTTTTATGCACTTGTAAAACACCATTTATGTTGACAAGTAACAGTAGTTCTATTTAATCTTAGTGGTTAAATTGCAGATCTGGTCTTAGGAAACCTTCTTGGGGCAGTCTTCCAGCCATAGCTACCTAATTCTATGGAGCAGAGTTTGGCATTTTTAGGAAAAACTGAAATGCAACCTAAAATTACTGTACCCTTAGTATGTTTCATAGCATGGTAAATGATATTCTGGGAAGTCAGTAAAAAAGTAGGGTGTTCAGCACTGTTGGAGTTTTTCCCACATGATGAGATGGTTCTTTTTGCTGAGGCACCTGTTGGGAATTTAATAGGGCTTCTCAGCCTCTTGAAAGTTAGAGGACAACAGATCCAGGTTTATTTTTATAAACAGAAAGTGCTCCAAAGTGCATTTTGCTAATAGATAGATGATACAGTCAAGGGCTTCCTTTCAAAGCAGTAAGCTTATGTTCTTTAAATGAAGAGAAAAACCGAGTGGTTGATGAGTATCAATTAATGAGATACCCACTATGAAATAATTTGTCACAAAATAATGAAAATTTGAATACAGGCAGTAAGTTTCACTCTGATACCATGTCACATTGTCCTCAGCTTCACCTAAGGCCAAAAAATTCAAATGGAGAGGGCCACATGCAGTTTACAGTCTTCTCAAATAGAGCTTTTTGATGTATAGAAGAATTTTTTTTTCTTTATGATGAGAGTGGTGAGAGACTGGAAGAGATTGCCTAGAGAGGCTGTGGATGCCTTACTACTGGGAGTGTTGAAGGCCAGGTTGGATGGGGCTTGGAGCAACCAGGTCTAGGGAAAGGTGTCCCTGCCTGTGTCTGGGGGATCACACTAGGTTATTTCTAAAGGTCTCTTCCAACCCAAACCATTTTATGAACATGCTCATTTATGTTGTTATTTGTAAGGGGAAGACCAGCACAACAGTTTTAATGAGACTGTCTAGTTTTTAATTTTCCGTGGTCCTTTAAGTATTATATGGGACTGTTAAAAGTACAATTTTGCTGCTATTGAACTGTCAGTTACAGAATCCCAGAATTGTTACAGAAGGTAAATTTATCCCTTGTTCTTTATTAATGTGCTATAACAGTTCATTAAAGCTTCAAACCACTCAAAAGTTATTTGTTTTGGAATGCAATGCTTTCGTTACATGTATTTTGCTTGCATAGTAAAGATCACACCTGCCCAAAACAGTTAATGCCTAAAACTGTTATGGAGACATAAACCATGAATAAAAGATAGGTGTTTTAGTTTCAGACGTTGTAATAGTAGTGATATGTTAAGACTGGATATGGGTATACTCATGTGGTGAGGGAGAACCATGGGATTAAGTCCTGTTAATATATACCAGGGAGAATCTCCCCCCTTTATTGGGTGTGAGGGGGAGCATTGTTACCAAGGATGAGGAAAAGGCTGAGGTACTTAATGCCTTCTTTGCCTCAGTCTTTAATAGTCAGACCAGTTATCCTCATGGTTTTCAGTCCCCTGAGCTGGAAGATAGGGATGGAGATCAGAATAATCCTCTCACAATCCAGGAAATAGTAGTGAATGACCTGCTCAGCCAACTGGACACCTATAAGTCTATGGAGCCAGATGGGATCCATCTGAGGGTGCTGAGGGAGCTGGCGGAGGAACTTGCCAAG
>VWZY01004021.1:200328-297536 GCA_013399075.1 Chloroceryle aenea
CAGGCTTGGGGAGGAGTGGCTGGAGAGCTGCCTGGGGGTGCTGGTGGACAGCCAGCTGAACGTGAGCCAGCAGTGTGTCCAGGTGGCCAAGAAGGCCAATGGCATCCTGGCCTGGCTCAGAAACGGCGCGGCCAGCAGGAGCAGGGAGGTGATTGTGCCCCTGTACTCGGCACTCGTGAGACTGCACCTTGAGTGCTGTGTCCAGTTTTGGGCACCACAGAAGGACATGGAGGTGTGGAGTGAGTCCAGAGAAGGGCAACAAGGCTGGTGAGGGGTCTGGAAAGCCTGTCTGATGAGGAGAGGCTGAGGGAACTGGACTTGTTTAGTCTAGAGAAGAGAAGACTGAGAGGAGACCTTACTGCTCTCTACAGCTACCTAAAAGGAGGCTGTAGCAAGGCTGGTGTTGGTCTCTTCTCCCAAATTGTTAATGATAAAATGAGAGGAAATGGCCTCAAGTTGTGTCGGGGGAGGTTTAGGTTGGATATTGGGAAGAGATTCTTCACTGAGGGAGTGGTTAGGCCCTGGAACAGGCTGCCCAGGGAGGTGGTGGAGTCACCGTCCCTGGAGGTGTTTAAAAAATGAGTGGATGTAGCACTTGAGGTGATGGAGAGATGTTAGGATGAAGGCTGGACTTAATGATCCTAGAGGTCCTTTCCAAGGCTAATGATTCTATGACTCTATAATTCTGAAATGAAGCATATGGATCTTGAAGTGCAATTCTTTTGTTCTTTAAAAGAAGTCTGAGCTTTAGGAGATTTAAGTTCTATTCCTAGTTTTGTTGCTGACTTTTAGATTTGGACAGCTTTCATGCTGCTGCTCTTCACTTGTACTGTACTGGATATGCACTCTTAAATCATGAGTATGTAATGTGCACTGAGGTTCTCACACAGAAGATGCTTTAGAAGTGTTTAGGACACCTGACAGGTATCCTCTAAGTTTAGATTTAATTTGTTGTAGAAAGGTAGATTGTCACCTACATAAACAATAAGGTTTGTTAATCCTAGTAATGTGATTGAGGCATGTCTGGCTCTGATGGGTTGATTGCTAATCTGGGCCATTTGATTTAACTAATTCAAAGTTTAATCTTTCTGAAACTCATAGTGAAGAAGAGGAGGAACTGGCACAGACATGACTACACAGAATTGGATGATGGTTCCAAACCAGTCCAGGCTGGAACACGGACCTTTGTTAAACAGCTGCGGGCTCGCTCTTTCCCAAGGTACAGGAACATACTTACACATTTCCATGAAAAAACAGAGACATGTTGTCACCTGAGTGCCTTTGG
Organism: Chloroceryle aenea; assembly: GCA_013399075.1. NCBI lineage: Eukaryota > Metazoa > Chordata > Aves > Coraciiformes > Cerylidae > Chloroceryle > Chloroceryle aenea. The sequence continues at coordinate 201,614 of VWZY01004021.1, forward strand.
AGAGGCTACTAACATTTCTCAGCCTCAAAATGAAGGTCAAGAATGACTTCCTTCTGTTTTAGAATCCCACCCTGCCCCCTTCCTGTTTCAGATGGTTATATTTGCCTTTTCATGAAGTAGCTCCTCCTGTTTGGTTTTACACTGTCATATGTTGTCTGTTGGGACTGCTGCAGGGTGCTGTGTGGGGTTTTGAGTTTTTGAGTTTGTTTGGTTTTGTTTCTTGTGTCTTAACTGTCAGAATATTGTCTGTGTCTTACTCTAGTCCACAAATAGTCCTCAGTTTCATTCCGGATAACACAGAACATTTATATGAGCTGATAGGCAATGCCAGACAGCTCAAGACAGAAGTGCAACCACGTTTCTCCACTTTCCTCTAAAGTGTGTGAGAATGGATAGACCATCTCAAAATTCTTTAATGGGAGTTTGTTGTTTTTGTTACCAAAAGGTACTTTGATGCCTTCTCTGAGAATTCCTTTTCCCCATCCTCTTAAGTTACTGTGTTCAATCATACAGAAAAACTGTGAGTTCCCGGATTATGCATGACAGTAAACATTTCCTTGCTGCTTTAGGTTTAAAAGTTAAATGTTTGCTATCATAGTACTTGATCTACTTCTTTTGAATTCAAATGTAGCCATTCCCATCTCTCCTTCCCCAAACTGTGACCTTTTCTTTTTCAGTAGTGCTTGGAGGATGCTTTTCTACTAATATTCCATTCTTTCTTTCCACCAGTGCTGATGAAGTCATTTTGAAAATGCATGGAAGCCAGTTGACACAAAGATACTTGGAGAAACATGGGTTTGATGTTCCCATTATGGTTCCTAAACTGGATGGTCTGGGGCTCAGACTTCCTCCACCAACATTCTCTGTTTTGGATGTGGAACGCTACGTAGGTAAGAGTCACTCTGGATTGCTTACAAATGATCCTGTTTGTAAATTGAAATAAATATTTATTTGCATGATTAGAAGATTTTCCAATGTGCTTAAATATACTAAAATGAAGTCTAGTGGAGAGTAAAATTAAAGCTATGTTTTTTGGTTTATTTTCTTTCTCTTTTTATTTTTACATGTGTGGTAGATATGTGATAGGAGTAGAGCCATACTTTTCAGCTTTCAAATATGTTAACTTTGGTGCAAACTAAGCATGAAATACTGGTGGTTTGTGTTTTGGTTTTGTGTGTGGTTGTGTTTTTGTTTGTTTGTTTGTTTTTGTTTTTTTTTTCTGCTACATGTTGTAAACCAATAAAGTGTAATGACTTTTAAGACTATTGTTTTTGTGGAAATTGAATGAATTATGATCAGTGAAGTTTAATCATTGGCTAGGATATTGCAGAACTTAATAGTTTGGGCTCGGTACATTGGCAGTAGTGAATTAAATCCTTCCTGGAAAATTTCCTACCTTGGCTTCCTTTGGCAGGAGAATTGAAGCTTCCCAAGGACCCTTCCTTTCTTATCAACTCTCTTGACAGTCCACAGTTGTTTCAGTCTTACATAAGTGTGCAGTACAGAGAAATAGAGACTGAGCCAACTGCAGCATGACATTTCCTGTAACACAGAGTACAGTTCAGAAGTCTGTACATGGCCTCGTCTGCTCTTGTGACAATCTGATATAATGACATGTGCTGAAAGTAGGTTTTCTGTCAGAAACATTTTTGCAAAGACACCAGAATACAGGAAACCTTTAGTATATGGAATGCTGTTTCCATTAGGATGATTATAAACAGTAGTATGTTCTGTTTTAAAGAGTAATTATCACTTGGATACTGCTGAATCTTTTTTTTAGAAATGCTACATCTTCAGATTCAGAGAGAAACTTGATCTTCTCTTTCTCATACCTATGTTTTGACCTGACAGGTTCTTCAGATTAGGGGCAAAATTGGAATGGCACAGATTTACCTTTCTGTTTTTGAAATTAAAAATAAGAAAATTGAATAAATGCTATTTCACCTGGAAGTTAAAGATGATACTAACATGCAGTATTCCAAAATACATCATCAAATTTGACTATTGTATAATTAAATGGTCATAATTACTATCATAATGTCCTTGGTGGTCCTTTTTCTTGGCTGAAGGTTGCTTCTTCCTTGCCTAGTGCTACAGATGTATCACTTTAAAATACACCATGTGTAAACCAATCCTCCTTGTCTTTGGAAATGAAGCACACTCGTGACAGTCTCAATGAAATCAGTTTGCTTTCAAGTCACACATCTGTATAAGGAGAATGCTCATAGAATGTTTGCAAGGGAGTACCTGCATAGTTTTAAATGTTAATAGCTTACCAATTCTGGCAGAAGTTTAGTTCAGTTTGCTAAGAATAACAAGCTATAAGCAGCAGGGTTTATTTGTCAAGAATTCTCACCAGTACTTCTGTTAAATATTAAGGTGCTGTGGTGGTGTTCAATAGGAAGGGTGAGAAATAGGTCTGCCTTTAACTTTCTGCACTAGTCTTTCCTATTGCAGCCACAAACCCAATTGTGTTGTACTTTTTTTTTTCTTCTTTTAAACCAGTTGCAGTCACCCTATCATCCTGGACTGCTCATTTTTTTATTTGGTTAACCGCAGGAAAGATGATTTATTTTTAGAGTGGTTTCAGTTCTGCCTTAGCTGATTATAGACATTAAAGTTAGACCTAATAAAAAGTTGTTTTAGACCAGTCTGCCTGGGATCCAAGAGAACAGTGATAATTGTGGAGTTTTTGTGCAAAATGTTTTAATAAAGGCTGGGAAAAAGTAAGATTTCTCTTAAGCACCTTAATTGGCTGTTTTTATCTGTGATTGGTTTAAGAAAGTTGTTTTCTCACAGGTGGGGACAAAGTGATAGATGTAATAGATGTTGCAAGACAAGCAGACAGTAAAATGAAGCTCCATAATTATATTAAATACTTCACAAATCCTGACCGGCCAAAAGTGTTGAATGTGATCAGCCTGGAATTCTCGGACACAAAGTGAGTATTCACTGCAATTGTTGCAGGTGGGAAGTGGTTTTCACTAAGATGAACTAAGTGGAAAAATTAGGAGGCTGTGTGTTATATGTAGACAGCTACTTTGATATAATGTGGGTATAAAACACTTTTACTATTTCATAAATAATAATTTTGTAGGAAACCAAAATTTGAAGCTGTTATTTAAAAAGAGGTGTGCTTATTCTTGGTTATACTTATGGTTCCTTTTTGTTTGTTTGTTTGTTTTTAAAGGATGTCTGAATTAGTGGAAGTACCAGATATTGCCAGAAAGCTTTCATGGGTGGAAAATTATTGGCCAGATGATTCTGTCTTCCCTAAGCCTTTTGTTCAGAAGTATTGCTTGATGGGTGTCCAGGACAGCTATACTGATTTTCATATTGATTTTGGAGGAACATCAGTTTGGTACCATGTTCTCTGGGTATGAAGCCTTCCTGATTTATGACTGTGCATAACAAAATTTATTAATAGCATTATCTATCACCTGTATACATTGTTGTGCTTAAAAAGCTGGGGGAGGAGCTTGAAAGTGAGTTACTTGTTGGTGTTGCATTTTTATACTTTTATTTAGCATACTGTTGGTGACTTTTAGTAACTGATTAACTGAATGAAAATCATTGATATACTCAAGGTTTTAGTCATCTTGCAAACTTTGACCATATATATATCACAGAAGAGGCAAAGTGGTTTCATTGTATGTTTTCTCATTTGGCATGTGCAGATACCTGTAAATTCTTTATAGAAGATGGATTTTTTTTTTTTATACTTGTGATGGTTTAGGGTCAGGGCAGCCCCTTAGACCTGTAACAGATGCTCTCTGTTAACTCCCCTCCCTCCCCAAAGGGGAAGAGAAAGGGAATGAGGGAGAGACTTAGTGATTAGAAAAGGAATCTGAAACAGCTTTAATGAGAAATGCCCAGAAAAAGGGCAAGTGAACAAGCAAGCCAGCTAGCAAGCAAAACTAGCAAGCTAACACAAAGCCCAAAAAGCCTATAGACCCTCCAGATCCCTCTGCTTTATACCAGATATGATGTGTATGGGCTGGAATCCCTCACTGGTCAGTTTGGGGTCACCTGCCCTGTCTACTCCTCCCTGCAGGTGCAGCCTTTCACTTTCTGCACCCCCCAGTGTGGTGCACAGGGTCCAGCAGCAGCCTTGCCCTGCACACCAGTCACTGGTACTGTCTCTAACCACAGGGTGTGATCAGTGCCAGCAGCAGCCACTGCCTGTGAGAACAGGCTGCTGACTGCAGACAGGGCAGTCAGTCAGCAGAACTGAGCTGAAAAGTAAAATCAGTGAAGAGAATTAGTTCTGTTCTCTCTCAAACCAGGACAATACTCCAGTCAGGTGTTTTGGTCGATTTTGGTTTTGCTTCTTTTACATCACAAAACACCAAGTGGTTAGTGTCCTAAACTTTTTGGATTACAGTTGTAATAGGGGTTAAGATGCCCTAACACTCTGTAGTACAAATATGGGATACTTACCATTTAGATCAATCTGTTCCTTCATTAGGAATGATTCAGAGATTGTAGTATGCCTCCAGGAAGACAATGATTTATTTATTTCATATTTTTGTTTAATAGGGTGAGAAGATATTCTATTTGATCAAGCCCACTGATGAAAACTTGGCTCTGTATGAGTCTTGGAGCTCATCCGTCACCCAGAGTGAAGTATATTTTGGGGACAAGGTTGACAAATGTTACAAATGTGTTGTGAAGCAAGGACACACTTTATTTGTTCCAACAGGTAGGGTTTTACCTCTTATTACTAGGTTTTATCATGTTTAATCACCAGGAGTTAAGATTATCCTAAAATTATTGCATTATCAACAGAATCACAGAATCGTTCAGGTTGGAAAAGACCCTTGGGATCACAGAGTCCAACCATCAGTCCTACTCTACAAAATTCTGCCCTACACCATATCCCCCAGCACCACACCCAAACGACTCTTAAACACAACCAGAGATGGTGACTCAGCCACCTCCCTGGGCAGCCTGTTCCAGGGTCTGTCTACTCTTTCTGTGAAAATTTTTTCCCTAATGTCCAGTCTAAACCTCCCCTCTTGCAGTTTGAAGCCATTTCCCCTTGCTCTGTTCCTAATTACCTGTGAGAAGAGGCCAGCACCAACCTCTCTGCAATGTCCTTTCAGGTAGCTGTAGAGAGTGATGAGGTCTCCCCTCAGCCTCCTCTTCCTCAGACCAAGTAGTCCCAGCTCCTTCAATTGCTTTTCATAAGATTTATGCTCCAGGCCCTTCACCAGCTTCACTGCCCTCCTCTGCACTTGCTCCAGCACCTTCTTGTATTGGGATGCTCAAAACTGGACACAATACTCAAGGTGTGGCCTCACCAGGGCTGGGTACAGGGGGACAATCACCCCCCTCCTTCTGCTGGTCACATAATAATAATAAATGCAGAAATGCATTTCAGCAGACTCCTTTAAAAATGATGCAGAAGATCTTTTCTGATTTTTTTTGACAATATTTCTACTAGCTGTCAGCTAGTAGTATCTGATAAATTAGAGGGTGTTTTAAAGAAACTATTAAACTTCTTTACTAAAAAAAAGGGGGAAAAAAAATCTTTCAAACAAAACATGCCACTCCCCACAAACGTACAAATACCATAAATTTAGAAGTCTTTAATCACTTAAACCATGTTTTGCACTAAAGTGAGTGCCAGTAAATTTCTTGTATTTTCACTTGTCCAGCCCATCCATATGAACACTTTTTATTTTTTTATTATTAAAGATTTGTACTAGATACTGTGTTCCCCCTTTGTGAGGAAGCTTTAAATACATAGGGAGGGAAAATGATGCACAATTTTACTTCTTGGATAAGCTGAAGATGTGTTTAGTACCTTATTCTGTTATGGACCTCGTAGATGGGCTACTAAATTTTTCTTTACCTCTGAGTTTTGGTGTTTGCTTTCATAGTTCATGTTTGTGCAGAATAAATACTACATGATGAGGAGCTATATATTCTCTTGGCATTCTTGAACACCCAGAACCTTTAAAAAACTTTTTGACAAGAGATTACATTATTTTTCCATTTATCTAAGTGTAAAATCATACATCTGTGAACAAAGAATTCAGAATTACAGAATGAAGAACTTCATTGTGACCCACTTATCTTGGAAAAGACTTGGAAAAAAAACCCCACATCTCTACTGAAATCCACTTTTGCTTTTCCTGCTCATGCATGTTATAATTATTTTTTAATCTCTGAAATATGTTCTGATTTACATTCAAGATTAATTTTAAATGAATAGCACCTACTAGGATGCTCTTGAGAGTTACTTAAAAATTATTCAAGATATTCTGTGTGGTCCACACCAGATTTTCTTGTCTTGTTACATAGACCTTAATCAAAACTACAGCAAGTAGGAATGTATAAAAATTAAATCATTCAGTTGATACAGGTATGCCATAAAAGTCCTTGGTGTTGATGCAACAGTGAGGAGGCTTTGTTGTCAATTTTGTCAGTGTCTGGGGAGATGTGTGTTTAAGGGATTGAAATACATTCCTTGGAGAGTCAGAGGTGTTTGTCTACTGTGGTGATGTTGGTAAGAGTGAAAAACTGAAACTGTATTACCAAATTCAAAATGCAACTAGTACTACAAGGTATTGCACTGCACTTCTCAAAGAACAGAAGTAAACCAAAGTATAATATTAAATAAATAATAAAAACCCCCTTAGGTTGCATTTGCCATTGAATTCTACATTCTCTTACATACTGTTGTGTAACTTCCTTCCTAGGCCACATAGTAGGTATGTTGTCTAGTCAGCATAGTTGCTAGGTTTCAAGCCTTTATGTGTGGTACCACAACTACTAGAACTGGTTGCTCTTAACAGAGTTAGGGCATGGATTTAATGGTAGTTTGCAATATATAGTTGCTTGTGATTTCTCTGATCTTGCCTCGAGCTGGGAAGCTTCCTCTGTTTGTACATCTTATCTCCACTCAGTCAAAACATGAAGTATTCTACAAATGTATGGCCAACTCATCTTTGTATGCATGCAAAATCAGAAAAAAACCATCTTGAACTAAGATAGTCTGTAACAGTTTGTTTACACTGAAGCTGCACAGTGTCATTTTTAAAGGTGACTATTTTTAATCAGGAAGCCAGTATCATATGTTCTTCTGTGTACTTACTTGTCCTCAGTATTAATCAGTTAGATTGATAGCAAAATCTGTACTTGAAAAAATCAATGGGGGTCTTGTATCACCTGTCCACTCCCCAGTGGGAGCTCTCTCAATCTTAACTCCTTCAGAAAACAACAGTGCCTCTAGATTTCTGAAACACTGTAATTTACGTGGTTTTAAAATTCAGTTTGTACTTGTTATACCACAGGATACAAATTCGTTTGGTTGGTTTTGTTTTGTTTGTTTGTTTCTTTTTGTTGTTGTTGTTTCCAGGTGCAGATTTTTTACTTGCATAGGTATTTAAAAACAGGTTTAGAGTAACTTATGTACTGAGTTTCAGAATCTGTCATTTCAGGCTGGATTCATGCTGTGCTCACGTCTCAGGATTGTATGGCTTTTGGAGGAAACTTTTTGCACAACCTTAATATTGGCATGCAGCTCAGGTTAGTCTTGGCTCTTCCTATGTTTTTTCCTCAGTAAGCTGGATATTCTTTTAATGGATATTTTTCTTCATGCCCTTAACCAGGGTCGAATCGATACAGGCTCTCAAACAGACAATAGAGGAATTTTCAGTTAAAATGTAACTTCTCCAATGTTTGTTTCAAAAGCAAAATGAAGGGTCTGCAAGACTTTGACTAAAATGAAATAAAAAATTAAAAATAAAACAAAAAAAAAAGAGAAAAGAAAGAAAACCTCTGCTTTGGTGATTAGTGTGAGTAAGCCAACAGTGAGCAAGCCCAGGTGTGCAGTACCGAGATGAACTGCCCATGCTGAAGTCAGCATTGCTCTAAGGGCAGCTGTATTTAGTTTTTGTCCAAGATGTGGAGCTGTCTTCTAAACATTTTGTTTTTATTTATTACAGTGGAATCCTGATAAAATTCCATCTGTTAAAAGATCACACATTGGGTTTGTATCCTAGTTTTATGAAGTCCAACTTTATTCTTAGAAGTGCCGCAGTCAAACTTGATAAGGTCAGAGCCTGGATGAGACCAGAGTTCAGTCTTGTCTGTGGTCTTGTTGGGATTTAACCATGTGGAACTTGCCTTCTTTTATTTCTCATGGCCATGGTTATTTTATTTTATGTTGGACATTGTGTAAATTTGAATGATTACATAGTTGGATAATTGATGTTCTAATTAAAAGATTCGTGTTTTGTAATATATCTATTTATTCAGGTGTTATGAAATGGAGAAGAGGCTAAAAACCCCAGATCTTTTCAAATTTCCCTTCTTTGAAGCCATCTGTTGGTTTGTGGCCAAAAACTTACTGGAAACATTGAAAGGTAGACCTTGTTTTGTTTAAATAATACATGTATCTGCTTTTATATTTTTCCTCTTCATTGCTAATGGAGAAAATTTGGAAAATGATACTTTTGAAGCTGGACAACTAAACTTGATTATTTTTTAACCACATTACTTTTTAGCTAGTTTTTAGTGAATGCTGCACTGTGACAGTTCTAGACCCAGCAGTTCTTGGTTTTAGTAAATGATCTTTCTGAAAACTACCTCAGTGATTAAAGGTTTCTAGGGTAACTTTCACTGTGCAGAAATGACTTGGTGATTTGTGTAACTAAGAGTTCATAGCATGCTGCTGGAACCTTTGAACTGTTTTATTAATGTCTTTCATCCAGTGTTGATGAGGTATCTGATCAGTGAAAATATTCTAGATTGTCAAGACAGAGTATCTGAGATCTTGGCACATATATCCAGCCAGATAGAAATAATTTGCCATTATCTAAAAAAAAACCTTGTTAAGGATGAGAACACTTATTTCAGTGGCATCAGTTTTTCACTCAGGCTTCTTCCATATCATCTGAGATCTTTGGAGTAGCCTTTGATAGCCTTTTCTCTTCTTTCAGTGAATGACTCTCTGAATGATCCCGCTAAATTGTATCTGTGAGTTTCTTCTTGGTGGCTTCACAGCTGAATGAACAACAGTTTTCTTTGACCAGCAGTCAAGCTACCTGTTGTCTTCTGCTTTGTTGTGAAGGCAAAGGTGTCTGGGATGGCTTTTATAGGAAAGATGCATCGGTTCCTATGAGCTGTGTTAAATGATTTATGTCAGTGATTATCAACAGACATCTCAACAACCTCTTGGTCTTGACAGTTTCCTCATCTAGTCCTGTATTCCTATGTCTGTACTCGTGTATAACTGAGCTTGAGAGAGTGCCTGTCTGACTTCACCTTCTATTCTTCCATATTTTGTCCTCTGACTGCTCTGTTTAATCTTAATAATAAATATCATATTCCAGATATTTCAAAGGATAGAAATCAACCTTCAGAGGAGGCTTCTGAATTAAACTTCTGCTCTGGAAGAGATCAGAATATCACATTCCCTTTTTCTAATACGAAAAAAAAAGTCAGTTATTGAAAAATTATCTATTCTTCTTTCAGCAAATGAAGGCAAAGAACAACCCTTCTTTCCTAAACGAGTGTTTAAAGCTTCTGGATAAACCAAAAGCAACTCAGAAATCTTACTAAATGGAGCAAACTTGCAAAATTTTTTTCCTCCCAAAAAAGGAGTATTTTCTTCTTGAGAGCTTGCTTTGGTTGGTCGCACTCCTACATATTTAAAATTCACAAGCTTGTCAGAAGACCTAGGAACTGTAGTGCTGCTGGAAAAAGCAGTGCTATATATGTTTCTGTATCATCTAGCTTAACTATGAGTTGTGTCCCATGTCTGTGTGCCTCTTCCTCCCTCCCTTTTTATCCCATGACTCCTTAAGTACCTAGACAAGGAGCGTCTTGTGACTTGTCTAGTAGGGTAGGGGTATGAAGCTTGTTCTCATGTTACTTTTAATCTATGGCTTAGAAGTTTGATTGCGAAAGAGAATAGTGATGACCAACTTGTAAAATGCTGAGTGCAAGGTTGTTAGCAGCACTTGGTGTGAAATTCAGGTCAGTAAGCAAAATCAGCACAGTGTCCCTTTGTTTGTTTTTATAAAATGGTTACGGGGGTCATAAACATTTTGGGTTTGTCTTGTCATTGGCAAGAAGCCTTTTGTGATAAGCGCTGTGGAATTCACCTGGACTATTTCTTCATAGTTCTTGGGATTTCAGAATAGGTCACTTGTCCATCTGTCCCGATACTCATTAGTTTTGCTTACTCTTATGCAGTCTTTTGTATTGCAGCTAAAAAAAAATCCCCCCTGAGGTGCTGCATTGCATTCTCCAAATGTTGTCAACTCGGTCAGCTAGTGGTACAAAGACTTCTGCTGCATCTCCAAGGCCTGTCACACCTCATACCCTTTAATAACTAGGAGGCATCTTTGAGAGAACAGCTGTTTAGTAACAGAACTTCCCTTTTTCTGCCAGCAGACAAACACATTATCTGTAGGAATAGTGTTTGATTAGTGTATTCTTCTATGGGAGTAAAATGAGACAAATAGTTGTAGTGTTGGTCCGTTTGCTATTGACAAGTGAAAATATTTGTCAGAAGCATGGGGAGAGGCTGCAATCAACTTTTGAGTGTTTACGGAGCCATTTATCCCCCCTCCCCAATGAGAAGAGAAAATTGAAAAGGATTTGTAATGACTTAGGACCACCAGCTTTCTCACCAGCAGCTTCTTGAGCAGAATGATTTCCACTCCCCACTCTCTTTGATTTGGGGAGGAAAAAGGATGTAAAGTGTGAGAGAGAGAACTGTGATAATTGGAAAGGAGACAGAAAATGTTTAGGGAGTGGAAGTGTGCTAGTGTGAACCATTTGCTGTATGTATGAGAATAAGCAATAGGAATTCTAATTTAGAGATACATCCCACATCCTTCTGGTCCCTTTGACTATAGTAGTTCTGAATTAAATAAAAGTGATTTCTTTCTTCAAGTATGTTTTCTCTTGTTCTGTATTTTAGATTTGTTTTGTTCTAACTGACCTTTAGTGTGTTGTAAACTATCCCTAATTCACTCAAGAATAACTCAAAAAAGAAAATCTTTGTGTAGAATCACTTTAGGGTTGGGATTTGTTACTGTTTGGGTTTTTTTGTTGTTACAGTATGCACACCAATACAGAATGTCATGTTTCATTTGCTTGCACAATTCTTTCTTCCTTTTTTTTTGTGCTGTTGCCTAATGGTAGCTTTATTGTTTGAAAGGGTACGTTACTGTTTTGTTGCTTTCACTGTTAGTGTGTTTCTAAATTGGTATCTATGTCCTTTTTAGAACTAAGGGAAGATGGTTTCCAGCCTCCAAGCTATTTAGTGCAAGGAGTGAAGGCTTTACTTACTGCTTTAAAACTATGGATGAAAAAAGAAGTAAGTATAAGTGAATTTGTTTGCTGTTTTGGTGAGCTCTGTTTTGATTTAGAAGTGAAGTATACTTTTAAAGTTGAATATTATTTTTATCTGTTAATGAGTGCTGAAAGATCTACAGAGAGAGTATGTACTGCTGATGTGGGGAAGACTCATCATGAGCATTTTATACTCCATGATATTAATAACATTTTTCTAGACCAATTAATAAATTCCTGTATTGTAGCTGATAAAATAAGAATCTTGCTCTGCTTCAGGATAGGATAAGTATGCTAAAGTGTAAGATGATACAGTGAGGCTTCTTTCTGACAAATCTCTTCATGTAGTTGTTTCATCCTAGTCTGAGGCCATGGAGGGATGGAATGTCCTGATCTCTAGCATTTCCTTTTAATGTCAATGCTCTTGAGACTGCATTTCAGGCACACCTGAAGAGTTGGTTTAGATTCAGATGAGGATATTGACTTCAGTAGAATACTGTCATTGCTGAACACTGGCTGACTCTTACAAAAGCATCAATATGTTGTCTGTGCTGGCTTTGCTGATGCTCTGCTCTCCAGGAAAGCTGCTTTGTTTTGGCACAACACTGGGTCTGGCCTAACTCCATGTGTTTTTTACTTGTGCCTGAACCAATAAGCCCTCTTGGAACTTGTGCTTCTGGGAAGTGCTGTTCACAGGCAGGTGGTTTGGTCCTGACTGAACTTATTAATTCCAGTTCATTGCTGGCCATGCTGACTTGAACTGACTCTTGGAAGTCTGTTTGGTCTTTCTGCCCACAAGTTGCTCTTGTAAGAGAACTTGCTATACAAGAGGGGTGCATAGTGATGGATTATCTGATGTTTAACACTTCTAAGATTCAGCTGGACAGGGTGCTGGGCCATCTTGTCTGATTCTGCCAAAAGAAGTTGGGACTAAATGATCCTCAGGGTCCTTTCCAACCTGGTATTCTATGATTCTGTGGACAGGGATGTTGCACAATGATGCAACCAACATAATGAGCTTTATGGAACTGAATGTCAGGTGTAAATGCAGAGGTGGTTACTCTGTGTGGAATCTGCTGGGATCCAGTCTGTGTAGCATTGCTGATTCCAGGTGAACCTTTGCTGGCCCTCTGGAACACTTTGTTGTCCCTTTGGCTATGCCATTCTGGATCAAAGTTAGCTAGTAAGCAGTGTAGCAATATTTACACAATATTTGTTGTGTGTAAGCTGTTAAACCATGTTTGAATCCAAGCTATCTCTGCATCCATGGCATGGATAATAAGCAAGATAATCAGCCTGCTGGTAACTGAGATCAAACCTAGCCTGTATAAATCCTTATTTTAATTTGAAATTGGATTGGAATTCCTCTTTCCTAGATTGCTGCAGTACAGTTCCACAGCATTTGTGTACCATCTAGTAGCTCATTAAGTGGTTTGACTAATAGTTCATATAGAACGTGGTATGTTTCCTATTTTTCTGTGGAAAAAAAAATGAATTGCACATGCTGCATTCTGAATGCTCATTACCAAGATCTGTGTGTATTCCCAAACCACTGGCTGAACAGACACTTCAGCTGTGAGGAAACTGCACGGCACCAGTGATCTGGTCACAGCGTTGTCTGCTGTCTGCCATTTACCACATTTTGTACTTTGCACTCAACTTTTTCAACTGTTGCTTCGTAAGTGAGCTGATCTTTATTTTGCAGCAGGCCATGTGCATGATGGGCTTGTAGTTGTACGTGACTGAAGACAGGAGTAGCTTTGTACCTTGCTGTGTCATCTACTGATGCTGGGGAATTCAGGCAGGTCGTGAACAAGAAATGACAAAGGAATGCTCCTCTCATGAGAAGCCTGGTACTGAGGTTTCACATTTGTGCTGTGGAGTATGGCTTTTCAGGACATATGTGAATTATCTTAGTGAATAGTTCTGAACTATTTGCTGGAGAATTTAAAATGCATTTTCAGCAGGGCAGCTGTATCTTCATTTTTGCAACTTTTAAAGACTAGGAAATATTACAAGATGCTGAGACTAGAGATTGAGTGCTACTCCAATTATTTTACTTTTCATCTCTTGGTTTGAATTCAGTCTGTTCAAGGTTTTATCAGTGTGTGTATCCTCTGATTGCTTTGGTGCAGATCATTGGTGTGCCTGTTAGTTAATATAAACAGCAATGATGATGACATATCCAGTCATCTGAGCTCTTGGATTATAGCTCTGGCTTTCTTCCAGCTTACATAAGGTTCAGCTTTTCAGATGTTTGATTCATATACCAGCAGGATTATTTTGGTCAGCTGTTTGTGGGTTTAAAAGGATATTAATACCTGTTATAAAGACAAGCAAACAAACAAACACAACAACCCTCCCACCCCCCAAACAAACAAAACCATGAGAAATCGGGTTGGTGTTTTTTTTCCCATGGAGAGAGGGATGTGAGGTTTATTATTTTTATTTTTTATGTATTTATTTTGTGTGTGTGTTTATTATTATTCTTCATTGTGATGGTGGTCTCTGAAGATGCACAGATACATTTGCCTCCTAGGACTTTTTTTAAAATCTATATCTCTTGATTTAAGACAAGTTTCTTTTTCCTCTGTATATTTCCAACATTTACAAAACCATTCCTTGAAGCTCTTGAAGGAATCATAGCTTTTTTTCATGGTTTTCTTTACCTGCAATTTACAGCTGACATACTTTGGCCATTTTGTTGCTACTTTTCTCTCTAGTACAAGAGAATTCCTCAGTTCCAAAGGCTGCCTGTTCCTTTTCAAAGAACCAGTATGCAGAGACAACTTAAAAAGAAGTTACTTACTAATGATAATAATATTTTAAACATGGTGTTTATAGGTGTTTATATTTCCTGTCCATCCTTTCCTTCTGTCAGACTGTTAGGTTATATATTCATTAGGTTATATATTCATTTAAATTTATTCATATTTTTAAGTTGCTTGGATGGATATTTTTTTTTTTCTTTTAATAATTAGTACATCTTAATTGAGAAAGCTTTGGTGTAAAAAGAGGCCTTTTATAGTGGCAAACAAGTGGGCTTTCCAGTGGAACTTACTTTCCTCAAAGTGTTACTATAAATCATGCTGGCAAAATAATGTGCTTCTGACATAAGCTGGGTTTGCATTAGAAAGGCTTTTCAGTATTCTTATCTAGCAACACTTGGAAGATGGTATTTTGGAGGATTGCATCAGCCATTTCCTCTTGGAAGTCTTCATGGCCAGGAAGGCTTTTGCAAGAGTGATGTCATTAAGCAGAAAGGACTGTATGGTCCTAAAATGACCAGTAACTTGCTGGAAAAATAATAAATGATAGCAGCTGATTTAATCTTTCCTGTAGAATTAATGGCAGTGAAATGCATGATTATACCATGGTTGTACCATTCTTTCAATGACTGAGAGGAAGCCAGGCTCAATGAAATGCTCAGAGGATCAAATTGCTTCTGGCAATAATTTTTCTAGGGAATCTCATTTCTGAAATGTGGGTAGTTGAATGTGTTTGTGGGATGATTTTCCATTTAAATAGTCAATTGAGAAGACATCAGAATTCATGTCAGTCATTCTGGTCTATGTGTGAGTGCTCTTTTGTCTGTTTAATTCTAACCAGAAGTGTTTTGAGGCACATTTAAACTGTACATACAAATATTAAACATTTTTTACTAGATGTAACTGTAGAGTATTTAGACTTAGTTGGGGTGGTTATATATATGAAATCTGTATTTGATACTATTTCAGAGGATCAAAGGAAATGTAAACTGTTACAGCTTCCTACATTTTTTTATAAGGAATATTTTTTTTAAGTCTCTTTCTCCAACATGCTAGATTCTGAACAAGTTATGAAGGTAATTTTAAAAAGTGAAAAGTAAGGCAGAGCTAAAAATCTGAGTGTTGGTTACTGGCTATTATTCTTGATTTGCTTTTTAGATTACATTTTGTCTATAGTGAAATTTCCTTAGTCTTTAGCTGTTTTGAAGGTCATGACCCATGAGTTACTGAAGTGTGGCCCTTTACTGGCCATGAAGGGAAGAAAAGTTGATTACTGTATAGAGGGGGGAAAAAACCCTAGATGGTTGTTGGTATGGCTTTGTGTTACCCCTTCTCTGGATTCTTAGGGACATTGAGAGAGATCTGCTGCTGATTAAAGCTTGAAATGGAAGCTTCAGCATGTGTGTGTTGATCTGTTCTGGCAGTTTTCAGTCATGATGACAAATTAATCTGCCTTTTTTTTATTTTATTTTTTTTTTCCTGTAGATTTGTTTATTTTGTTTTACTTCAGCTTTTATCTGAAAAAAATGAATTAAGTATCTTCACTCTTTTCATCTGAAAAAATGAATTAAGTATCTTCACTCTTTTCATATAGCTTGTAACAGAACATGCCTTTGAAATCCCGGACAACATTAGGCCTGGGCATCTCATAAAAGAGCTCTCCAAAGTCATTCGCTCTGTAGAGGTAAGAGCAGAGGCAACCCTGTATAAGCCTGCAGAAAAAAACTGTTGGGAATACTAAGAAGCTATGGGTTCTGCTTGTATTCCATTCTCCTACCCTCTTGTTTATTAGTTCTGCTCTGGCTATCTCTTCAGTTCTCTTCCATATGTTTTATTGCTATACAGTATTTTTTTCTTTCTTTTTTTCCTTTCCTATACCAATGTTTTGTTCAGTTATTCTTTAATGAATATTGATTCTTGAAAAATTCTCACCCTGGCATGTGGGGAGAACCAGCCATTCTGAGAACTGAAGAGAAATGGGATCTGTTGGGCACAATGCATGTTTACCATATGCTGCCTTCATGAATAAAACCTTATGTTTTGGTGGGGACTTTTGGTGTTAAGCATTGCTATGATGGGAGGGTATAGAAGCCCCAAATGGGAAAGAGATGCAGTAGAGCTAAGCTTTGAACATCAAATCCATAGGAAACATGTAGTACTTTTCTAAAAGGTCCAACAATTCTATGTCTATAATTTACATTTAATTAAATGAATAAGAAGCAGCACTTAAAGTTGTGGATTTATTCCTCTGAGACTATTCTGAGGTATGTGTTTTTAATTAAAGGAGGAAAACAGCAAACTAGTTAAAACTCAGGGAATTCTTGGTGTGTGTCCAACTTCACGGTCTTCGCATGAAACAACTTCCCCTCACCACTCCAGACGAAGGATGAGGAAGCTGCGAGACCATGCTACTAAAACTCCTTCTAATCTGGACATCCTGGAACTCCACACAAGGGAGGTACTGAAAAGGCTGGAGATGTCACCATGGGAGGAGGCAAGTATTAAGTTGTGTGAAAAAATCGAAACCCCAGTAGATTTCTAATCTCTGTTGAAGGGAAAAGCTTTTCACATGCATAGGAATACAGGCTACTACTGTCATGTTGAGGTATGGATAGATATGTTTTCAGTTTCTTTCAAGTTTTCCTCATAGGAATTTCTCTCTGTCTTGATATGGGCTTTTTTTGTGGAGGTTTCTTCAGCCTTTTGGTTTAGAAGTTGCCCTAAATCTGTTCCCTACTCCAAGTATAGTTTCTGAATTAACACTGCTTTAGCTGTCAAGTGCTAATTTGGCTTAGTTGTATGAAGAAAAGGGAGTGTGCTAAGCTTTGATTTGGTGAGGCACTGAGCCAGCCTGTTCCTCTCTGTGTTTTTTGGATAGGTGTTTCTTGTAGTTCAGTCACTGTAATATCATAGCCCTGCTTTTTGGTCATGTTCCTATTTCCTGTATGACTCTGCCTCCCTACCAGTAAGCTTAAGGCTGCCTTTGGTCGGTCTCCATTGTGGGGCTGTGGACTTTGTGGTCATATACCAAAGGTAGTCTCTTGGAAAAATTCTTTTTTTTCAGGCTTGATGACCTTACTTCAAAAAAAGACAGAAATGGGAGGAGTGAGATAATGGAAATAACTAACTTTTTGAAAGGAAATGGGTAGCTTTCTAAGAATAAGAAATGCTGACAAATTTAGTTGGGACAGGGTGGACTGCTATAGTGGAGAAATACTGATTTGAGTCCTTACCTGGATCTTCAAAAAGCATGAACAAGAGACATTCCTTTAGCCCTCAAAGACATGAAAGCTGAACCTAAAATGTACCACAAATATTTAACCTATGGAGTTCATTGCTGCAAACAAATGTTTAGGAGTATCATTCATTGTCATTTAATGGAGAAGTGTATTGTTCCCTATCAGTATTGAATTGTTAAAAAAATGATAAAATAAAAATGTTGCATGTTCCTGGTTTGGCATATAAGTATATCACAGATCACATCAGAGCATGTGTCAAATGCAAATTGCTTTGAGCTAAGAAAGTTCTGCTTATGGCAGGTTACTTTCCATTATTGATGTTTTACTTCAAGTCAGTTCTAGGATGCTAATTTCAGGGACCAGAACCCAATCCAGGAGTTGCCTTATCAGTTCCAAGCCCAGCTTTTGGCTTGCCTGTCACTACTGGTATTTGAATTTTGGTTTTGAATACAGTGATAATTCTCCAAAGGAAATATGAAAGGAGTATTACAGTGAAGTTGTAGCTGTTTCAGCTGATTTGGGAGACTATAGATGATTCAAGGAAGATGATGCAATTTGCTCCTTTCTACATCCAAATGTGTTTTGTCTGAGCTTTCTTCAGTTGGTTATCAGGAAGGTAACCATCCTGGTGCTGATTTTAAGTTGTTGTGGAGTGGAGAAAAAACCAACTGAATTTACAGAAATCAATAATAAGCAACATTGCTTTTACTTCTTTAGGACCTCACAAGCTCAAAACTGAATGGGAGATTTAACAAGCCCTTTCAGCCATCTTCTACAGTACCCGAATGGCGAACAAAAGACAATGATCTTCGCCTCTTGCTGTCAAATGGAAGAATAATAAGGTACAAGGGGTTGATTTGGGATCACCTGTTCCTAGTCATTGTGGTCTAGAACATGTTAATAACATTTCTCTTCTGTTTGTGGAGCTCCCAAGTTCACTATTACCACTAAGATTCACATTAGGAATATAGAAGGGATATGTTGTGTCTGCTGTCCCCTAGTGGAGCCATGGTTATGGAGTGAAGAGGAGGTTGTTTGCGTGTTCCTTTGTTACCACGTTTCATTTGGTTGCTCTGTAGGGTTTGTACTGAAGGGGAATGCTTCAAAGTAGAAATGGTTGTTCTGTATTCATCCATTAGAGTGATTCTTATTAAAATTATTGTAGTGTAAAACTTTGTATCGTTATGGGAATGACAGGGAGTAAAATGGGCATATGTACAACTGGGAATGAAGAGATGAGCATAAGAGAATGTTCCTGTTGTATCTCAAGAGTGTGTTGCAAATAATGAAAGGAAAACAATTGCTTCAGGTTTGTAAGAGTAATGTGGTTTGGCTGGTTTTTTTTTTTTTTGTTTTTTTTTTTGTGTTTTTTTTTTTTGTTTGTTTGTTTTTGTGTGTGTGGGCTTTTTGTGTGGGTTTTTTTTTTGTTTTTTTTTTTAAATATTTTTAATTGCATTTTTGTTTTGTTTTGTGTTCTCGTGAGACAGAGATGAGAGACGCCCGTTTACAGATCGAAGTCTTTACACAGCAGATAGTGAAGATGAAGATGACAGGACAAGGTCAAAAAAGACAACTGTTAAGGTAGAAGACCAGCCCTCAGGATTTGAAGGAGAAGGGAATGCAGATGCCCAGAAACCACTCAACAGTAAGCTTCTCTCCAAGTCTTGTCAGTTGAACATTTTGATGATCACACAATCACAGATTCACAGCATGGTAGTGGTTGGAAGGGACCTCTGGAGATCATCTAGTCATGAAGCAGGTTTGCCTAGAGCAGGTTGCACAGGAACATGCTCAGGAAGGTTTTAAATGTCTCCAGATAAAGAGACTCCACAACCTCTCTGGGCAGCCTGCTCCAGTGCTCCATCACCCTGAGTTATTCCTTATCTTGAAGAGGGTCTAACTATTGTGAAGCCTGATCAAAATTTTACCAAAGAATAAAGAGAATAAACTAATAGATAAGCAGTATTAGAAGCTACAACAAAACATTTGTCAAACATTATCTGTCCACTGAAGAGAATAAAGTTGAAAAGTAAAACTCATCTTTTTATGTTAGTGCCATCTTGAATACTATGTACAGCATTTTCAGAGTGGAGGTTTAACTGGTATTCCCCATGAGTGCTTGTTCCTTTTGGTTTGGTTTGTAATGTGAGAGTCCTGACTTTTTTTTGAACAAAATATACTTCAGTGTGAGAAGTTGATTCACTGTAAAGAATAAAAGTTCATCACATGCAGTTAATTTTTAAGCCTCTCTTACATTTCACTTTTCTGTTCCATTTTGTGATGACATACTTGATCATACAGTTTGGTATGGTTTGTTAGTGAACAGGCTTATTCTATACAAGTAATCAAACATAAGCCAGCATTAATAAAATTTTATACCTGAAACCCTTGCAGAAATCTGCAAGGCTGGGAAAGTGTTTAGATTATTTATAAAACACTTAAAACTCACTTTCTAATACTTTTTAAACTATTCTTCCCTAGGAGTTAATCTTTGGTCTTTCTGTAGCCTCAGTCCTTCCTGCCAAGCGTTCAGCAGAGCTGATTGCACAGTCTGTTAGTAAAGTATCAATATTGAATGCCTGTTTTCAATAGCACTGTGTGCAGTGACAGATTGGTCCTTGAGATAGCTGTTCAGATCTCTGTATAGTTATAAAAGTCATTTCACAGTGGAGCTTACAGGGCTCAGAGGGTATGTGTTAGGAAACTGAGGGCAGCACTTAAAAAGAATCCTCTAGAGACTACAGTTCCCTTAGTTTCCTGAGCAACTATCTATAACAACATTTGAATCCATTGGCAGCCTGGATAGAAAAAAACCCAACATTTAATTATTTTTGTTAACAGAGAAGTTTGATCCCTGTTGACTATGCTTCCAAAAGTCACAGAGGACAGTATTTAAAAACCTTGCTCAGGAAAGAGCTCCCTCCTTAGTACTCGTGAGCCAACAAGGCATGTGGCCATATGTGGTGGTCTTCAACTCTCAAAATAAAACTAAGTGAATTAAACTAAGTTTTACACTTGATTCAAAAGTTTAAATCATACAGAGAAATGGTAGCATTTCTTCAAAACTGCTGCTGTTGATACAGAATGAGTATGGCAGAGTGTATCTAAAGGTAAGAAATATACTTAAAGTGAATCTTTAGATTGTTCTTCCAGAAACTGAATATTAGCACTATTGCTAATATTATTAGTTGAATAGTGAGAGTCTTCAAAATTCCTTCTTAAAGGTCACCTACATTTGATTATTTTGCCTTAACTGAAAGTCTACAGAGAGAGAAGATCCTCTTCTGCAGAGAATTCCATAAAAGGAACTACCTGTTTGTACAACAGCTGCCCCCTTCCTTTGTTCTTACTGGGATTTAGGCCAAGAGGCAATGTCCACAGAGATGACTTTAAACAGAAAAGCTCTACGTAGCTTTGTGTGTAGTGCCAAGAAACTGGTTTGAAATGGTGAGCCATTGTTATCAGAGAGACAAAGATCCAAGTGACGTACTTAACAGAGCAAGATGTTTTGTGTGGATGAAGAGAATGTGGTTTAAGATTTATATTTTTTTTTAATTCATTAGCATCTGATTTTTCAGATAATGAGTGCTTTTGGTCACCCCATTTCTGGAGTATTTCTCCCAGTCTCTAGAATTATGCAGAGCCATAACTTTACCTAAGGGTAGACTGGTTTCCAAGGTAATTCACAAAAACAACAAACAAAAAGCAAGCCCTAACATATATTCAGACTGGCTTTTTTTTTAAAGCTCAGTTACAAATCCCATTCATGGATGAGGAGTTGAGAGGCCCTAATAATGTGGTGTTGTGAAGATCAGTAAATATATCAGAAATTTGTGTGTGAAAGAAAAGGGTGAGAAAACAACCATCATCTTTTGCAGGGAAATGTAAAAAGCGTGGGTGGGAAACAATTGGGATTGGTTTGGTTTGTTTGTGAGAAGAGTAGAAAGGAATGCACCTTCCTGACTTTTTGAACAATATAAGGCAGAAAGAAGACTGGAGAGGTACTGTTCTCTGACTGCTTTGTACAGAGCTTGCAAACTATAGTAGTAGTACAAATAGACAATGATTTGGCCACATATGGGGATATTGGCAAAGCCAAACTTGATCAGACCTGAGGTTTATACACTCTGTTATGTCATATATGCTAATACCCAACTAGGAATGTCTCAATAATGTTAGGTTGCTTGGCCATTCATTCTGGATCATATTACCTGATCATAGGCAGATAACAAATAATTTGTCCCTCCTAGTAGGGTATCATCAGTTAATCTCTGTGAAAAGGCAAGAGGGCTTCTGAAGTATGAATGGATTTAGCATTGCTGTTTGTCCTAGAATTTTGTTTGCCATTTTGAAATAAGCTGAAGGCTTGAATTACCAGAAATCCACAGGGTTTTTTTGAGCTACAGTGATTTAGCATGTTCATTTAATTGTCATATGTTGAGCAGTACTTTATTTAGCTTAACTTCATACACAGTTTTGTTGCTCATTTACTGTGTTTGGGTGTTCCTCAGACTTCTTTCTAATACTATCTGAAGCTTAATTAGTTTTCTCTCAGCTTTGGTCCCAGTATTCATTTTATTCCCTTTCTGATAACCTGTCTCATTCTTACTATTCTTCTAATGCTAAAAATATTTTTCCACTTCTGCAGTGTTTAGAAATTAGTAATATCCCTTGAAATATATTTGATGCTGACTTGTGAGCTTTACCACAGTCCACCCTAGGAACAAAATCCTCCTAGAATTGCAGTGTATCTGTGGTTATGGGTGCAACTTCTATGCTTGGATAATTAATGAGTTATGAAGAGTTGTGTTCTGCTTTTGTAGTTTTATATAAAACTACGCTGAAAGCAAACCCAACTCAGATCAGAAATTAGCTCTAGAATGAAGACAAGGAAGACAAGGAAAGTTAATGTCACTGTATATGGAACTATAAGTACTGGAAAACTTGAAAAAGTTACATTGCTTTCTTTATTACTTTGACACACATTCTTTTTTACTATAATTTTGCTTTTCTCCAAGAAACTTGTGCTAGTTAAACTGCATATTGTAGTCTTTCACTCATTTCTATAAGTTTTCTGCCAGCAGCCTTGATACAGGTGTGCATAGAGCCTAGTGAACTTGAGCCTTCAATTACAAACACTTAGTAATGTGTTTCCTACTTATGGTTGTTTAGGAAATACGTTGTCTTTTAAGAGTACATGTTTCTGAGAGCTGCTTAGCCACTTCGTGTTTGAGTTCTTTCAGCACTTAAAGTAAACCATGTGGACTAGGTGGCTGATTTGATTGATTGCTTTGTCATATGCCAGTGTTTTTGATGTCTATTTTGACACCTCATTCTCTGATTAGTACCCTAGTACCAGCAGAAAGCATGTCTACTGTTGTGTTTCATCTCCTCTCCTCTTCTTTGTCTGGTCTTTCTGTGTTGAAAGCCAGTGAAATTAAGTTGTGTATCATCACAGTAATAATATTCTTTATTCTGTTACTCTTTAACAGGTCTGCATTTTAACCTTGATTGGCAGCTCTGTAGTAACACAAACCAGGCAGCATATGCCAGTCAATTGTGATGTAAAATTGCATGTAAAGCAGTGTGGTTTTTTAACCTTTAAATCACTTGATATCCTCTGACTTCCATCTTCAGCGTTCCTCTAGAACTTCTTTTCTTATTAAACAAGGACATTTCAGATTCAAAAGAGTCTAAGATAAAGTAATACTGAAGATTACTTCTAATTCACTTTTTCCTGAGAGCCACTTCTCTGATCCTAGCCTATATACAAAAGCAGAAATGGCCCAAGGTACCATCTGTGGTCAGCAATAGGCAATTCACTAGAGTTTTAAGCAAACTTGGCTTGTGAACCAGATCAGTGTGTGGATGTGCTTTTATTTACAGCATGGTAAAAAAGAAATGTTTCTTGGTCTTCCAAAATAATTGTTAAATATTATGTGTAATAAATGTTTGTTTTAATATTGTATTTTTGCTCTCCATAGTGTTCTTTGAAAGTGTGAAATCAGAACTCAGGAATGGATCCTCAGAGTACTCTGATATTTCTGATTCAGAAGAATCTGAGCCTGATTGCACTACACAGGTATATCAAGAAAAAGTCACAAAAGTTAATGAAGCAATGAAATATAACTTTGCTCGACTATTTTCTGATCAAAATTTATGTTAAAAGAGCAGTAACAAAGTGTTTTAATTCTTGTTCAAATTGCTACCTTATCTAGATGTTAAATAAGCAATAGAAAACTTCATAATGTGGCTGCTTCTGCTTTCCTGAACTGTTTTGTCAGCAACTTTGACTTGTCAGGCTTCCTTTTTAAGGCACAGAATCAGTAATTCAGAATTGATATATTTATTCTTCACAAGAGAATGGAACTAGTTTTGAATGAAATGTTTTATTTTAATGCCATTTCATCTCTAGTTCCTTCTGGGTTTGTATTTTTTTTTCTGCTTCTTAATTTGTGATAGTATGTAATGGAATCTTTTTTCCTGCATGTTTAAATTTATCTTTTTGTAATCATAGAATGGTTTGGGTTGAAGATCTTCTAGTTCCAGCCTTGCCACCACGGGCAGGCACACCTCATGTTGGATACAATCTATCCAAAACAAACTATCTCAGTAGCATCTGAAAATGCTTTTTATGTTTTTATGTGGCACCAAAGAAGATCTTAACAAAACAAGATAATAGCTTTATTACTAGCATTGAGTCATAGCTATAATTGAATTGCCCATTTGTGTCACTTTACGAGTGTCAGAGATTAACAAGATGCTCTTGTGAATGAAGCTATTGTATAAAAACATGCTTTGGTGATACAATGCACTTCCTTCATTCCAGTTCTGGTTTTGATGGTAGAGATGGTGGTGTCAGTCTTGAAGAGTTATGATTCTTCCGTGTTCTATCTTCCACTTCCCAACTTTCATTGAATGCCATGTACATTCCTTGGCTTGAAAAAAAAGTGATATTCTCTGTGCTTGTTGAAAGCAGATTTATTACCAAGATGGAGCATATGCATTGTAGCCCTTGCTTCACATAAAGGCATTTTTAAGCGCATGTGGTTGCTCCACATTTGAGAAGCTCCTGCCCATACAAGCTGTAATCTCAGCAAGAGCTGAAAAGCCTTTTCATTCATGAAATGAGACTGTGCTTCTGTAAGAGAGGCAGCATCTGTTGTGTGTCTGTTCCTCCTGGGCTCTAGATTTACCTGAGACCTTCTGTTACTCATCAGAGAGATGCTGCTTGATGAAAGTTATCTTTCCTAAGAGAGCAGGAACCAGAAACAGTTCCTTGCTGCAGGGTGTATCCCATTGGATAGGCATCAATTCTGGCTTCTGCTTGGAATCATGCTTCCAATATTTTTCCTCTACTTTGAATATTGAAGATATGAATCATCAGTGTGCTCCTTTTTAAAGAATACAATGATTTATGCACAGTTCAATGTGTGCAGTGTTTTTTGTAAGAAAATGGATTTTGGAGATGTATTCTTTATTACTGGACATGCTCATCAGGGTTACAAAATCTGGATGCTATATTCAAATTAACTGCAAAAAAGTTTACTCTTTTACTTAGCATAAATTGTGGTGACATCTTTATTTAGGAGGCATGGTGACCATTCTGCATACTGTTTCTTCTTGTTTCAGCAGAAGGATTCCTCCACAGAGGAGTCGGAAAGCTCAGGTGATGAAGAGAAACAGGAAGTAACATCAGATTTCAAAGAGGAATCTAAGGTCACAAGAGACCTTTGTCAAAATACCCAGAAGCCATCCAGAAATGAAACTCCCAGTAAAAAGTAAGCACATTGAGGGCATTTATTTATGAAGTGTTAGACTTTATCACATGTATTTGCAGTTCTGCTTTATAATTCCTCCAGAGAAATTTGAAATGCTTAATACTCCTTTATTTTTCTAGGGAATGTCCTACCTCGACAAGTACAGAAGAAGAAGCTATTCAGGGCATGCTTTCTATGGCAGGATTGCACTATACTACATGTTTACCAGGTCATACTCAAAGCACAGACTGCACAGGTAAAAGAACCTCTCTTCAGGAACACAGAAGCTACCCCAGGAGTCGACATAAAGACAGACAGCCATCTCAGAGCCACAAAACAATAGAATGTGGTAGGTACCTGAATTAATGGCACTGCTGCTCTCTGCTCTTGAACAAACTGCTCAGAATAAGCACTTAGTTATGTTTTTAGATTTGTAGTCAAGTTTCTAAGTAAACGAGACTGACATTTATAAAGGTGCTGTCTTTGTTTTGGGGTAGTTATTTGTTGTGTGGTTTTGGTTGTGTGGGTTTTTGTTTGTTTTTTTCCTCTATAAATATGTTGCTTCTGAAAACTGGGATGAATTTAGCTTGAGAGGTCATCAGAATAGATGGCAATTCAGATTGCCATCTAAAAGTTTGATGGCATCCTTACAGGAGTGGCAAATTTATGCCTAGATTCTAAGTGTAGTCTCCTTATGGAAAGTGCCATCTCCTTCAGAAGAGATTGACAGAACCTACACGGTTGAAGTTTTCGTGGTGTGTGTGTTACTTAGATATCCATAGGAATCTGCTTGGTGATTTTTCATATGTTATTGGCTTTATTCCTGAAGCTCTGCTGTGAATGCAGTGCATTAAAGGAGATTGTAATCTTGAAGAGGAGAATTCAGAGGTAATTTTTTTTGTTAGTGGAATTTTGATGTCTGTGGAAAACAGACATCTGTTAAATGCATTTTGGGAATGACAGACAGCAGAACTTTAATGCCTGTGCCCTCAAAGGAATCAAAATCACCTCTTGTAACAGAGAGAAAGTAAGTCATTATGTTTAAAAATTCTTTGCTTGGGAAGGAAATGGAAGAAGATTATAACTTTGCTGTAAAACAAATAGAATTCCACCAACAAAAAGGGTGCAAATTCAAAGAATTAATAGTGTTGATTTTTGTTTGTTTGGATAACAGGAAAGCCTAATGTGATGTCATGGACTGTGTCCTGGTAATTGAAGCTGTATGTCCTTAAAACCCACCAACTAAATAAATAAAACATCCATGAACAAAACCTTTAATCAGCAAACCATGCAGACATGTAACCTGTGCCTTTCCATCTTTGTAATGTCCAGATTCCTCAGTTGTGGTGGGTTCCCCAGTTGGGCTGCAGGCCAGAAGCTAAGCACCCATGCAGCTGCTTATTCTCTCCTGCCCTGTGGGATGGGGGGAGAATCAAAAGAACAAAAATACAAAGGTTCATGGTTTGGCATAAAGATACTTTAAGTGAAGGAAAGAGGTAAACAAACAAGTCGTGCAAAGACAATTGCTCAGCACCTTCTGCAAGCAGGCTGGCACCCTTAGTCTCTGAGCAATGACTACCTTGGAAGACTGCCTTTCCCCCCAGCTTCTTCCCTATAGAACAACTAGGAGCTTGTGAAGGACGTGGAGAACAAGTCTTACTAGGAGAGTCTGAGAGAACTGGGGCTGTTTAGTCTGAAGAAAAGGCTGAGAGGAGACCTTAATGCTCTCTACAAACTACCTGGAAGGACACTGTAGAGGGATAGGCACTGGTGTCTTCTCACAAGTAACTAGTGATAGAACAAGAGGAAATGGCCTCAAGCTGCACCAGGGGAGGATTAAACTGGACATTAGGAAAAGTGTTTTCACTGAAAGGGTTGTCCCTAAGAACCATATCTGCATGACATTTAACTGCATCCAGGGATGGTGATTCAACCACTTGCCTGGGCAGCCTGTTCAGTGCTTGATAACCCTTTCAGTGAAGAAACATCTCCTAATATCCAACCTAAACCTTTCCTGGCACAACTTGAGGCTGTTTCCTCTTGTCCTATTGCTTGTTACTTTGGAAAAGAGACCGTCACCTACATATCTGAAGCCTCCTTTCAGTATCTACAGCCTCTTTTCAGTTAGCTGTAGAGAGTGATATGGTATCCCCTCAGCCTCCTTTTCGTAAGACAAAACAACCCCAGCTCCCTCAGCCACTCTTCATAAGACTCGTGTTCTAGGCCCTTCACCAGCCTCCTTGCCCTTCTCTGGACCTGCTTCAGCACCTCGTTGTCTTTGTTATAGTGAGGGGCCCTGGACTGAACACGGTGTTTAAGGTATAGCCTCACCAGATGACCACTTCCCTAGTCCTGTTGGCCACAAAACTTCTGATACAAGCCAGAATGCTATTTGCCTTCTTGGCCACCTGGGCATACTGCTGCCTTCTACTTAGCCAGCTGTTGATCCATACCCTCAGGTCCTTTTCTGACAGGCAGCTTTCCAGCCTCTTCCCCAAGCCTGCAGCATTGCCTGGGGTTGTTGTTATCCAAGTGCAGGACCCAGTGCTTGGCCTTGTTGAACCATTGGCCTCAGCCCATTAATGCAGCCTGCCCAGGTCCCTCTGTAGAACCTTACTTTCATTAAGCATGGTGTAATATGGTATGGAATATCCTTTGATCAGTTCAGGTCAGCTGTCCTGGCTACATCCCTTGCCTCCCTCTAGCCTACTTACTGCAGGGGGCAGAGTGGGAAAAGCTGTGAGACTGTGGAAGCACTGTTCAGCAACAGGCAAAACTTCCATGTGTTAGCAACGCTGTTTAGGCCATAAATTTAAACTATAGCACCGTGTGGACTGTTAAGAAAAAATTCCATTCCAGCCAGACCCAGTACATGTGTCAACCTCCATGGGTGAAAAAGGCAAAACTGTGCTTCTTAGCTTCTTAGCTTTTTCTGTTGCAAAACCTTTCAGTCTCTCCAAATTTCAGTTGAATCGGTGTCTTGGGATAACCTTAATTTTACAATTCTACTGTATGTGTGTTTTCAATGTGGACACTTCTTGTATGAACTCATGATAAAAAGCCAGGGTAGAAAACTGTAGCTTAACAAAGTAAGCAAGCTGTCTTCAACATCAGTGCTTTCAAATGTGAAAATTATATTTTTCCGACCTTTTTACTGTTATATATGAACCTTTAATTAGGTGAATGTATACTGTGAGATTGTTTTCCACTTTACTGTGTAGAACCAAGCAGCTCTGAGATTTTATTTTGTATATAGGAAATATTTTCCATTGTATTTTCTTCTTTTAATTTTAAGGTAATTCAAATGTATAATTAACTTTGTATTGCTGGTTATTGATTTCAAAATTTAAGCTTGTTGAACTTCTCTTTAGGCAGGTCTGTGAAGGAGGAGGAAGGAGACTTGGGGACTTCAGCATGGGCTAAACACCTGAATGAACCTTCGAGGATTACCCCTCAGGTAAAGCAATACTTTAAACATTCTGAACATATTTCTATAGGAAAAAGAGGTTGTGAAGCTGTCAGTATTGTGGACAGTTATTTCCACACTGTGCATCTGATCATAGATACTTCTGGTTCTGGTAACTGAGTATTATATTTTTGTCATGCTTTTTTCATTGTTGTTGTTTTGGTTTTGGTTGTGTTTTTTCCTTTCAAACTCTCTTCTGTCATAGTGGCTAGTATCAAGATGCTCAGGGCAGTATCTTGAAAAACAAAAAATACTTATTTTTAAAAATAAGTGAATTTACATTCAGTCTGGTAACATTCAGGACCGTGGTGCTTGTTCGTTGTCATTCAGCATTAGAACAAGTTGATAATCTATGTAGTGAAGACACTTGCACAGGAAATTGGTACTGCCAGACTGGTACAACCTTTCAACAGCCAGCAGGCTGTAATATTTTTGTTCTCTAATGTCCAGGTGGAATCCAGCAAGCAATATATAAATGAAAGGCTGTGTGTCTCACAGTCTAAACTTTTTCAGTATTTCTATACTTGTCTCTATTAGAACTATTAGAACAATGAATTAAACAGAACAACTGCAGTTTCAAAATAACAGTGCTATTTAATAGCTGTGTTTTAACTGCATACTTTGTAGTGTTTGGCTTTTTTTAATAAGAGTATCTAACTACATGATACTCCTTACAGTTTGGAATTTTCAATTTAGCATTCGTCCTCTCAGCAGCTGCATATTGAAAACAAATTGCCTGTTTAAGTAGTCAAGTTATGGGATGGCTTGCTATAGCAGCCAGTTTAATCAAGAGCAGTAGCATTTGTTTTGATCCCAGTGAACTAAAATCAGTAAGAAGAAACTGAGTATACAAGTACGTGTAATTAATCTACGGCTTTGCCTTTAAGTGTGTGTGGAAAAACTTGCATGGAGATAGTATATTGTGTCTTATTTTTAGGAGATAACTATGCCAAAAGAAATGATAGAATCATAAAGTGGTTAGATGTGGGTGGAAGTGAAATTTTTTTTTTTCAAAGATAGAGTGGTATAATCAGAAACACGAGTTTTTTTCCAAACTATAATTTGTAGCCAGAAGGTATTAACTTCTCCTTTTTTCTTCTCCTTTGCATATTAGGATACAAGTAAAACTCAAAAACACATAAAGGCATCAGAAGCTAATCATAAGGTTCAGGACAACAGAAATATAGTCCACAACAACAGCCTGAGTTTTCAGCATGGGAAGTACACACGTGACTCCAGTCTGATTCAAGGAGAATGTCGGCTGAGTGATGGCAGCCTTAGCCCTGACAGGCCCTATGGTGAAACATCCCTGTCTGTGCCACTTCATCCAACAAAGAGGCCAGCATCAAATCCACCCCCTATCAGCAACCAGGCAACAAAAGGTAATGTTTGCCTCTGTCCTCTTGCTGGAGTGAAAAGTTAAACCAGAACAAACCAGCACAAATTAAAAAACCAAAACAACTGAAAAAAAGGCTTAGACCTTGAGAAATAACTATAGAATGGGCATCCTGTGGACACCAGATTTTGGCACAGAAAGTGTGGAGGTGGAATTAAGAAAGGTCTGGACGGGTGCGTGGCCAGATGAGACTTTGACAGTTACTGTTGCACCTCTGCAGGTATATCTGTTACACGTTTATGATAGGGTACAGAACCACAACTGTGCTGTGAAATACTGGCCTGACTGAATCAGATTTGTCTGTTGGTGTGAAGGCTTAAAAGCTGGGACACTTCAAAAAATAGTCTGATGATTGGACTGTTTAGTTTTTAGTTTCTAGTTAATTTTCTATAGTTTACTCAAGGGAATAATTTATTAGAGCAAAATTCAGGAAGCTGAGTTTAGTTTCTCCCCTAGCACACCCTCTGCCCTTCCCCAGGTCAGAAACATTTGTAAATAATGTAATCACTTTACTTATGATTATGTCAGCCAGAGTTTAGGGAAAATAATTCCTGGTTTTGTTACAATTCTGACTGCCCTGAGTGTTTGCTCCCAAACAGAAATGATGAGTTGTGTTTTGTTTTGTTCTTTTTTTTCCATTTTTTGTTGTCTGGTTTATTTTAAACTGCTCGAGGTGAAAATTTTGCCTGCTGCAGTTTGAAAGTTAGGTTTCATCTTTAGTCTATGATGACAAAAATGTGTCCTGAAGTTCCCGACTGAATTTCACGGATTTCATTTTTCAGGCAAACGTCCAAAGAAAGGAATGGCAACTGCTAAACAGCGCCTTGGGAAGATCTTGAAGCTGAATCGGAACGGCCACGCACGCTTCTTTGTTTAATGTAGCTGCTACTTCTACTACTGCTGTCTTTCCTACACAGACCAGTATTGAGGTCAACAGAGCCTGGAGCTGCTGTTACTCCTCTGCTTGAAGCAGACTTGCATGTACCATATAAAACACTGCCTGATGAACAAAAATGAGAAAGGAGGAAAAAAAAAAAAAAAAAGAAAAGAAAAAAAAAACCAACCAACCCAATGCTGCATTTTCACTGTGCCACACCTGCTCAGCAATAACCATATGGGAATGGGGGAATCTTCAGAGAGACATGGACTGTGAGATATAGTCTCTCATCAGGGCTTGAATATCATTTGTTGCTGGTAGTTTCTGATCTAATTAATGAGGGGAAGTTGATGAAGGTGGCTTATCAATAATTTATTTCTGATAGATTTTTTTGACAACTTTTAAATTCATTTTAAAAAACCTATTTATTTGGAAGACTGTTTTTGTGGGTGTTGTTAATTTAGATTTAAGAATGTGAAAGGTTTTTTTATTGTTTTGATAATGTATGTTTGGTGCAGTGGAGAGCCACATTAATTGTGATTAGTCTGGACTCCTAAATTTGATATTCAGGTTGTAGTCTTAAATAGGGGTGAGATGCATTATTAATTATTTTTTAAATTAAGGCATACGGAAACTTTTTTTTTCCTGCTTTTTGTAAGCTATCAGCTGGGCTTCTATTGACTTGCAAGTTGCATATACTCTGCCAGCTTGATTATTTTTTTGATCTGTCCTCTTTCAATACAGATTTATTTATTTGATGGGCTAGAAGAGACTCCTAAAGAATCTTCTTATGTCAGACCGGTAGCTGACTTATTTTAAATGGCACCCCTTTCCTCCAAATTGGAATGTATCCTTTTCCTCAGGATAATCTGTCTGTGATGATTTTCTTCTGTACAGGTTATTTAAGAGTTGGTACAAAGGAGGGGAACACATCTTTTTGGAGGAACGGGGACATCAGTTAAGATAAATATTTCTTCAGAGCAATTACTCTGAAATAACTCATAAGATATACATTGCAGTCTTAAGATTTGGTGTATTACTTAATGTAGCATGGAAGAAGCATTAAAATATTTTTGTGCTTTAACCACATTTTACTGAAAAATCAGGAAGGCAGGAGAATGTGTGTTACTTTTAAAGCTGGGCAAGGCAGCCAATTAAAAGTCTTAACTGGTGCATATATATAAGCATTAAGTAGCTTACTGGTATCAGAATGATCATTTGTGTCAGGCTTCAATACAGAGCTCATAACAAATGCTGATTCTGAATGATTGTAAATAATTTTGATTTTAAATTTGTATTTTTCTGTAATATAAAATTAAATATTTAACTTTTAGGGGATGAGGATGAAGGCAGAAAGGGGGAATAATTTTACTTGATTCTGGAAAAAGGGCATTTTGAAGGGTCCAGCCAAAATGTAAACGTTAATATGCTTGTGACAAGGATATTGTTGGTTGGTTGAGGTTGTTTTTGGTTGCTAAGAGTAAAAATACTCAGGCATAGGTAGCTATCCAAGTCATTGAATTGATTTAACTTTCTATACCAGTTTTTCCTTCCTCCGTATTCTATACTGGAATCGTTTTCTCTTGTTGTGGTTTAAAAGCACATACAGGTGGACTTCCCAGAATATTTATGCAGTTTTTTTTAATCTAGGCTAGCTTATGAATGCTTTTACAAACTTATGGAAAGAGTTTTGATGTCAGGTGGTTTTGACTGTTGCAGGGTCAAACCTAGATAGCACGATGTTAACCTTTTTCTACATTGAGAACTCTCAAAATGTAACTGCAAGTAAGTCAGGTAGCTTTCATGGCTTTGCTTCCTCTGGAGCTTGAAAATTATAACTTAGGAGTGTTTTTCTGCAGCCCTGCTTTTACATTATATTGATTTGACTTTATAGTTTTGTGTGTGTGCATATAGGTTAAATTTTTTTAAACTTCTCTTTGTTTGCTAAAGTTATTTCATAAAAGCATATTTTCAGGTTTTTTAAACATTATTTAATGCAAGCTATCAACCCTATTTAGAATGACTGTTGGAAATGGAGGTAATAAGGGAGTTCTAAAAAGAAGATAAGCTAAGAGCTACTCTACAGGTGCTGAAAGTGACTATAAGTACTTGCTGTTCTCAGGTGCTATGTTTTCCTGATGGAAGTAGTAAAAGTTAATATTTTCACTATCTTCTAATATGTTCTCACCAAAGTAAGTCAAAGAAATAAATCATGTTGTCAATACTAGTTAAAATTATATACCCATCTAAATACTCTCTGTACTTGAGCAAATGGATTAATGCCTGTCAGGCTTTGGAAACTGTTTTAGCTTTAGCATATTGAACCAAACTGTTTCCTTCTTGCTGGCTGTATAATTTTTAAGAATAGAATATTCCAGTTTAGGGCAGCAGATTCAGAGCAGAAGGAAGAATGAGCTCTCTCTTCTTAAAGGCATTTTTTTGAGAACACCCATCTGAAATAGAAGTATGCCAGAATAGAATCTGGAGTAAGGAATTTTAAAATAGGGAGTATGCTTTCTTGTACATGTGACTGTCTTATACAGACTCTCTTTTCTCCATCTACATTATTTATCTGTATCGTAGTATTGGAACAGAGATGTGGCTGGACCCATATATATTGTTTCTTCTTGGTTTTATTCTTTCTTTATTCTACTTTCTACTATTTTTTTTTCAAAGTGGCTCTCCATTGTCATGAATTTATGTAATAGTCTCCTCACAGACTGTCAACAGGCAGAGGTTCATTCCCATTTTCTTCACATATACATGCTTCCAGCAGAAGTTAATTCTGATGTTCCACCTCAGAACAAGTAGTTTAAAAAAAAAAATTTGCCATGATGAGCAGTATTTAAAAAAAAAGGAAAAAAAAAAGGAAAAAANGGCCTCACTTGTTTTGTGTACTTGTATGTAGGAATATTTTTATTGTGTTCTAGATGAAAATACTACTGCACCAATCTTTCTGTAGATGGACTGAACCCTATGTTGTTGTAGTGGAGAGAAAAAGCCCTGTTTTTTGCTTTGCTGTCTCACTTAAGGTGGAAGAGGGAGGGAGTAGGGAACACTGACTGGACATCAAAGAGAATTGAGCCTACTAAACTTCTTTTTAAGGATGATCTTTTTTGAAAAGTCTTAGAACTTGGATTTGGCATAAAACTTTTTTTTTTTTCGAGACAGAAAAACAGGGCATGAAATATTTTAGGGGTTTTCCCATTCTCTGATGTTCTCATGTTCCTGCAATTGAAAAAAGAGAAACAAACATGAAAATGGAAAGACCACCTAGAAACCATATCAAAGACTCTTCCAGCAACTTTCCCTTTTCTTCTCCTACTATACTTGCTAATAAACCCTGGCTACAAGGTAGCCTTTGTTGACCTCTGAGGTAGATTACCTATGCAACCTATAATACTCTACATGAATCCATTCTTAAAGGCAGTTTTGAAAGGGTTAGATGTTGAGAGTTAAAATTGTTGCTTTCTGATCACATGGGGGATTTGTGTTTTGGTGGTGAAGTGCTTGTGTTACCTTTAGTAGATTTAAAGAGCACAGTGTCATGCTAACATTCTAGAAGCTTCGGCTTTCCTTAGGCTTTGCTCTGTGGCAGAAGCTGCCTTCATTCACAAGGCCGTGAAGTCCTAAACGCTGAACATTTTTGCAGGGTTGCAGAGGCAGAACTGATGTGAATCTCACTAACCCCCTGTTTGGTGATTGTGGAGACTAGGAGGAACCGAAGCTAGAATGACCTGGTACTGCAAGTCTGTGACTAGTGCCCTGTTTGGGCTCCACATGCCCACCTATCCCTTCACACACCCCCCCATGACCCCCAAATCTAGCGTCTTTCCAGAGTTTCAGTCACCTAGTACTTCCAGACCATTAAAAGCTGTTTGTAGCTCTGGGGTTGAGTAAGCCCAGAGTTACTCTTTCACAGAGAAATATAAATGGAACCAAGGGCCTTACTATTTGTGGTTAAACAAGATGAAAAGCTGCAACATCCATTTTTCCAAAAGAACCCACAAAAGAAAACACCCCAGTAACCCTCTTTGTGGGAGCGTATGAGTGAGAAGTCATGCAGTGGATGGGAAATATAAGTAGCACTGATAAGGAAATGCATGTTCTTCATAGGCTGCATTTCTGGTTTTGGAAAAAAAAAAAAAAAGACTTTTTCTACTTTTAATATAAATTAAGCCATAAGAGTTTCATGCTGTGGGAAGGGAATGAAAGGGATCACTTTAAGAGATTATATTGATATGTATTGTCACTTCTGCTGGGAAATGTCTATTGCTGCCAATGCTTTGGTGAATCCTTTTTTTTAAAAAAACAAAAAACACAAGGAATTTGAAAAAAAAAAAAGGGNNNNAAAAAAAAAAAAAAGAGAAAAAAAAAAAAAAAAAGGGGGGGGGGGCTAGTTCTTGGCTATATTTTACTAGTTTTGTAGGAATGTTTTGCTGGCCCATTTTGTCTCTTCCTCTCCTTTTTCTACTCTCATAGTCTAATTTATATCTTTGCTTCTAATCTCTCTGAAAATATTAGCTTGTCTGCTCAGTAGGGGTCGGTGTATGTGTGTCTTCCTTTTTACAGAAACGCACTACTGTGTTAAGTATTTGGCTGGGAAATGGGATGCTGCAGCTTTAAGAGCATTTTTTCCAATTCATAACAGTATTTCCCATCCTCTTTTGCCTGCAGGCAGGGAAAGTGTATGTACAGTATTTATTTTGTTTTGATTTTGCTTTAAATTTGTAAGTTTCTATAAGTAGTTCACATTGATTATTCTAGGGGAGGACAAGTGGCTTTGTTTAAATTTGTATTTGATATTCATAGTTTCCACTTTCTGTACTTTAAAATACTGAAATTAAAAAATTGTATTGCTTATGTTTTGATTTTAGCACTCTAAAGCGTTTAATTTCTTCACACTTTTGCTCATTTGCCTCATTTTAAGTGCAGAAAACTGTACACGGTATTGTGAGGAGAAAAATGCTTTTCTAAGTCTGATCTCTGTGCCCTTTAATTGTCACATTTGAAAGAAGACATTTTCTGGAAAAATGTGAGGGAATATTCTCAAACTGGTGATTGGGGTCTTTTTATTTATGTTTTTTTTCTAAGTGCAAGTCTCATTTCAGTTCAGGTATATTATATGGCAAGTAAATGCATCTTGTGAAGATGTCTATATATTATTTTTCAATCCTAATCTAAAAGCAAGGTGGAACTGTGATCTGTCGTATTAGCAGATCTAGAACTGTAAGAGGGGTGTCAGATGTTTTCATGGGTTTGTTCAGGTTTGTCTTATGCTAAAGATGACTGACTCATCTCCTCATTTAGGAAGAATTTCTTCACCATGGGGGTGGTGAGGCACTGGAACAGGTTGCCCAACGAGGTGGTGGAAGCCCCATCCTTGGAGATTTTCTGAGACCAGGCTGGATGGGGCTCTGAGCAGCCTGATCCAGTGGGAGGTGTCCCTTACTTCTCAGCCTGGCTTTTAGTTTGCAGAATATTTGTGGTTGACCATAACAACTGGGAGATGTGTTCATGGACCGGGACTTCATTGTGCCAAGTGCTTTACAGACAATGAAGAAGAATGCTGACCTCATCAAACCCTGTGCTGCTTAAGTATAAGATGGAAGTAGTTTTAAACACCCCAGCAAACTACTGAGTTCTGTGGCCTAAAGTTCAAAATAGTGTTGTAGATTTTGGGGTGGAAACTTCTGTGCTGTTTCAAAAACAAATTTAAATTGAG
Source organism: Chloroceryle aenea (assembly GCA_013399075.1). Lineage (NCBI taxonomy): Eukaryota > Metazoa > Chordata > Aves > Coraciiformes > Cerylidae > Chloroceryle > Chloroceryle aenea. The sequence goes on from VWZY01004021.1 coordinate 238,161, forward strand.
TGGAGTAAGAAATCATGAGGGGGAAAAAAAAAAATCATGATTTAAGTACAGAGGTTGTAGATTAAGTATATGTCCAGAAATCAGTTCCTGCTGCATTTTGACATGCCTTTAGATCTTTTCAATTACTGGGTTAAAACCCCTTTTAAATCTGGTTAGCCAACGGTTTGCTGAAGGTCTGAAGAACTGTTTTTCTATCAGAGCAACCGCACATTTGGGAAAAGTCTCCATCACTGTGAGTGAAGAACAGTACTACAAGCTACACATTTCCATAAGACAGACTCATAAGGATTTGTCACACTGAGCTCACTGCTCGTACTAATGTTTTGGGCTTAGTGATAGACTTAGAGCACCTCAGTGGGCCACAAATACAAGTTTCATACCCATATAAAAAAACCTATATAAGCACCTTTACTATTATTCCTTTTGTTTTTGCTAGCTACACTCCAGAGCTTTTCTCTGTCACTGTTGTTCTGTGTCTACTAGGTAGGATAATACACTGGAAAATATGTGAAATACCTCTGAAGTGCTGCTTGAAATGCTAATGTATAGTCTGCAGCACTTGGAGCCATAGTTCCCATTAGAAGTCAGAGTTTCTGGTTTTCTGCTTTTCTGTTTGAGGAGGGTGGGGCAATACTTAACTGGATTATTGTTTTCTAATAGACAGATGGATTTTAAAGATTTCAAGGCTACCAAATATGGCAAAGGAATTCAATTTCTGAAGTCAGGGAATGGGCAAGATGCCCTTGTTGGTATCTAAAGACTAAAGTTGTTGGTTTTGGTTTTCTGTTGATATATTTTTTTTCATAATCAACAGTATTCTCCTGCATTTGAGGTAGACTACCCCCTTGTGAAGTGCCTACAAACTTGGTTCTGTGTTCAGCTTTTCTAGAGGGTTTGTTGTGATCTACTTAAGTTGTGAAGCTATTGTCATGGTGGCTTATTGGTCAACACATTCAACCAATCCTTCTCTTGTTTGTTTTGTTTAGACATAACTCGGGACTGATGATGGAAACCTGAGTAGCAGAATGAATATGGTGAAGTCAGTTATGCCAAGTGTTGACTTTTATAGAAACATACATTTATTTATTTATTTATTTATTCTTTGTGTAGAAGTAGTTTTCCTGGGAGCCCTTGAAATTACACTTTTACTGCTGGTAAGTGACGTCAGCTCTCTCAAGCCAAAGTTAATGAGGACTGAAACTGTCAAGCCAGAATATTACTGTTACTCGTTCTGATACAACCAGGAATTTCAAATGCTTTTTTTTTTCTTACAGCGGTCAATGACTAAAGTCTTTGCCTGCAGAGGAGATAGTTGGTGATCAGGACATTGAGTGAAGTCTGTCATTGCCAGAGCTCGTAGTATTCCACCTAACAGCTGGCTTAATAGGACAGTTTGCTTTGTCTAGACTTAAGGTCTGATTTCTCTGAAGCCAATGATATTCAGTCTTTAGAAGAAGTACTCAAATTTTTGAAGAGCTGTGTTTGGCTAATAGATCTATTTATCTGTACTGCTTCTCCTGTATTTGCTTTGGTCTTGGAAAAAATACTCTACTTTGGAACGTATAAGTCAACTAAAAGAACAGTATAAAAGAGTCTGCTTGTTTGTGATGCTTTGCCATAAAATTTGTCATAAGAAATGTTTTATTTGCTGCAATGAGTGTGAGTAAAGTTTCTGCCCACACTTGGGGGAGTGTGATCTTTATCTGGAAGAAACATTTGCCCTCGAATCATACACCCTGGTGGTATGTTGTAGCTGATTTGCATCTCTTTTTGTGCCTGCAAAACTTGAGAAGCTGCTGCTCTGGTCTCCCAAAATAGGATCTGGGCTCTGGAAATGTGTGTTAACTAGGCAGCTTTCTCAGGATAGTGTTAATTTGAAAAAGATGTTATATCATGTGCTTCACTCTTGAGTTGGGGATTTCTGGTTACAGAGGTTTTGCTTTTCTATGGAAGATCTTTAAATAGATCACTTATAGGTCTGGCCCAGGGATGAGTTTTCTGTGCTTGACCAGCGCTCATAGAAATTGTTTTGAATTCCTTTATGTGATGGTTACTAAACAGAACTCTTCCCTTGTGGCTCAAGTGCTTCTCCCCACGAGGCAGCTAATGTTGTAGCTATTGGAGGAGAGCATTCAGAGGGTGTATTGGCCATGCCTGCTGTCCTGTAAGTGATGTCAGAACCAGGTGGCTCAGATAAGTTTTTAATGGAGAGGAACCCCTCTGCTTCCGAGTCCATCCATATTCAGTCCAGGTCCGCTGGGAAGGGAAAGAAGAAAAATTTGTGAGCTGTGCTTCATGCTACTGCAAAATGAGTTGATCATGTTCCAAAGACTGCTGGACAGCTGTGCCTGTCATAAAGCTAAGCAGCACAAGTGATGCTGAATTGCCATGGTCTTAGGAGGGAGACCAAGCATTAAATGGGACACGGCAGCTGAATGATCTCTTTCTCCCCAGGCTTTTGCAGCAGCTCAGAGAGAAGGGATTCGTGAGATGCTTTGGGAAAATGAAAAAACATCATGTAACATAATTCTTCTGTGGCTACAAGAAATCATTTTAGGTACTGTTTCTGTTGATCCATTTTCATCAATATTGAGTGGATTTCACTTAGGAGGAGTTCAGTTTGCAGAGAAAGCAGAAACAGATTCCATGTTATGCATCCCACACGAGTGAGGTGTGTAAGGGGAAGTGATCTGTATTAGACCAACTGTCCTATTTGGAGAGTAGTAGCTAAAGGTAATGTTTAGCACTCATGGCTCAGATGTAAGATGATGCTTCTCCACATAAAGCTTGCCTTGCTCACAGGGTCACTGCTATGAACTGGTAGCTTATAGAGTGTTCCTGGTAATGTTGCCATTAGTAGCTTTTTTGTTTTAAAGTATGTTTTAAAAAGCACTTCAGTAATGGAGGAGAAAAATGATGATGTTTGAATGGATTGAATGCATGATATATGTAGTGTCTGGGAGGAGGTGTAGGGGTAAGGCAGAATTCCCCAAGGTTAGTGTGTTCAATACATTTAAAAAGCCACAACAACTGCAAAAGGAGAACCATTCACAAGATGACAAAATTGACGAAGTCAGAAGTGCTTTAGCAGGTCACAGGACTTATGTATTTTTTTTACTATACTCAAACTGTCTTCAACCATGGCAAGTACAGTATCAAGTGTATGATTTTATGTATAATGGCCATTGTGCCATGTTTTCTATTGCCTCTAATTTCAAATAATTTAAAACAATACAGAATGTCAGCTACCAAACTCCAGGAATATCGGCAGTTTTACGATAACTAAAGGAATGTTTTCGCTGATCCTTTTATTGCACATTTTAATTTCCAACAAAATAGTGCTGTCAGTACTCACTAAATTTTACAACTCAATGCTTGAAGAAAAAACAGTAGGATGTTGTGCCAGGCTGTTGTGTGTGTTTCACTGAAAAGAAATGGGGAACAACAGAAAAATAAATCTCTGATCTGTTAAATGTTCTGTGGAGCCTGTACCTCCAGTCAATTAGGCAAAGCAGTAAAGCACAGATTATAGTCTAACCTGAGATCTTAAAGGTGTTTTGTTGACTAATCAAAATGTACATAGTGGTAGAGAATAGAAGGGCTACCATGTGGGTAAAAGGAGGTAATTTCTTCCACCTGCATGGAGGAGTTACACTGAGTGGGCTTAATACCTGAAATACTTGTGCTTTTGGGTGATAGATAGGGCTGCAAGCAATTTTGGGCTAGAAATATCATGTTTTTTCTAGGAAAGGATCTTCTTGGATTTGTACACCTTGCCTACAGTCCTACCCTTAATTTCTTACCAGTTCAGCTGCTGAATGAGCATACACTGTTTTAAATTGATGCTTCAGTTGATAGAGTGACATATCTTGTTAATATGTATCTGTGCTGCTAAGGGTTTTCAGGTGATGCTGCAGTTTGCTGTTTGGGGGTCCTTGGACAGGATTTCTGATGATTCAGAACTCCCATTGCTCTCTGGGAGGAAAGTTGTCTTGGTGCCTTCCAGTCCAGCCAGCTGTGGGAAGGAGGCAGGGTGATACTCTGCTGACTGGGAGTTGCTTTCTCCTGTGCAGGAATTCATTTATGGGAAGGCTTTGGATTGTGCTGCTACATCTTAACCTTTTGTTTTGCTAATGTGATGAGGGCCTCTGGAGTGTACTCATGAGCGAAGGGGTCAGCAAGGGTCAGAGTAAAGGGCCAGTCAGGAGAGAAACTGCCCTGTAGGACACTGAAGCAGCAGCCTGCACACATCATGAGGCACCTGCAAAAGGCATTTTTGCTGGTTCACATGTTAGCCCCTGTGGGGCTGTTCTTGCTTCCTCTGTGTTCAAACCCTGCCAGCCCATGTTGGTGAAGAGCACGGAAGTAGTGGCACCACAAAAGATGGGCATCACTGCTTTCCTCTGTGTGAGGGGAGAAGCAGTAGCCAAACTAGGGTCTCATCAGGGTCATCTTAGAGGAAGGCTCCCATCCTCAGCCACAGACACTGGGGACTGCTTCCAAGTGGGGAAGGCTTCCCTGAATGAGTGGCCTCCCCGTCCTTTGCACATGCATCAGGTTTGGAGACATTAAATACATTTCTGTGATAAACAGGACAGAAAATAATATGGAAGAATCGAAGGTGATACCTGGAGTGGTGTGAATGTTCATACAAATGCAATTCCTGGGGTCAGCTTGATTTTGAGTATTTCAAACTATTATTTAAATCTTTTCCAAATCAGTCTTTCATAATATATAGTACTGGCATAATATGAAGTGACCTCTCACTTCTGCAATTTTAGAAAAGTTTTTTTTAAACCATTGTTATTTTTTCTGTTTCATTACTCAGTTGTTACTTTGACTGAAACTGAGTGCAATGTAGCTTTGTCCAATGTTTCAGTCCTCTAGAAATGTAGCATTTGCCTGTGAAGCCATGTTATCACTGCAGCGCTAAATAGTCAAATGTTTCAGTGACTGCAGTAACAGGAAGGAAGGAGACAGAACAGACACATTTCCTCTCTATAAAAGCATCTAAACTAAACATCTAAGCCATGTGACCTCCTCTTTGAGAACTACTTAAGATCTCTGGAACTCTCAGCTTGAATTTATTTATCAGCCGCCAGGAAGGCTGGACTATAATGGATCCAGATTCGGGCTGATTTTTGTGTAGGATTTGAACTAGAGTATATTTAAGTTTTTTATTTTTATTTTTTAAATTTAGTTCATTTCACTACCTTAAGTTTATGCTTGTATTCTGTTGCAACCAAGTTAGTCTGAAAAATCTTATCTGGATTATTTCTTTAGACTTTATGTAGCTGAAGGCTACAAAACCTTACTGGGCATTTTAGGAAGGTATAATTTTTTCTCCTTTTTATTGGGGGGCGGGGTGGGGTATGCTTTGCTGTGTTTCTGCATTGAAATACTTAGTCCTTTTCACTGATGTAATTCTCAGGTGTAAGTTAAGACATCTCTGGCACCCCATTTCTACATTTTTCAGATTCTGGGTGCAACTGTTGCTAGCAGATTCTCCTGTCCTCTCAAACGGTGGTATCAGTGTTTAAGCTGCTAACTGATGATGCAGTGCAAGCCCAGAGGCTGCCATACCTGTCAACAGCCACTAAAAGTCAACAGTCCAAAGGCCTTTCAAATCAGCATCATCAAGGTGATCATCAATAGCTGGGAAATTAAAAAGATGGAACAGTACAATTTAGGAAAACAAGCTTTTCCTTTCTTGGAGACCAATCACTTTCAAACGCAGGACCTGCATCGCTCTGAGCTCATAAGGTATAGTAGAGGTATGCAAAAGACAAAATCCATGTTTGTGTGTGCAGCTCATTTAATCCATGCTTTTCCAGAAGTGGGGATGGGCCGTATCGTCTGCACAGTAATGCAGCCTCACAGAGGGGCAGGCTGTGCCTCTGATCTCGGGTGCAATTCACTTTTCTCTGCATGATAGCACCTGAGCAAACTAGGTTTTTGACAGCCCATGGTCTGCCCTTCTTATGCTGAATAAGAAGCAGTGATCATGTAGAAGCAGCAAAGGTAAAAAGGAAGGGATGCTGAAGGTAGTGGGGAAAAATGGATTCTCTGGTGTTATGTAGATCAGCTGTAGTACAATTCCATGCCAAGTTTTCAGAAGGATATCCTGAAAAAAACATTTCTAAAATGAGCCTTCCTAGGCTAAATCCCGGGGTCTGACACGAGGCATTTTGGCTATGTACAGAAAATGGGCAGCATTAACAAAGATTTCTACTAGGCCACACTTAAGGAAGTGTCTAAGGTCCTGTTCTGGAAATGTCAAAAGTATGTCAAGTCACTTTTGACAGCAAGGCTCTGAGCAGAAGCAGATCTGATGCCAAGATTTTGCTTCTGCTACCTGGCTAGTAAATTCATATAAATTAATTCATTTATTTACATATTCATATCTTGCTATAGCTGCTTCTTACCAAGACATCAGAAGATATTCTGCAATGCCATAATACTGGACACTAACAGCCAGATAGGAGAGTGGAGACCACTGCTAGTAATGGTCTTTGCAAAAGTTCTTGTATTGTTTTCTTCCCCACCTTTTGTTTCCCTTACTTGTTACTGCTTGGTCTTTGCAGTCTGGGACAGCAGCTGCTGGATGCTAGGTAACTGTGCAGTGCCTAACAAACTGATTTGTTAAACACCTACAGCCAGGACTGAGGGTAATTTAGCTTTCTGTGATATTTTTAGCTATGCTGAGCAGAATAGAATTTCCCCTTCTATCAATTCATCCTAATCACTAATAATGATATGGATAACTCTCCTCCCTTTTTTCTTCTTCCTGCCCTGCAGACTCCTCATGGAGAAGGCTGTCTTCAGGAGAAGTAAATAGTTAGGAAGGATGCATTTATTTGGCTGTCGGTCATACAAAAGAGCAGAATCTTCAACAAAATAATTTCTTCTGCTAGGAACAAAATGTGAAGCTTTTGATTTTTATTGAAAAAAAAAAAAATCCATGCCAAGGTGTAAGGAGGTGTTCCTTTCCTTAGCCACACTTGCAAATTCTGAAGAGCTTCTATGTCACTCTCAGAATATATGGTTTATTTTTCTATTTCCATTCTAAAAATGTGTTTCTTGAGTATGGAAGAAGAGAAAAATGTCCAAAACCTGTGGTTTTATTTTTGAGGTCAAGCACAGGAGTGATTAATACAATATTAATGACCACCAGGAGGAGCTCACGATACAGCCTGCAGCATTAACGTCCTGCCTCTCAGCTGGTCAGAATTCCACCCAAGAAGGAGCTTAAGCCAAAGCACAGCACGGTGAGGGCAGCCATCCCCTTAAAGCTGGAACTTCTGGCGTCTGACATGGGAATGCACAGAATCAAACCCCACGTGGAAAAGGCAAAGTGATCCGAAACAGAGTGCAGGTGGAAAAACTTGCCACAGGCAGATGCTGAGAGTTTAGAGAGCATGAGGTATCACGCTACAAATGACCTCCTTTCTAGAGGGAATCCCAGCCTCGAGCTTTACTTTCAAAATCTCTGGTTTTCCCTTGGTCAAAAAGTAGACCGAGGTGGTGTAAAGACCAGCTGGCAACCAGAATGGGGGGAGTGCTCACATGATAGAGTGCTTTTTAAAGTTTTCCCAAATCTCTCAGTAACTCCACTCTGCTTGCTAATGTGAGTGTTCCCAGCTATCCAAGGGTGGCAGAAGAAATTTGTGAGTAAAAGGCTAGGAGTTTTTCTTGTGGAAGAGAGGCTTGATTTTGGAAAGCACAGATGTTTACCCTGCAGCTGCTAAAATGTAGTGTTGGGGGATATGGTCTAGGGGTGAACTTGTAGAGTAGGGTGAAAGGTTGGACACGATGATCCCATGGGTCTTTTCCAACCTAGATGATTCTGTGACTCCTCTGTCTGGGTCAAAGCAGGACAGAGCTACCAGTATTGAAATTGCTGAGGAAATTATTTAAACAACTTTCTGCAAAACTCCAGGGTGAATGAGAAGAGCCCACTGTCTGCAACATCTGTTTTGTTCTCTATTTTTGTACTTGTTTTAAAATCCAGTATTTAACATTGCCTCAAGACTAACCAGTTCCCATTTCCCTGAGGCAATAGACTGTAATCCAGTGACTGTGGGCACCTTTCTTCTTGCTAAAATAAATTAATACTGAACACAGTCTTTTTACCATGGCCACGTTCTTATCAGACCATCTCCCTTTATATTCCTTCCTTCCCCAGCCATTGTGGAAACAGACATCCTGCCCAAGGCATCAAAATCTACAATCTGCTGCTTCTTCTATGGTGCCTCTGGATTTTTGCCAACGGCCCCTTGAGATGGTCCCAGATGTGATTGCTTTTTCTGTACTACCCTGAAAATATCCGGTGAAAACAAAGAGCTGCACTCACCACAGTTACCGCTTTGGAGGCCAGCACTTCCTCTGCTGTCAGGGATGTACAGTAGGAGATGTTAGTCATGATGAACCCCAGAGAAACCATGACTAAAATTACAGGGTCACAGTCAAAGGGATAATCCTACCATAGAATAAAGCCAATATTTTTATTGCATCTTTCAGCTGGTCCTTGAGTTTACCTCCAGTTCCCACGAACCGGGGAGATGTGTGTGAAACACCTTTCCCACAACATTCTTCTGTGGGTAAAATGCAGATTCTTTGCACCTACATTGTGTGTAAAAGGAGATTGGGTCTTGATATTGCTTTTTTTTCAGGAGGAAAAAAACTGCAACCAGTTCTATTTTTATTTCAAAGTAACTTGGACTTACAGCGAAACAGCCAATGCCTTAAAATAAAATCAGAATGTTTTTTGACTGCCTTAACTTTTTTGGGAGAAGGCTGGGGGAGAGAGGAAGTGGAAATTCCAGCTTGTGACAGTTTGTGTGGCTTGTGTTTGTTGGGGATTCGTGCTGCTTTGGTAGGCTTGAAAATGTTCACTAGTCCTGTTGATAAGGAAAACCAACACTGCAGTCCTGGCTGTTACTCTGAGTGGTTGAAGGAAATTCACCTTGCTGCTCGTTTTCCTTCTGTAATCTCTTGTAACCTTTTTCTTTTTTTCTTGTTGCTAGATCTTCCCTGCAGCTTCTCTGCCTTGATGTAAGCTTCCTAACTGCCAGAGTTCACGTAGCCTAAGAGTGCACTTGTCTCCATAAGCGTTTGTGCATGCAGTCAAACATTCAGAAGGGTTTGAACCTGTTCATCAATTTTTAGGCATTCCTGCTTTGAGGAAGGACAGGTGAGAATCGAGTGTGATTTCTTGTGTGAGTCTGTGTTTTTATTTTTAGGTTTTACTTCAGTGTTACAGAGAATTAAAACTTCAGATGTCTCTTTTCCGGGATCCATCTTGCAATCTGTCTGCCACTAAAACGAAGAGACTGGGGGAAAGTGAAAGGAAGAGAAGAAAAAAGATGGATCCCAATGAAATCCACACAGGTCATTCCTCAACCACTCCAGAAATCCACATCTTGTTCAGTTGGGCTGAGGAATTGTTACCATTGAAGACTTTTTATTGCTACTTTAACCTAGGAAAAAACTTCCCTGAATCTTATTCTCCTGACAGAGTAATTTGAGAAAGTTGATGTTGCACTTGTCCGCTGCAGTGTCCTTTGGAAGACCATTTATGTAGAACCTGAAATGAATACAACTTTGCAAGACTGCAACTAATTAGGTTATTCTCCCCCATGTTTCCTCAGCAGTCAGCAGATAAATCCAGAGAGCTGAGATCCATCTCACAGCTGGCTTCATGGCCCTGCAGTAAGTCTGTCTCATGTGGGGGATTTGTGGGCATGTTCAGTATGGCCTTCAGGTCTATTTCCAGAAACTGAAGTGTATCTCTGTGGCATCTGTTTGGTTAAATATTGACTTTCTATCAGCAGTGTTAGAGGTAAGGAATCTCCCTGGAAAAATCAGCTCATGGGGATTTGCATTTTGTTGTGGTTTTGGTTTTGGTCTTGTTTTTACGTAAATTGGGATAAAGATGCCCTTTGAAGCATCATCTCTCTGTACAAGGCAGGAACATTGCTTTGACAAACCTCAAGGGCTGATAGTCAGTCCTTTATGTGCAAAACTGATAAAGCAGAGTACCTTAGTGACTGATGATCTGAGATCCATTTAAAATGGTGTCTGCTGGTTTGTTGTGATGCTTCAGAAATATACTGACCTTGCAGGCTTACAGGCAGGCTTTTCTTAACAATATGTGCCATGTCAGCACCAGCCAGAAACAGATTCTCTCTGTAAGAAAACGTCCTCAAATAAAAGAAGCAGAGGTGGCTTGTAAGGAGTCAGTGAGCTTGAGTCAAACGCATAATGAAAACTTTCGTAGCAGAGGAAAATACAAGAACTAAGCACAATAGTCCCTGAAAAACTGGTGGTAAGACCTAAATTGATATGCAACCAAGAAGGATGTAAATATGACTTTGGCAAGCACAGTAGTACCAATGGTTCCAGGTGGGAGTTACCTGCTCCATGTGCTGGCACTGTGCTGTTTGCTGTGTTTCCATAGTAAAAGTAAGCTCCAGTGACGTGTTTGTCTGGGAGCTAACTTTGTGGACAGGTAGAGGAAAGCCCATGTCAACTGATAAAAAAGGATAGGTCTTGAAGGGCTGGTCCATCACTTGATGAATTCCTCTTTTAACCAGGCTCCTCTCATCAGCTTGTCTTCATGGAGTGCCTGGGTCTGGGATTGCTGCTGACTGCACACGGGGCAGCAATACACACGTTAGCATGAAGCAGAGAGGTGGCAGCCCCCAGCTTCTGGGCTGCCAATGTGTATGTGACTTGCTCCAAGCAAACCAAGCCTTTGCATCTTGTTCTAACAAATACTGCATGGGGTGCTTTGTGTCTCTGTGCTCTACATCCCTGCAAATGGTAGGAGAGAGGACATCTCCCAGTGAATGTCAGTGATGATTTGTATCTCTGTAGAGCTGAACTGTGTGTGGGCCATCAGGTGTGCTGTTCCCACAGAACTATTGAATATGCTGACTTTATCTTTGGTCTTTTGTTTTAATACTAAAGGCAAGTATTTGTCTGATAACTCTTGAGAACTGTATCTTTATCCCGTAGGAAAGAAAATAAATGGGCCCCTCTGCCCATTTTTTCCAAAGTACTTCTGCCAAGGCTTCATGAGGAAAGCAAGCATGTGGGTGGGAGCTCTTGCCCCATCTTTCAGACACTTATGTTCCCCAAACCACAGCAGAGGAGAGACGTGCTATTGCCTAGTGTGATGGAAGTAATGGTGTGCTGGAGACACCAAAAGCAGCTGACTGCAGAGCAGGGGCCTCTGCCTGTATCCCTGGGTCCCCAGCTTGGCAGCATGATAGTTGGCTGTGGTTATTTCATTTCCAGGAAAGAGGTTGATGCTATTGACCCTGAGCTATTATTTGCCTAATGAAATACAGGGAACTGAGGGGTGGGAGCTAGATCTGAGGATCTGCGGCTTGCTGTCTTTTCTCCCTCTCCTTCCCTGGAAGAGTTTTGCAAGAATGCCTTGTCAGTGCCAGAACACTAGTCTCCATGGCTGGTAGCAGAGTCCCCACTTCAAGGGTGTCGTATCCTGAAATGCTCTGCCTTGCCATCTGCAGCTCTTACAGACCAAAAACATGCAGCTGGAGCCTGCCTGCCTGCCTGCCAGAGGAGCTATGATCTTAATACTCCAAGGACCCTTGCAGCAAGACAGTGTTTTGCCAGATGCCCTCAGCCATTCTTTAATGGTCCTAGATAGCCCCTCTTGTCTGGGGCACTGCCTGTGGTGTTAAGTCTGTCTGTCACCTTGGTTTTGTGGCCCAAGCAGAGCATCCTGCCTGTATTGACAGGCATATGCAACTTGGAGCATTGCAGCTTGGCAGGCACCACAGAGGTATGGCCTTGCTGATGTCCTGCCCACCTTCTTCCCAGGGTGCTGCAAGGGCTCGGAGACAAGAGCAGGCTGACCTGCCTGCAGGTCTGTGCTGCCAGACCAGGTGGTCTCTGCTGGACCTGCCTGCTCAAGCAGCTATTGCCATGGAGGGCAGAGGGAGGGAGGTCAAGTACCAAGCAGATTTCTGGATAGTATGGGGCCTTTTTCTGTCAGAAAGCCCAAATGAATTTGCAGATCACAAAGAAAATGACGTCTGCCTCATTACTGAGCTGCAATCTGTTCCTTCTCTACTCCCCTAGTTATGTTCCTCACCAGGGATTTATTTTTCCTTTTTAATCTGATGTTTTAATCCCCCACCCCCCTGTCTTTGCCCCTCTTGTTTCCCTTTCCAGAGCGGCTGCTTTTATTTTTGTCTCTCTTGCTCTTGCCAGCTGGAGTGAGGCACTTGCACCGTGTTGCAGTCAGAAGTGCCTTTAACTGCCTACCACTTCTAGTAGCCAAAAGAGAGGAGATGCCCTGTAAACAAAGCAGATGAAAATATTGCCACAAGGCTGCACAGATCCTGCACTTTCCACACGTTTCTGTGGCCAGGCATTAGAGAAACAAGCTGGCAGATGTAGCCTCTGGGTTTTTCAGAAGCCATCAAAACTTGGGGGTGGTGTCATTGTATCTGTGCTTGCCCTGAGATCTGTGTAAGATGTCTGGCATCCAAGTGAAATAAGGAAGGAGAAGGTATATATTTGTATCACTGTTTCGTGCACGGAGCCTGGTCGATGTCCATGCTATCCTCATTCTCAACAAGTTCTTCATCTGAAGAACCTACAGCAAAGCAGGGAGTAAAATGACCCTGGTTGCTTGCTTTGCAGAGATAAATAGTTGGTGGCAGCTGAAAATGAAGTTTTCATAAGGCCAAGGCCATCTTTCCCTGCAGGTAGAAGCAGTCAGGGAGAAAAGACTGAGACAGGCTACATTTGAAGAGCTTACAGAAAAGACAGACAATTGCATATTTTGGGACATGTACCCTTATACCAATAACCCAAATATTTATGCCTTGGAAGGCCAGCGACTGGGACATACTGTTTGCACTCAAATGCCAAATCTACACGCCTCCTCTGTGCTCCAGCGTCTCTGGCGCATGCTGTACAACAAGTCCTTTCTCTCCCAGATAGGGACACGTTTGCCGTGGTTTGTCCTCTGGTGCCTATTTTTCAGCTTTTCCTGCTGAGAGGACAGAAGTCTTCAGTGATGCCATCAGCTGGAAGCAAGAGCGTGGCCGCAGGGAGCCCGTGTCGCCCCAAGCTTGTCCACGTTGGCTCCGCAGCCCCGTCGGCGCGTGCCAGGCGTTGTGCAGCTGCAGGGCTCAGCGCCAGCGGTGAGGTCTCTGCGCCGCAGAATGCCTGATTCAGCAGCAAAATCCCCGAGCTGCCTCCAAGCCCTCCTGGAAAAACCATCTGCAGGCATCCTGCTTGGGTGGGAACATCCAGTGCTGGGTGTGCCTGCCAGCTCACCCTGTCTGCCGCATGGCGTGCGGCTTGCTGGGGACGGGACAGCCCCAGAAGGCTTCACCTCGAGTGTCCCGAGCAACTCCCTATTTGAAGGCATGAACAAAGGGCAAGGGTTTGTGTTGCTCTTTCCTTCCTTCCTCTGAAGGTCTAACCCAAAACCTGCAGAAAACCTCTGGAGAGACTCATATTGGCTTTCCTGTGTCTTGGGACTGAAATTGCTTCTTGTTTCTTCATTGACTGCACATCTGTAGCATTCTACTAGTGCCTTTTAAAATTAGATTTTCCAGGATCAAACAAGAATAAAGGGAAGGAGAGGGGAAAAAAACACAGTAAACCTTTTCCTTCATCTAAACCAGCAGTAGTTGGCTGGGGAGGGATGAGAGAATTACAGGAATTGCCTGAATGAGGTGGCCTGGTATCCTCTGTACCTGCTGCTGAGTGGCTACGTGTGAAGTAGAAACAGTTAAATGCATCTGGGATGATCTCTTAAGAACTGCTCCTACTGTCTTCTCTCTTGATATGCAGGGTATGTTGCATCCACTTTCTGGATGTGCTTTATGGAAGTAGAGCAAGAGGATGGGTGTGTTTTACATGTTCTCATGGTTCCCAACGTATTTTGCGGCCAAATCACATAGACCATTTGATCTGGAATGCAAACTTTTTCCCACCTTTTTGCACCAAAGTTGTGTTGGGATGCTTGGCAGGTGGCAGTCAAAATGACACCAGGAAAGGAGAGGGTGGCTGTTTGACAGCCTTGCCCATGATGGGCAAGTCCAGTGAGCAGCACTGATCATCAGTTCCCTCTGTCTCCAGGCCTCAGCACCAACGGGCCAGGTCGGCTGTAGCCAGGGACTGTGCCTGTGTGGAAAATAGCTGGAGGGTCTGGCAACTTGTCCTGCTTGTAGTGAGGTCTAAGGATGCTCAGCATCACCGCTAGTTATAAAGCAAGTGCTCTTGGTGGCCCAGAGGTCTAATTCTGAGCAGGGATGAGGGGTATTCCTGAGATCTAGTTACTCATCCTGGCCGATCACGCTTCAGTTCCGAGCTTTGACAAGCGCACAAGCACAAACTGTGGTCAGGGGCCTTGTGCCCCTGAAAACCCATCTTTGCATGACAAGGGAGGCCCATGGGGCTCACCAGCACTGTGACAGGGAACAAGGGCTTGGTCCTGGCTGCAGTTGCTGCCCTTGGAAGCGTTTTTCCATCTTTGGAAGCAGTGCCTCAGCTGGTGCAGATTGTGCTGATTCCAGTGACATGTGGAGACTGTTACATGCTTACATCAATCACAGCATGCTGGTTTATTTTCTTTCTCCTTAGCTCTTTTGCAATGTCTTCCCAAGTCAATTGCTAATATTTTTCATAACTATATTTGAGCAGCTGCATCAGTCTGGAATTTGTACAGATGTCCTGAATTTTGCAATGTTCTTGCGGTACCTCTCACAAACCACTTGATCCACAGAGAGGATCCTATAAGGCAGCCAGCACTGACAAGAGTGCCACAGTCCCTGCTGGCACAGTGATCTTTCTCAGGTAAACAGCCTCCTTATCTTGCCAGGTGAGTGGTGGTTGTCCTGCACAGTCCCCCTTTACTCCTTGTCTTACATGGCAAGTCTGCTGGGGATAGAAACAAGCAGAGGTTTGCATTGCTGGTGCTGGCATGGCAAGGAGCCCCAAAACAACTGAGTGCAGATGATGGGGACTAGTGGTATTCTGTCTGGTATTGTTTTAAGGCAACCAGGAGAGTAGCTGAATTCAGGTCTCCTGTGTTGAGGATGGTAGCTCTTTGGTGCTGGCCACAGTGACCCCCAAATCCCAGTGCCTCATGTGACTACAGCCCCATCCAGCAAGGGAGGGTCCTCCTTTCCTCTCTCCACGTGTATTCTGTGTCCGTGCTGAGCCACAGCAACAAGATAAAAAAGCAAATGTTGTTTCTTCCTTTGAGTGACCGGCAGTAGAGCCTTGCTGGGCTGCCATGGCCCAGTCCTCAGTGCTGTGCACAAAGGAAACCTCCTTCTGAGATGCCCCGCAGTGCTCAGATTTGCCTCTGAAGCAGGAGATGCAGTGACCTCTATTTCACCATGAATGATCACAATTGTAGTTCGTGCCCCTCCAGTGAGGCAGGTCTTTATTAGACCTGACTGGGGTCTGTAACCTCTGCTGGCTGCAGGTTCTCCCAGCTGCAGGCATGCTGTGTGAAGTGCTGTTTGTATTTCCTTCTATTCATGCTAACCTTACCTGCCACGAATGACGCAATCATGCGGACAAGAGGAGATCACAGGGTGGTTCAAAGTCCAGGGTGGAAAAATGAGAGATAAAAGGCACAGGGGGGAGGGGGAGAGCCAAAAATAGAGTTGCTAAGGCTGGCAGTCATTTGGATGTGGGACTCGGGGGACATCAGAGACATGCTGGAGCTTCCATGTTGGAGGGGAATATTCTCTTGGTGCTTTTCACTTGTCTGTAACTATCTGCGCTTAAGCCATCACAGCCCACAGCTGTCTTGAGACCACTGACCTCATGGAAACCTGAAGTGAAGTGAATCTCTGGGGGCTGGTGGAGCCCAGCTTGCTGGAGGGTGAGGGGTGGCAAGGACTGTCAAAAAAGGCAAATACAAGCTGATCTGTGCAGGGGGACATGAGGTTGAGCTTCTCCACATCTCAGGAGCAGTAGGTGATATGGCAATGAATGACAGCTGTAAGTGGTGACTTGGGCATCCAGGGTGGCTACTGGGAGAAGCTTCTCCCCACGAGGGTGGTGCAGCACTGGAACAGGTTACTTGGTGAGGTTGGGGACTCCCCGACCTTGAGAGGTTTAAAGAATCGTCTAGACAAAGCCATGGATGATCTGCACTACTGCTGGCAAGAGTTGTACTTCTTATGGGAGGCAGGACCAGAGGCACCCAGAAGCCCATCCCAGCAGATAAGTCTGTGACTGTACTTGCATTAAAATTGAATAAACATGCCCTTGTGTTGACTTAACCTTCCCAGTGCACGCGTTGATCTGGTTTTGTTGACAAGTTCATTCCTAGAATCTGATTCTCATTAAATAAGAGTAAAAATGGGAGGTGGCCTGTATGTTACCTGAAAAAAACATGTGAACTGGTTTTTGGTTAGCTTCTGGTGCCATCCCTCAGGCTCTGGGAAAGCTGGCTGCACGCTCATCCCTGCGATGACATGTTGCCAAGTGTCACTACACAGAAAGCTCTACAGATGCATTTATTGGAATAAGACTCTTCCCTTGTGATCAGGAGCCTAACGACCCTTCTGTGCGTATTTCTGCTCTGTCTTTGCACTTCAGCTTCTGCTGCAGGTAAAACAGGGTGTAAGTGAGGGCTTGGAGTCCAGGGCTTGAGGTGTTCAGTGCTAGATGTTTATTCCCTCACCTCTTCAAAACCATGAGATGTAATAATGTGTTTCTGCTTCACTGCAGGCACAAACCAAAACCTTTGAGGAATTTGTGTGCACAACTGAAGGTACTCTCTTCAGACCAGGGTTTAAAGCTCTGCTCAAACTGTTCCCAACATGGAACACGCTTCCTTCCCCTCTGATAACTGCCACACTTCACTAAACCTTCTCCCACTACTATGGCCCATCGAGACCATTATCTGTCAGCTTCCAGCACAGCTTATACCCAGGGCTGGACTAGAGAGGCCCTGTATGTTCTGGCTGGGCTGAGCAGAAGTCCTGTTTTCCTTCTGGCCAGAGGATGTGCTCTCTTCTTACAAAGCACTGCTTGCCGTTACCTGAGACGCCACCAGAAAATCTGGCATGTATTCCTATATTGTCTCACGGGAGATGAGGCAGTGGTTCTGGTCAGAGAAAACCTTCCTTCTCCCCCTTCCTTCCATCAGAGGCATGGAGAATGGTGAGCAATTAATCTGAACTGTGTGTAGTAAAATATATATCCCCATAGCCTGAGAAATTCTGGATAACAGCCAGAAAGGGTTAACAAAGAAATGTGTTCTCTCCATCATAACTGTGTATTTGGCTTATATTTTAATAAATGAGTAACAGCTGAGCAGAGGCCAAAAGGACAGAGTCCCCCCACCCTGAGGTACTTTTAAGGCAGAGTTTGGGCTGTGTGAGGGTCAGGTACTGGAGTGGGTGATACAACACAAAACACAGAGGATTCATTATAAATTAGACAGCTGTGTAGACAGTGAGTAGCAACAGAGTGTCTAATGCAGGTGTGATGGGTTGTGGGGTTTTTTACTGTTTACATTTTCTTTTGACTTCCTTGAAGTATGGAAGAGAAGGAGCAAAATCAGGCACTGCGATTGGGACTGAGGGGAGATGGAATCCTGGGGTGATAAATCAGCAACACTGCAGTGAGACTAGTGTAATGTATGAGGGGATATGGAAAAGAGGAGTTTGATTACTACAGTCAGCTCTGGAAGGATACAGCTCCAAATGGTTAAAGCAGGGGAAGATCAGGAACCCCCATCAGATGGGGCCCACCATCTGACAACACCTGGCAAGACAAGAAGCAGAGAAGGGTTTCTTCTCTGTAGAGAAAGTTTCACCTGGAGAGAGCTGTCTCCACAGCAGGGTAAACCAGCTTGCACTAGTAGGGAATTTTTGTGAGGAAAGATGGTGATGAGCATGGCTGTTTTGGCATTTCCCCATTCAGAAAACATTTCTGGTTCTTGCAGAACATTTCTGGGAAGGCTTTGGGATTAGTCTGATGCTCCAAAGCACCAGATGCTTCTGGATGAAGACGCGTTGGCATAACAGTGACAGGGATATTTGCTTTGATAAAGCCCCTTCACCGAAGCAGCTCCCCAGACAGCCAAAGGGATGGGTGGCAGTTTAGCACCCACTACACCATGATGGGAACTCCCATCACATGTTCCTCAGGGGGCAGCCTGAAGCTGTTAAACCTGTTTTTGACAAATCACCAAGCAGTGGCTAGGAAGCAGTATCTTTTATAACTCTCAGGCAGGGCAAAGGGTAAACCAAAGACCTTGTCCATGGAGGAGTTTCTCCTGCAAGAGCACTGGCACTGCCCAGCTCCACATCGAAGGCAGACTAATCCTCAGACCACAGCACTTGATGCAGCATGACAAATCACTGGGAGGAGGGGGATGTTGTTATTTTATTTTAATTTGAACTAGTTAAAAAAAAAAATCTCATTTGGGGAAATGTTGGATGTACTTTGCTACATCATTAGACTTCTCTGTTGGGTCTCTTCTGCTAGAAATGTTTAGATTTATTTTTGTGTTCTGTCTTACACAGCTAAGAAAACAGTTTCAAATAGGACAAATTGTCTTGTTCCAGCGAAGAGGTCTCATCTGGAAAGTGAAAACAGCTTGCTACTTGGAGAGCCATCCACAGAAGAACAAAGCTCTCCGGACTGATCCCTACACTGTGCCCCACAAGACAAGATGTTGTCCTCAAGAAGCGCTACTGTGTGAGACAGTCTCCTTGTTAAGTGGTTGGGTTTTTTCCTAGTACTTATGTGCACCAGTGCCTGGTCCTCTGGGTGCTGCTTTTTTGGGTCTGATGAGCAGTGAGCAACTGCCTGGGGTATTCTTTTTTCCTGCTTGTCAGAAAGGGGAATTGTGTTGGTTCATTTCACGGGGATGCTGGTGTGCTTTTCTGATAGTCTTTAATAGCTGGTGCTGTAGAAGAAGAGTTTAGTCTATTTTGATCAGGTGTGTGTGTCTCCCATATCTGTGTTTTGTGTGTTGCTGGCAATGTGAAAGGAAGAAATGCTCATAAAAGACAACATTCCTGGAGAACATTAATGGAAAAATCAGCTCTGGATGCACAAAACCGTGAGCAACTTGTGGAAGATAGATGAAGAGTTACACTCAGATGCTTAGAAAAGTGAGATGACATCACACGATCATTGTGAAAATGAATCAGTGTTAATATTATTAAAACTTGTAATGGCTGCTTTGGCAGACTGGTTGTAATGAAGAATTTTGAACTTGGTGTAGGGTATAAATCCTGGTAGGAAGGAACTATAAAAGCAACAGGAATTCTGCTGCTTGAAAACCAAACTCAGTTGGGCTCTTTGGCTAGAAATTGGACTAAAGTGTGGATTCAACACTTAGGTTCTCAATTAAAAGGTCGTCATCACATCAAGAGATCCAGACTCACCACATCAGCAGTCTGTTTTCTGGAAAAAGTCACTCTTGTCCAAAGGACAACTGGAAATACCTAAATGAGATGATAACAGTGGGAAACTTGAGCCAAGAACTATTTTGCTGTCAAGGCTAAAGAAAAATTATTTTTTTTTCAATAAGAAAGAAGTGTTGGGAAATGGCAGTCTCTTGATTGACACCTCACGAGACTCAATTTGTGAAACTCTGTAGAAAGAGGAGACAATGAGAATTATTCTTACAAGTCAATCACGCTGGATTTATTACTACATCTCGGTCTGCAAGCCTGAGTCTGATTTATTAACTACTGTCCCTTTTGGTTTCTTATCCAGGGTGGGAAACCAGCTGTAGAAAGCTGAAAAGAAGCTGAGCTGCTTGTCTTGTCCTTTCAGCCTGCTTCGTGTGTTCTTGTTGGTCTATAAACAAACATCTCTCAGGTTGCCTAAATGGATTTTTCTGATCAAGTTCCCAGAAAAGACCACCACCAGTCTCATTAAAACTTATTTATGCTGCTTTCATGCATGAATAAGAAAGCTCCCATTCACTGCTGATTTTATTTAGTTAGATCCTGTGCCTTTTGGTGCACATGGAATTGGAGTGACATTTTTGGCACCAAAAGAAAATAGTGGGATTGCAGAGAACAGTTTGATGTCTGCATATTTTGCAGTGTGAAAAGGAAGGGGTTAATCTGTTCTTGGCTGTATGGTATTGACTGGGCCCCACTCAAAGAGAATACAGCTGTAAATAGTTAGGAGTATTCCCTAGTAGCTGGGTTGGGTTTGTTTTGTTGTTTGGTTTTTTTTTGGTAAGTCATTGAACTGGGACTCTGGAGGTATGATCTGTCTCCCAGGGATGCCACCCGCTTCTTGCGTGATAGCAGGAGGAAGGTCACTAGTTGCTCTAGGTCTCAGCTCCCCAGCTGAGAATGATGCTTTTTCCCTCCTCTGCTTATTCCAACTTGCTTTTTATATTGCTAGCTTTTCAGCAGAGCAACATCTACTCTGCCTATGTGCTGTTCATGATGGGTCCTGCTCCAGCTGGGGCCTCTAGACACCACTACAAGTAACAAATATGATTTTCTCTTTACGCTTGTCTTCTTCATCTGTGCTGCAGTGCCTGTGAGGTAAGATTAACAGCTGAAAATAAAATAAATTTTTTTAAAAGTCAGTAAAGAGGAAAAACATGGGGTTAAAGATCCAGCAGGTGTGAAAAGTTGTGAAATGGGATTGATTTCCTCAAGTCCCGATGGCTGATGTACCGTGCAAAGGTACCGCATTTTGGAACAAGAAAAGGATTTGGACCTATCCTTTAAGTCAAAAGGGTGAACAAAAAGCAGCTTTGTGTGTTTCCTTTGTGCTAAGCACATTGTGAATATTCTTAAGCATTGCCACAAGGATTAACATCTCTGCATTTTAATGTGCCTGGTGCTGGAATGTAGCTGGAAAGTAGAGCAGGCAGGAATGATCTAGCCAGGCAGTGGGCTCTGCTAGGTGTCTCTTTGAAGTGCTTCAATAGCTCTCTGTTACTCTTTCTTTCCCCCCTTCCTATTCCTCTTCCCTCTTTCAACAACTTCTGGAAAAAAAACCTGATAGAATGCATTTTTTTTTCCTAAAATTTACTGGACTGGGCTGTTTTATCTCCAAATACTTTTGCATGGCAGTAGTATATAAAAAAAAAAAAAATCATGTGGACAGAAGTGTGGAGTTTGGTATTTACTTTGGATCATTAACCTGGTCTGTAAATTTGATTTGATCTCTCTCTTTCTCTTTTTTTTTTTCTTTTTTTTTGTTCCTCCCCCCTTTTTGTGTAATTCCAGAGCCTGCAAAGAGACGCCGTCTTTTGCTGCTTCGGGATCCCAGCAAGAAATGGGAGTCTGATGGATTGTATATGTACCTGCTGTGTTTAAAACCCATCCAAACAGATAAGTGCCCTTTTAATTATCTCCCAACAGCATTTTAGACATAGCTGTGAACAGTATCTTTCTTCATTTTGATTTCAATATGGTGAGCCCTCTGTGTTTCACCATTGCAAATGAATCATCTGTGGTTCTCCTTTCAGCTGAGAAATACCAGATGATATCAGTAAAATACCAGACAACGTCAGTAGTTCACGTGAGCTAATTAATTAGTGTCTGAGGCAACTGATGATGATGACTCGGGAAGCTCCTGGGGCTCTTTCCCTACCCCTCTGGAGCTGCTGTCTCCAGCAGCCCTGGGAGGTTTTGGGACTCTGAGGAGCGGTTCTGCAGGACCAGACAAAGCTGATGTGACCCATCTGAGCCTTAAGGAGTCCTCCGGGACTCATTAGAGGTTTAATAACTAAACTTGGCTGGTTTGATTGAGAAGATGCTTGGGCAGGCTTGGAGTGATCTCGGGGAAACCAGCTAATATTGCTGGCAGAATAGAGGGCTTTCTGCATGTGCTGGTCATATGTGTATGGAGAAAGTGATAACCCTCACTTCTTCCTGAGGGTTCCCAGGTGGGAAAATAGCAGGGGATAGGAGACAGAAGCCCTTAGTTACATTGAGTTTATGCAGGGCATACAAAGAGGTATTGTTGGTGAGTAGTAATAAGAATTGTCCCCTTAAAGTTATGGGGAGATTTATTTCTATGTATAGAAAATACAGACTAAGTGTGTGAACATTGGAGGGGATGTGTGGCAGGAGAGGGGACAGGAGCCAAATTATCTACTCCAGACCGGTCTTGGTTTGTTCTTCCAGGGTTAATTAACAGTTGTAGTTAGGAAAATGACAAACAGGCTTGCTACAGCAAATTAGGCTGTAGTAACTGGTGTGAATTTGTCTTACCTACCTAAGCAGAAGGTGAATTTCTTGGTGAAGGTGCCAGCCTAGGACAGAGGGAGACTAGAGAGACAAGATGGTGAGGCAGGAGGTTACTGCAGCACGAGAGAACTGGATCTAGGTCAACTTTTGTGATCCCAGGAGTGTCTAAAGTTCTCTCTTTTCTAGGAAAAACTCTACTCCTGCCATTATTACCAAGAAAGTTTTTATATTAATAAAGAAATGGTATGTCTGATATTAATGACTATGCTCTGTCTTACGATTATAAACAACTTCAATACTCTGATAGAAAAAAGGCTTGACAATATCTTAAGAAACACTGATCAGATGAAGCCCGTGTGAGCAAATCAGGGTTTGTACATTTGGCAAGGATGGATAGGAGGTTAAAAAAGCTTAAATCATCTGTGTACCCCAAGTAACAGAGGTCTTTGCTCCTTAAAAACAAACAATTTTTTTTTTTTAACCTCAGAGATCCTCAAGGTCTTGATTATTAGGTTTGCAACTTGAAATCTGCTTTCTGCCAGCACACTGATATCAATGTTCCCCCAAATGAGGTCCCATTAAATTAACCCTATCCTGGCCAGTTCCAGACTGGGCATCAAAGATGAATTTGGAAATTGTTCCCTGAATTGTGGCATGCAGCTTGTAATGCTCTGTGATCCTTGGCAGAAGAGAAACACGGTCCCTCCCAGAGACACGGTACAGCTCGTACTGATGGGAGAGATGATGCTGAGTGTTTTACGTGCACCTGCAGTTTGGATGGTACACCCAGCAGCTGAGGAGAACACCTTCAACAGAAATTCACAGGTTTCTGCAAAAATCTTGTCCAGAAAGGAAGACCCCTGAATCCCTAACTCTTTCCTCGTCTTACAGGTGAACCTTGAGGACACCTGGGAGACCATAGCTCCTGAATGTGAGACTTTCCCCTGGGATTAGAAGATAGCTATGGGGAAAGACAAGAAAGAAGACGGGGCTGTCTTTCTGAGGAAAAAGATAACTTTGCTGCGGGCTTTCTCACTCCTCATTGGCAGTATGGTTGGCAGTGGCATCTTTATCTCCCCAAAAGGAGTACTGAAAAACTCCGGCAGCGTGGGTTTCTCCCTTGTTGTCTGGTTTGCCTGTGGACTGCTCTCAATGTTTGGTGAGTGGTGAGCTTTTGTCAGCTTTTGCTTAAGCACCTGGGAGGTGAGGGGAGCAAGCACACTTCTATGTGTAAAAAGTTGAGAGAAGAATAAATCAAAATTCCCTGTTCCTACTGCAAGAGAAACAAAGGTTTAGCAAGCCTAGGGGGTAGCCAAGGGTCTTTAGTTCAAATGATTCCTCCATGGTAATTGAGAAAATCCCAGCACGTATGGTCTGTGAATATGAAATCCTGTGCAAGTCCGGGGCAGAGGAATAACAATGACTGCAGATGGAGTTAGCATGGTCTGTGCCAGCAAAGCTGGGAGGAAATGAAGGGATTCATTCTATAAGGTGGAAGGGAGATGTAGGCATCAAAAGGCACTCATGAGTCCGAGGGCTGTGCAGCCCTTTTCATAGCTACTGTGAAAAGGGCAAGGATTGACAGCCTTAATATGCCATAAGGGATCCCCTTTCTGTCAGTGAAGATAGAGAAGCGCTTGAGCAGATTGCCTGAGGAGCTGCAGAGCATCCACCAGCCAGGGGTGGGTGTCTGGGTGTCTGTCAGAAATGGCTTGGATATGTCTGATGCTGCCTCAGAGCAGGAATTGGAGCCTATCAGCCCTGCTTTCTGTGCTTTACCCTTGGCTTGCTTTCTGGCATTTAATATCAGTCTTTTCGGACAAAGGGTTGACTTTTTGATGACAGCTTCATTTTAGTTGTTTTGAAATAATGTACCTCTTAAAGTTAGGATGGATAAAATGTATGGCTTCTAGTTTTGTCATTAACTGTATAAAATCACCGTCTCAGAAATGCTCTGAAGGTCCTGGTAGGAGAACTGCAAGATCTCTCAGCTCTGAGGAGAAATGTGGTGTTTATTTCAGTGGGTGACTTTAAAGTTCTTCTTCTGTCATAATTTAGGAGGGAAAAAAAGGCAAGGAGAAATACTCCATCTGGGAAAAAACCCACTCTGGCACTGACATGTACACGCAAGTTCAGAAATGGAGACATTCAATGGCAGCAAGTGTAGTACTTGCTTTTAGCATATGTGTACCACTAATTCATGTTGAAGCCTATGTGTGGTTGCTTGGCAAATGATATACTTTTGCTTAAAGAAGATCTTAAAACATAATGAGAACATGGTGTTTGTTTTAACTGAGCGGAGTAATGAATGATAATGTGTGTGCTGATCACAGAGACCAAGCCCTGCACTTGGAAAGGTTTCTCTTTCTACTGCATCCTTTGATAGACTCTGCTGGAAGGGCTTTGGGAGCCTCTTTATCAAGTGATTGTATTTTGTAGCCAAAGTTGTTGGTTTGTTCTTTCCTTTTATCAGCTTGATGACCTCCCCTGATCATTTCTCTGACACTTTTTGCAGAACATTAAAAGGGCCTGCTTTCCTTCATGCTGTTTTCTTTCAAGTATGGCATTTACATGAGTCCCATAGCATGAGTTTAGCAAGGCACTTAAATGCATGCTTGAAGCATGAAAAGAGACCCAGTGGAATAAATGAGATGAGTTGATGCTTTGAAGAGGGATTCAACATGAATTTGCCAACAGAGAAGTGGGAAAAACTTGCCATCAACATGACACAACATGATTGCCACAGGACTTGGAGGTCCTCTGTACTCTCCCTCCACAGCCACCTGAGCTGGGCAAAGGAGGTGGCACAGCGAGAGATCGTCTTATTCCATGAGGCCACATCCTAACAATGCTCAGCCCCATAGCAAGGAGAGCTGTGCTCAAAGAAGAGAAGCTTTTATGATTTCTTTTACAAAGGATGTTTAACCTTGAAAATGAATCCAGTGTAGCCAGGGCTTAAGATCTGTATTTAGGCACATTCAAATGGCATGAGGAATTGCTCTGTAGAGAAAACTCAAGTGGGAGGTTTTTTTTCTGGCAGCAGCAAAGGCATAAAGCTTTCTATCCATTTGCCTAAAAGTTTTAAGCTGTCTTCTCTGGTGCACCTCTCACAGGGTTTCTCCTTCTGCCCTGGTGCAGGGACGAGGAGGTGCAGAGGCAGGAGCAGGCAGTCCCCAGGTCTGTCTGTCCACTCATGTGAATGTGTGAGAAGAGACCAGCCATGTTTTCCTCTGGTGGCAGGTCTTTCCTCTCAAAAGAGATGCTCTTCCAGGTCTTCTGCCTAGTGTCGGTGAATGAAGGAGGGGATTTATGTGAAGATTCGAGATAAGAACGCAGGAACATGGTCTGTGATCAAAACCATGATTGAAACAACCGGCTCAGCCATGGCCTGTCAGCTGAACTGCTGTAACTGCCTTGTAAGCACCATTTCACCAGTCTTAACTGTGAGGAGAAGTGAGAACTCAAACCTCCAGGATGTTTTTCAAAGGAAACCTCTTGTAGCTTAGTGCGAGGTTTCTATCACGCACCTTTCCACATAACTTCCATGGAAAATTTGTATCATTAATAGAAAATGGAGAATTTCTTTCCTTCTGATAGAAAAGTCAATTACTTCAAAACATTTCAAAATCCTGTAGCACAGTAAAATACAGAAGAGAGGTTCTGTTCAACCCTTTTTTAATTTCCTCCAGTTCATTGCTCAGTTTAAGCAGATTCGTTCAATCCCTGAAAAGCTACACAGAAAAGAGAAAATCCATTGGATGATTTACTCGATGTATTTCTACCTGAACTTTCCCAGGTGCCTTGTCTTATGCAGAGCTTGGAACAAGAATCACCAAGTCTGGAGGACATTATATCTACATTTTGGAGACACTAGGGCCACTGCCAAGTTTCTTATTCCTGTGGGCGGAATTTTTTGCAATCAGGTAAGAGATTTTGCTTGTTTGCTTTTTGCTGGATGCTGTGACAAATTGAAAACCCCAAAGTTACAGTGCCAGGTAACAGTCTAGGCAGCTTGTAAAGGAAAGAGTAGAAACAATCCGAACAGCTTTTAAATTTATTTTTTTTCAGTGACAAAAGGAAGGAGGCATAATGAATAAATAGTTCTGCATGTTCAATGCCATGAAGAATATCTCTTTTCTCCCCTGGGAGCTGGTATCTTCCAAGACCATGGTATTTTTCAGAGACTGACAATAGATGCCAGATTTATTTTAGATCTGTTTCATTGTGAAACTCTTTTGGATTCTCCTGGGGAGGCAACTTTCTGGCTTAGCACTGAGTCATTTACAATTTTAAAGAACTGTAAGTGACTTCATTTTTAACTTTAATAGAAAGTCCTCACCTCCTAATAACCTGTGTCCTTCATGTAAACTGAGATGAAGCCGGATCCACGAGTCACACTGTATCGCTCAGTGTGATTAATCTCAAATTTTGCTTTCACATTGGGAATTAATCTTTTTGCAGCATGTGATTTTTAACCCATTTTTTGAGAGAAACTTATGAAAAAGACTCTACAGGAGCTCATCATCTACAAGGGAGGGCAGAATTAAACTGCTTGCCCAAGTTTGTACACTTTTATGTCATGGCATCTTCTGGCCACCTGCAGACCATACTTTGTGCTTGGTTCACCCCCACCAGGCCTGCCAACAGTGCTGTGGTTTCTTTGGCATTTGGACGCTACATGCTGGAGCCGTTTTTTGCCCCCTGTGCAGCCCCTGTCCCTGCTGTGAAGCTCGTGTCTCTCCTGGGGTACTGTAAGTACTAACTTTTACAGGGCTGACAATCTCAGAGCCTGTCTGCCCTGGACTAGGGACATTTTTCAGGGTGTTAACTTCTGAGATAAGATGAGGCCCCGATCTTACAGTTAACCTCCTTGGCCACCCAAAACTTCCTGATCCAAGGTGCTGCTTCAGGACACTATATTCTCCAAGAATGGGAATGGGCCTCCCTGTTGACCAGCTGGAGCCCTAGGTCAGGGGGTTGTGCCACGTACGGGAGTAGAAACTCTTCATGTATAACTGTGCAAATGCCACCTCGGCTGAGGTTTTAAGGCTCAAGGTTTTGGACTTCTAGCCTGGTGCGCTCAGGCTGTGAAGTTGCCCTGCTTGCTCCAGGCTGGTGTGTGCTGGCACAGGGACTGCTGTGAAGGGGGTTGCTAAGACGTGCCCCCAAACTCCCACTTTCCCCCTAGGCAGGCATGGACCACCCAACAGAAACCAGGCTCCTGGTCCCTCTTGGTAGCATTACTCAGCCTCCCCTGCAGACTCTGTATGCTGGGACACACCTGTAATATTTCCTGACATTTCTCACCTCGAGCATCCTCTTTGTAAAGACACGGCCTTCTCTGCAGCATCCTTAGAGCAGAGAGTGCTGTTGTATTTTTTCCTGTGTGCATCGAGCATGGGCTACAGCTGTATCAGTGTGATCTCCTTCTCCAGACATGGTCCTCACTCTCAATTCTTGGAGTGTCACCTGGAGTGCCCGGCTGCAGACAGCTCTCTCCATCGTCAAACTCCTGGCTCTTGCGCTCATCATTGTGCCAGGGATGATGCTGCTGGCCGAGGGTAGGTGAGCTGCTGTGTGGCTGAGGGAGTGGGCTCAACATGTCACAGCTTTTATCGGTCCCTGGTGACAAGTGTGGAACTCCTTTAGCTGTCAGGAGCTTGGGTGCTTGGCATGAATTAGCTGGGAGCTGAGAGCTGGGTAGTTGGCATTAAGCTGCATCATTGCATGTTTGGGTTTCACCGGACCTAGCCGTGCTTTCTGCAAAACTGAGCCTGTCTCAGTGCCTGAGGATGTGTGCGCCTACCCGGGGACATACAGGCACCTTCCCCTGCAGACAATCTTTCTTTGGTGTCAGACTTTCCTGTTTTTAGCACAGTGCAAAATCCTTCCAAAGCAGCATGAGTATGATGGACATCAGGGAGGTATCACAGCATCCTGTGGTGATCAGAGCCAGTCACAGATATGTAATGAGTTACCAGCTCTCAGCTGAGCCCTGATAACTGCATCTCTAACCTTTCTGTGGCTGAAACTAATGGCTTTTACCTCTTAATTGAGATGGGCAGTAACTTAAAATAGATGTGTGCACAATTAAACATTCATATCCAGAGTGGGGAAAAAAAACCCTACCAGTAGTATCTTCTGGGGATGATACGAGAATATTGGCTTTAATCCAAGCCTCAATTTATAGAAAAGCCCAAGGCATTCCCACTCAAGGGATGAAGTCTCCTCCCTCTTCATGCTATTACCTTCCTCTGCAGAGAAAACAGCACAGACTGTAGGCCCCACATTCGTGTTTCTTTCTGATATCTGGAGCTGGCTCTTTTGAACATGCAAAGATCCGCTTGGTCTGGCAATACTTCTGAACCGAAGAATTGCCCTGCAGCTAGAAATCCTGAGCCATTAGGAATGCCTTCAAATGACAATCTGGAGCGCTGGCACTCTTCCTCCTTTGAGGAGGATAAGTGCTGGTGACATCTGGAGAGAGAATTCACCAAGAGACCCCAGTATGACAGGTTGTATTTAATGTGACTCATGGGGGACTATAAATCACTCATTAATGTATTGCAGACCATAAATCCTTTTTATGAACCATCACTTATCAGCAGGCATTTTAGAACATAAAAAGAATGCCCTGATAGGTCTGCTCCCATATTTTTGGTTTAGTTTTCTGCAAACCTATTATCTTTTTGACTTATTTTTTTTTGTGCTTAAAAAACAGTCTTGTGCTTTTAAATCAGTTGTCCTGTTTGCTCTGCCTTGTTCTACTTTTTCTTTTGGTTATGCTCTTGTCCTTTTCTCTGCCATTGCCTTCCCTTGGCTCAGGTTTGTTTTAGAGACTTTCTGGACCAGTGTTTCAAGCCCAAATGCCCAAATCTCATTGCAGAGCTCCTTGCAGAAGCACCTCCATAGAAGTGGCCTGACTTTCTCCATGTCCTCCACATCATTTTGTCCCCTTCCTGTTAAAGTCCATCTAGTTCCACACTTTTTTACTTCTAAAGAGACTTTGATATGAAGAACTGAATATAGATGTGGAACCAAACCTTGGGACATGTGGATTTGAACATGTGGGACATATAGCTCCTTTTGACCGTGCTTTTTATTGGTCTTCCTTTGAAATAAGAGGACATTAGGCATTTCTCCCTTCCCTAGATTTTTTTTTTAATTTGATAAAAATATGGTTCATATAAAAAATTCTAATTTCTAATTTTGATATTTTGTTTGGGGTTTGGGTTTTTTTTTGGTTGTTGTTATTTCAAGAAGAGAACTTTTAGAAAAACTGGTGGAGTTGGTAAAATGGGATCTTGATCTAAGCCACCTCTACTTTTAAAATTTTCTTTCCTTTGCCTTCTGTGTCCACAGTTCCTCCTCCTGTGGGTGAGCCTCAGTGGCTGGCAGGGACAGTGGGCAGGGAGCGTGCCTGGGGTGGGGGCCAGGCTGGTGGTCCCCACTCCCTGCTCCCACTCCCTTCTCTGCCCCGGTTCCCATGCTCCGGCCAGCGTGGGGCTGGGGTCAGTGCTCTGGCGGTGGGATCAGGAGGGAGCGCAGCGAGAGCCCAATTAGCTGCCTCTCTGGCTGCACCACATCAAAGAGGAGCAGGCATCCAGCTGCTTGGGAGTGGAAGAGACGGGTCAACCTGCTGAATTAATTTTGGGCTTGAAGAAAGGACAGGACATCTTGGGTCCTCTTGGCTCCACAATTTCCCATTCCCACAGCAGGCTCTGTCTGAAACAGAATCAGCTGCTGCCACTGCCCTTCCTGAAATGTCTTCCACAGCAGAACGAGGGACAGATTTGTTCTGTCGCTGTTTGTGAAGTAAACACAACAGTATGGTGCTGCAAATTAAAACAGTAAAACAAATCTGAATACCTGGCTC
This sequence comes from Chloroceryle aenea, assembly GCA_013399075.1. Taxonomy (NCBI): domain Eukaryota; kingdom Metazoa; phylum Chordata; class Aves; order Coraciiformes; family Cerylidae; genus Chloroceryle; species Chloroceryle aenea. The sequence goes on from VWZY01004021.1 coordinate 268,239, forward strand.
CAAGCAAGTCACACTCTTTCCAGGTCTGGGCAAGAGGTACAAGGGGTGTTATCCCATGAAAAGCCTGTCTCTTGATGTTTTCCTGCTTTATGTCCGTTATCTCTTCCACAGGCCACACTGAAAACTTCCAGGATGCTTTTGACAAACAGTCACTGGTTTTGGATAAGCTGCCCCTGGCTTTTTATGCGGGCATGTTCGCCTATTCAGGCTGGTAGGTGTGACTGGAGGATGCTTCACGAGCAGCACTTTGGTGTCAGAGATATGTCTCAAACTCTCTCCCCGTCTCTCCCTGCTGTGCAGGTTTCAGACCAGCTTTGTGCGTGAAGAGTTGGTTAGACCTGAACGGTAAGGCTGGGAAGAAAGTCATCCTCAGTTACTGGCCTCTGGGCTACCACAGTTTTCCCAAACACAGTATGGGAGGAAATAAGTTTGTGGGTTCACCTAACCAACGCCAGCTGCAATCTGCAGTAATGCTGTGCATAACAAGGGGTAGCAGCTTGTTCTTTGTGTGCCTCTCTTCCCCTTCCTTGTAGAAATATCCCTCTGGCTGTCATTGTGTCCGTGATCACGGTAATCGTGGGGTACATGCTCACCAATGTGTCCTACTACACAGTCCTGGGAACACAAGACGTTTTGGCTTCTCCTGCTGTGGCAGTGGTTAGTCATTGTCCCTACCATTATCTTTCTTCAGTGTGGTCAGCTTGTGCTCGAGGGGGTGGTCAGGGCAGGGGTTTCAGACATGGTTTTCCTATAAAATGCTTTATTGCTTGCTTGTTTCTCTGGATTTTTGGGTAACAGTAACTTCTGGTATTGCCTAAGAGATAATGAAAAATAACCTGCAGATGACAGTAGAAAAGGCAAGATTAATGAGTTAAATTTTACTGCTTCAGTGGAGGTAGTTTTCTATCTTTTGAAACATGTCTGGAGTCACCACATATTCCTAAAGTCAAGCTTGCTCTTCCTCCAGAGCTTTGTGCAGCGAGCCTTCAAAAGCTTGATCTCTGTGGTCCCTGTCCTTGTCGCACTGTCCTGCTTTGGAACCATGAACGGAGGAATCTTCACATTTTCAAGGTCATATCCCTAGGGATTTATTACTTTGTTGGCCTACTGCATCAGAGGGAAGCACCAGTGACCTGTGCAACTTCCCACCCATATGATGTCATTTTAGCCAATCTTGTGAGAAAAATAAGGCCCCTGACTCCCAGGATGTCAACTACAGGATGATCCCCATCGGCTAAGAGTCTACCCTTTCTATTTCTGGATAGGTCTAAATTTTTGATTTTTATCTTCTCTCCATCCTTCAGTTTAAATCCTCAGTTTAAAGTAAAATGTCTATTTCTGGTGAACTGGAGGCTTTGTTGACGTTGTCAAGTGCTCAGTGAGACCGAGTCTTCTTTCACTGGGTTCATCCAGCCGGTCTGTGGCAGGGCACAGGATCCCTCTGCTGTGAGGATCTGTGGCCAAAGGCAAACTCTCCCTCAAGGACTTTGTTTTGAGGTCAGTAGAATGTTATCAGGGACAGGCTATTCCTAAAGCAATAGCCAAGGCTCAAGAAGTCTTGTAGCAATTAGAAAAGCTTTGTTCCATGAAAAATTTATCTTGCCAGCTTCACTGGCTACAACACTGTGTGTCCTTATGGGAGCCTTGAAATTGGAAAGGAAGGCAGAGCTCACAGGAAAGCACTTTGTGCTGGTTCTGAGGAGCTGGGTGAACACTCTGGACCAGATTCCATTTCACAGCTTTGATTGCAAAAGGAAAAATCAGTAGATATGAAAGGGATGTTTCATAGCACGAAAGCTGATGAGCTATTTGATCTACTACCCTAAAGTCCCAAATTAAATACAGGTGTAGAGAATCCTCCCTGTTTAGCTCTTCTGAATAGCAGTTGTCTTTGAGGATGAGAAGTCCCCAGACAGCACAGAGATTCTGCATGTCCCCATTGCCTTTTTCTCCCCCATCCTAGCACCATTAAGATAATCGCTGCAGAAAGGCCATATAAACAGTGATGGGGCCTCCCTGGCTGCTGGCCAGCCACACCCCTGCAAAACCACAGAGACAGCAATAAAACCAGTTTTACACTCCTGCCCCAGCTGCTTTGGGCCTTGCTCCAGCCCAGCTGATGCTTTGGCATGGTTTGTTTGTGGATATTAAACTTATGAATGTGAATGCAATGTCTTCTCCCTAATTGCCCTTTCATGGCTCCAAAGAGGGATGGAGGCAAGGAGCTGTCTGCTGTCATTTTGTAGCTGGTCATTTGTGTAGCTGGCCTCTTGGCAGTACACCAAACTATATTTGCCAACAGCTGGCCAAGGCATAGAAGATCCTCTATTATTTAAGAAAATTACACTTTATTTTTTANATATATATATAGTTACCAAGACTGACAATCCCCTTTGTCATAAATTCACCTGCCTCTCTTATAGAGAATTGAAGTTTGTGACCCCTTCTCTTCCTGCTGGAAAGATTAATCCCTTCTCTGATGGCAAGAAACTGGCTTCTGTTTCTAGCCTGATCACTTTGGACTTGCCCAAAGATCTCTGCTAATAGGCCACCCAAGGGGATGCTGTCAGTGGTCCTGCTGGTGGGCTCCGTGCTGCAATGAACTAGCTGGTCATGGGAGAGCTGTGGGAATTCGGTGTCAAGTTTTTCTTCTGAATGCCCCAAAAGTACAGCTGAAGGCAGAACCATGGCCTTGAAGAGCAGACCTGTGTTGCGGGTGGCGGGGTGCCTTGTGGCTTCAGGTCAGTCCAGGGACTGGTGTTCTAATTTCTTATCTAGATATGGTATGCTAATGCATAGGGTTCCCCATCTTTTCCTAGGACTCTGTTTGTGGCTTCCAGGGAAGGACAGTGGCCTCCTCTCTTCTCCATGATCCACATTCGAAGGCATACACCCCTTCCTGCTGTCATGTTAATGGTAAGGCTGAGTGACATGCCCTGGAGAAGCTGGGAGTTTTAAAGGGTGTTGAATCATCGAGTCAGCCTCTGAAAAAGAAAGAGGGCGTAACACTGGAAACGGCTGTGAAGTATTAAGTCCCTTTGTGCCAGCAGTTGTACCCAAACTCAGTAATTCCAAGTCCCTGCCTTATAGCCTTGGACACCTTTTTTAAAAGAAATGTCCCTACCATCTACCACACCTACTGCTTGATGTTGTCCTATGAAAGCATCTTTGCCAGGCTTTGGCTATGTGGAAAACTGAAATTACTGGGTGTGGTGGAAATGAAGGACATGAGCATTTGCAGAGGTGTTCTCAGTTTCGGTTTGTGGTTTTTTTTCCAGCAATGGTCCAGCTCCATCCCATCTCTGCTGTGCTGCCTCTGGCAACTTGACTGACCTGCTAAAAACATAGCAGGTATCTTTGTAGGTGGCCTTTGTACCAGCAGTGCAGGCTTTTGGATCATTCATGTTTTTCCTTGCCCTGCCTAGGACATAAAGCATCAAAGACGCTGTTGACCTTGAAAAGACTGCTCTTTTCTGTAGCACACTGTAATAGTGTATTTAGACCTTTTGTCTTCAGTCTGTGTCAGAGTTTTGTAAAGCTCTCTGACCTCTGAAATGCTGGGGCTGTGAAGTAGCTGCCTGTGGTTGTGGGGGGCAGCTGGAGGAGGTGATCCATATTACCCTTTTTAGTCCAAGGACCGCAGTAAGCTTTAATGTCTGTATTTCATCTTTACAATGCTCAGTTCCCTTTGGTTACTGCCATGGTGTGTATCGGAGATATCTACCATCTAATGAACTTCTTCAGCTTTTCCCGATGGCTCTTCATAGGATTAGCCACCCTGGGGCTCATTGTCCATCGCTACCGCCACCCAGAGCTGCACAGCTCATTCAAGGTAACTCACAGCATGTATCTAACAGCCAGGAATTCACAGCCTTGTCATTTCTCTGTCTTATTTGTTAATAATTAGAACATTACGTGGCCATAATTGCCTTTAGGCTCTAAGGGGTCTTGATCTTCTAGTGCTCAGTAAGGCAGAAATTGTCTGATGTGCCCACACAGCCAGATGTGGTAAATCCTATAAAGCTGGTTCTGCATGGTGACACCAGCTGCATCTGCAAGGTGGCAGCCTGCTCCAGGGGACAAAGTTTCAGGCTGGGAACAGGGAGATTTTAAGAAGGCAGTTCCCACACTCCTCTCTCATGGGCTGCAAGGAAGGACCCTTCCCTGGATGTTATTTCAGTGGTTGGTAATTCTCAGCTCTAGCTGAGAAGACTCAGGGGAAAAGAGCATGGCTAGATGGATCTTGGGAGCAAACCTGACTCACAGGGAATCATCTGCCAGCAGAGAAGTATTTTGTATAGTGTAAAGCAGCATATGTGCAGTAATTGCTGCTGCAATATTGCTGAGGATGTGGATAGCACGTGCATGTGTACCACTAAGAGCAGGACATCTTGTCCTCTCGTGCCTTTTCCTGGCCTCCAGCTGGGCCCCTCCAGTGGCTCTTCTCATGCTGCTGAGTGCTGGGATCCTCCTTGTGTTTACAGGGGAAGCTGGAGCTGGTGCTGGAGCAGCTTTTGTAGGCTCAGGGCACCTTTCCCACTGCCAGATAATGTGCAGAAGGCATTTGGCTGAGGCAGCGCTCGAGGCGTGCACAGTTTGTTCCTGTCTCAGTCGCACGTGCATGGTGCTTCCAGCCAGCTCCTGGGGAGAAGCGGAGACCTCTGAGGCCACAGGCACTGGGCAGCCAAACAGCAAGAAGCTCAGGGGACAGAAACGTTTCCCGTGGCTCCCAGGGCTCCTCCCCAAGCTTTGTGAGGCCTGGTGAAAGGTTTGGGGTAGTTTTTTCTCTCCGTCTTTGCTGAAGACAGTGTGTTTAGCAGAGACCTCGAAGCTTCCCAGTTTGTTGGCTGGCTGCACCCGTGTACTCACCCAGAACCAGATTTTAAATTAGTTTTATCTTTTTCTTTTAAACAAAGCCTCTCAGGGGAAGTTGATTAGTTGATAGCACTGGTGGCGTTTCCACTTGCTGAGATTTTGCTTCATTTTGGCTTAGAGATTTGGGCTTTTAACGATTCTTAAAGGCAGATGGAGAGAGGAAAATCCTGGGGTTTGGGGTGTGTTTGGTTGATATCCCCCACCCCCTTTAGTTTTTATAACCACTTGAAACGCGAAGCCCACTTCTCTGCGAGAGAAGGGCTATGCGCAGGTGGTGTGGGCATGTGCTGCGCTCTAGTGGCCAGACACAGGTCGTCTTCTGCCGCTAGCTTACGGAGAACAACTCATAAAATACATGTGATTGTGCTGGTACTTCACCCCTTTAGCATTTTGAGTTAAAAACGGCGAGAAAAAAACGGCAAGAGGAAGGGACGGTCCGCTCACCTCTCAAGCTGATGTTCAGCATGAGTATGTGCATGTAGGAGAGGTTGGCAGGGGATGCTCCAGCTAGAAAGACTGCACATAAGCTTGGTGGCTGGATGGCTGCCATCACTAGACCTCTTTCAGCCTGACATGGTCAGTATCCATGGTCAGGATCTCTGTTACCGGAAAAGAGATTGTCACCCTGGATGAAAGCAGCAGGTCCTTCATTCTGTCAGCCATGGTGAGGAGTAACTTGGCTGAGGTTGGATTCAAAGACTGCAGGAATGTTTCATGGTTTTATTATTTACTGCAGTCTTCCGATTTAGTCTCCAAATAACCCAGATTAATTGGCTTACCCAACAGGGTAAGGCTGATGTGCTGACTGGTTTTTTAGTCTTTCATCAGGGTGTCATTGAAACTCATGTTCTTGATGCAGGTGCTATGGAGATAGGGAGTCTCCTTTATCCTCTTTTGGTCACTGTAAGTCCCAGGCAAGCTGGAGACAGGCCAAAAATGAGTAAGAAGTGTTATAACCAAAGAACAGTTTGATTCAATGTGCTACTTCTAGTTTTGGCTTCAGATTTTCCACCGGCAGTTGCCACAGATGGCAAGTAGGTAAATGTGCCTGTGTGTGCACGAGAGCAATCAGGTGTATGTGACTTCTCCCACTTCTTGGCTTCCAGCTGCAGGTGAGATTTACATTTTGATGTACATGAATATAGGAGGCATGCACCTCACAGGGCACACTGGGCAGCAAAGGTGGTATGAGTCAATTTTTGTTCTATGCATCCTACTTGTGTGCAGCTGCTTGTACTGAAACATTGTGCAGCTGTATGACTTGTCTCCTCTTCTTTAAGATGGAGAAGTGAATACAGTGTGTGCTGGCATGTATGGAGGATGATTTGCTACAGCCTTCAGTTTTGCCTGAGAGTCTTATGTGCTATTCTCCGCAGGTTCCCTTGTTTGTTCCTGTCTCTTTTACCATCATCTGCCTCTTCACAGTGGCAATGTCTTTCTACTCGGACCCTGTGAACATTAGCATCGGATGCACCATGGTTTTAAGTGGTTTTCCAGTCTACTACCTTGTAATTCATAGGCAAATGACAAATCGTTGCCGTAGCCCATTTTGTAAGTATGTGTTTGAGTTTCAGTATTGTGGACCAAGATGCGCTCGGGGATGGGGGTGCTCCTTTTGTTCTCAGAGCTCATCTCTAACACAAATGGCTCCATGACAAACAGACCTCACGAAACCTAAATCATGACCCCTGGCACTGCTTCAATGGCCGTCTCAAGATACGGCCTCAGCAGCTGAGGAGGCCAGGGGTAGGCTGTGCTGTGGGTGGGTGGCAGCCAGGCATGGGCTGTGTCTGCCTGGCTTGTGAATATACTGACAAGACAGCTTGATGCTTTTGTTTTAAGAAAGGCAGGGTTGAAAGCTACCAACAGAGGGAATAAAGAGAGTCGCTTTTCCACCTCAGACCAGTTTCTACTGAACTTAATCATGTCTTCAGGATCACTATCTCTTGGTCAAGTTTGGCTGACACTGAGCAACAAGATCAAAAGTTAGAATGGAGAGACTGACAGGCAGACTGTGTAATCCCGTGCACAAACATATGCTGAAAGGCTGGGGAGAGGACTGGTAGGAGAAGACAGTGATGCCTAAAGGCTATGTTTGGCGAAGTGGCCAGGATGGTTTTTGGACACAGATGTGGGTGTGTAAACGAAATATATCTCCACTAGCATTGATTTCCTTTGGGCATATCCCTGGTCACACAATGATTTACTCAGAAAAAAAGAGCTCAGTTTTGAGTTAAATTAATTATTTCAGATATGAAACTTGTTTTCTGTTGATTTGATGTTGGGCTGATGTGTATCAGTAACAGCTAAATAGAAGAAAACATACAGCAAGTAAGGAAATGGTGATCTGATAACATAAGTGCTCCAGCCATCAGTCCTGATGTTCTGCTTTTCAGCCATGTTTCTGGATTTCCTCTGGACTAAACTTTCTTCCTTTCCCTCCCTCACTTTCAGATTACCTTACACACAAACTACAGCTACTCCTGGAAGTAGTGCAACAAGAAATCAAGACTTACTGAGAAAACCATCAGAACTCACAGGAGAAGAGAAAACCTCCTTATTCCATTTCTGATACCTGTGATCCTACCAAAAGCCGGCTGTGCTCTTATTCTTTTAATCATTGCAAATGAGGATAAGCCTTAGCCAAAACCTTGCTAAAAGTTTTCCTGAGCTTACCAACTGGGATCAGGATGAGCGTGTCAAATCTGATTCTGCCCTTTTTATTTTTTAGTGGAACAACATAGTTCTCTGAAATGAGCTTGCTTTGGATGCAGTGTGTCTTCAAAACCAAGATCCCAATTTTGCAGCCTAGTCCAGCCCTCAGTAAAATGTGTGTGCTTCTGTATATATGCACACCCTAATTTCTTAACTTGGTAAATACTGGAAAGGAGCATGGTCAAGAACTTAGACTCAAATAGATGGAAGCCAAATGCAGGTTTCAAACAGAAGCATTACAGTAGCCATGCTGTGGACAAGCGTTATGAAAGGAAATGAGTGGGGAGAGCAAATCAGAAATAAGGCAGATGAACTGGAAAGGGGGAGGCAGGGGGATGAAACCTCATTCACCAGAATGTACAGGTTCAGATTAATGAGAAAATATTAGAAAAAACCTTTGAAATTCCAATATTAACAAAATAATGTCAGAATGTTTTGCTTTGATTATTGTATAGACAGAGTAAGTTTATTTTACTTTGAAATATTTAGATTTTGAATTTTATTTTTCTGAAATGTCATTTCAAAATATACAAACACATTTAAAAAAATCAGCTAAATTTCAACAAGAATATGACAAAGCAGATCTTGATCCTTTCCCCAGCTCCCCAGCTCTGCTCCTTGCTTGGTACTATCAGTGAAGTTGAAAATTCAGATTTTGGCCCAACTCCAGTGAAATGCAATTTGTCCATTAGTTAGACAAGGGCAGCAATGAGACTTGGGCAGATTTCTCAGTAAGTACATCTTTTGGTGCTGTAAGTAGCCATGAATGACTTCATGTTAGAGCTTGAACTTTAAATCTGCAGTCCAATGACTTCCTAAATTGACGTGTAAATGCTCGTTTGAACTATTGACATAAAAAAGGTTTCTGTTGCTGGATGTCTTTTGTTTACATGTGGCAATGTTATGTTCAGATAACAGCAATTAGCTGTTTCCAATCACTTATTTGTAATTTTTTTTTCCTAAAAGATGGGAAGCAGGGTGTTCCTCTAATGACTGTTGGTATGAAGAATAGCAGAATGAGGAGCATTTTTAATCTTTTGTATGAAGCAATTATATTCCTGGAGTAAAACCAAAGTACCATTTCCAAACCCAGTGTAATCTACCAAAACTTGTAAAATTTACCATCAAGATTTGGAAATAAATTGTGGTTATTTTTCCAAAGCACTTGAGGATTATTATTCTTGTTACGACTGCTTTCCATTCCTGTGCTAAATCAATCTGGGACAGCAGCAGCATGGTTGTAGGGCTCATTGCCCCCCTCCCTTCCCGCAGTTTAATTTACAAGCTGCTGGACATTGTTCAACAGGAAAACCAGTCTTCCTGGGAAAACCATCACAACCCACAGGAGAAGGTACTGGCTTTAAACAATAGTGTGGTTTCAAGTGAGATCTGGAAACATTTCCCAGCTCCCAGACATGGGTCAGTCTCCACCTCACACCAGGCTTTGCTGAAGTTGAACCCCCTGGCACACCTTCCTTCAACACCCCACGGCTGCACCCCAATGTAGGTGACTGGAAACCAGCCTGCAGAAGACCTTGCAGAACTAAGTGAGCCTCAGCACCATAGAATAGCCTGAGTCGACCCCCTTAGGTACAGGTTTGAGGGATTTTCCACATCTTGAGGTAGAAGCACGAGGCGCTGCCAGCCTTGTCCTGTGCTGTAGGACCCCTGTGAGCACAGTGTGCCCACACTCACACATGTCTGAAATGGCAACAGAGCTGCTGTGTGTTTGCAGGTAGACACACCAGACGCACAGAAAGGGTGAAACATCACTTTTTTTTTTGGGGGGGGGGGCATTTCCTCTGAAGAGAAAAAGGGACCAAGAACAAAAAATCCTGGAGGGAAAGTAAGTAATTGTACCTACTGGTCCATGGTTTCTTTACACATGATAAATCATTTGACATATGCAGGGAAACTACACAGAGGCATCTGCTGACTGTGCAGGAATATGATCTTGGAGGGCTATATATAGAATGTCTGCTCTGAGACCTGTCAGATACTGGAAATGCAGATGGATATAGTACCACGGTTACACTGACAGAAATCAGAGATTCAACAGCTCCACAGATGACATTACAATTAAAAGTGATAAAAATACATATCAATTTACAGTGAGCTCCAGTTTCCAGTTTGTGGCAAGTTGTTTGTTTTTAGAGAGGATGGTATGCTGCTCTCAGCAAACCTACATAAACATTTTCTACCAAGCCAGAATGTTTTTCCTAGAGCTGATATCTCATGCCTACTGAAACTCTTGGCTTCAGTTCAATAAAGTATTTTGCTGGAGAATCCACTTTGCAAAAATGAACTTACGGGACCCATAAGTCTCATCAGTCAAAGGGAGGCATTCAAGTTGTGCAGCTGTGGGGATGAGAGCTGTATGGGAGGAAAAAAAACAGTCAAGAAAGGCCAGACAGAGAAGAAACAAAGTTCAGCTTCATAATCATTTGTGTTTTGGTTGTTTTTCTTTTTAAATACTGTGTATATAAAATGCACGTCAGAGTTCAGCCTTTCCAGCAACTAAAACAGAGATTTATGTTCCAGCCATGACTGATCTGGTCTAACTAGATCATCAGGAAATAAAAATGTTCTGGGTAATTCAAGTGAATGCAAATTGTGTAACACACACACAAGACCAGAGTTTGCATCTGCACAAGTTTATGCAGTTAGTACTATTTGACCTGTCGTTAAGCTTTATGCTTCAGAGCTCTGCTGGGAAATGCTGTGAGCCTTTTGGACTTAAAGGCTGGGGGTCAGACTGGAAAGCTCTTAACTGTTCTCTGATTTCCACAGGGAAGAACAGAACGGAGGTCCAGACTTCAGTGTAAAGGAATACAAATACTCCGGGACAGCACAGCGTGCCCCATTGCCCCCTCAGTCCCCTGCAGGCCTCTGTGCTTGGTTTGTACTGGTTTGGGTTGCCCTCTGTACTGCAGCCCCCCCCCGCACAGAGAGCATGCTGAGATGCACCCGCTTTCTGCATTGAGATCTGGGGTTTGCTTTGCAAGGCAATGGCCAGCTTTTGGCTTTCAGAGAAGCTGCTCCCAACAGGAATCTTGAAAAGAGGGGTCTTGGAATATCTCCAGCCACTGGAAGGATGATAGGAATCAGCTCAAGGTGAGTGCTGGTGTGCAGTGACAGGAACCAAGCAGTGGGGTGAACTACTCAGGTTTGTAGGGATGTTGATTCTACTGATGTATCTGCCAGAAGTTTCAGCTGTGCCTGGCAGATGCGCATGCGTATGGCGCAATAGCCAGGAGGAAACATTACTCAGCCGGGTTTCCTAAGGGTCTGTGACGTCACGTGGAGAGCAGCTCTGGGAGAGACAGCAAGGTACGAACGTGCAGTTGCAAGTTCACAAGGAGTTCTCTCAGGCCAGCTGCCTTTTATTTCTGAAGGTCTTATCATAACCATGGGTCTTTTCCCATGTGGAACAAGGATTCAGAGGGGTTATCTGACTCGGGAGCATGTGGCTGATGTGGGCAGCTGGGCAGCACGATGGTAGGACTGTGAGTAGGGGAGTGGGGCAAGTGGTGCATGCTGGGCTCAAACATCTTTATTGGGGTGCTGCTGGGGGTTTCTTGGTTTGTGGGATTGTATTTAAGGTCTTCTGGGAGGATACCTGCTAGCAGTTAGTCATACCATAAGCTGTGTTTGTTATCTTCATTAATTTTTTCTTCCACATGAGGGAGAAATGTGTAAAAGAAAAGGTGGCATGATGTTGCTTTTTGCATATAAGATTTCCTCTGTATAAAGCTATTCCTTTGGAGATATAAAAAGCAAATTTACAGATTATGTCTCAGTTACACAAGACCAGATAGCAAATCTTCAGTAAAAGGTGAAGGACACCGCTGGTCTTGCTAGTGACATAATTCTGTCTTTTTTTAAGTGTTTCACCTCTGTTTCTTTCTATTTAGGGTTAGTTGGTGAGTAGGAAATCTCTGCAAAGAGCAGAAACACTGGCAAGTGAAAGTGAAAGTAGGGCACAGATGGATATTTTAGAAAGCTGATGGAGTTAGGGCAGACTGGGGTCCCTGGGTCCTGGCAGGGGAGCCATCAGGGATTAGCATCCATCTATGGAGTGGGGAGAAAGGAAACAGAGATGGGGTGGACCAATGGAGAAAAGCTTCCTGAGAGTATCATCCCACCCCATTCTCCTGATTTCCTCTCCATTTCCCCTTCAGCCCCTCAAATTCCACATGGTATCCAGAAACTTTGTATTTTTCTGCCGTGGCAGCAGCAGAAACACAATGCTGCAGAGAGGGGAGAGAAGTGATAGCCACATCCAAAAAAGCTCCTGTGAGTGTTGGATCTCATGAGTCTCCTGCAGTGGGATTTGAGAGAAAACGAATCGGGAGCATTTTTCTAGGAACAGGCCTGACTGGTGTAACTGAGTACAAAGAGCAACCGTGGTCCAAAGGCAGCAGTGGAACAAGCTAAGGCTGTGAAGGAGACTTGAGTCCTTCCTTCCTCTTTATTGTAGCAGTCCAGGGGCTGCCAAGCCTTTGTTTATGGACCTTTGTACTGTAACCAGCCCCATCAGAGAGCTCCTCCTGTAAAGATATCCTCTGACTAGCTGGCTCTGAATACCTGGGATCCCTGCCAAAGCATGAAGTGCGCCAGAGATGGATAAATGAACATTTCTAGTTTCTGTTTGAATACCGTGTTCAAACGCCTCGAGCAGCTCTAAGCAGCTCAGCCACAGACCCTTTTGCAAACTCCACAGGAGACAGGTGGACAGCTCTCGGATGCGTGTCTGTGCTCCACAACAGGGTAATGTTGTTGGAGCTGTGAAGTGGTAAGATGCATAGAAAAAATGTTGACTGGGTCCAAAACTGGGACATGAATTTGAATTATTGGTGGCTACCTGTTTCATTTTCTTCTCTTTGTAGGCGCTGTGTCTCCAGGTTAGATCACAAAACAGAGAATTTGCTGGTAAGTGATTTTTTTTTTATTTATTAATTTTTATAAGAAAGATAGATATATATATATTTTCTTCCCCCCCCCCCAAGGAATTTGACCTTGGCTGGCTGCCAGGCACCCAATCATCTGCTTTCTCACTCCCCAGGCACAAAAGGACAGGGGAGAAAACAAGATGGAAAAATTCATAGGTTGAGATAAAGACAAGGAAATCACTTAACAATTACTCTCATGGGCAAAACAGATTTGAATTGGGGAAAGTTAATTTATTGCCAGATAAAATACATTTGGATAGTGAGAAACAGAGACAAAACTTAGAACAACACCCTCCCCCAACCCCACCTCTTCCCAAGCTCAACTTCACTCCATTCCCAACTTTTCTACCTCCCCTCTACCCTCCCACCCCAAAATGGTGCAGGGCAGATAGGAAACAGGTGTCGACCTCAGTCCATAAGAATTGCCTTCTGTCACTGTGTCATCATCAGAAATTTCCCATGTTTCAGCATGGCTCCTTTCCTATGGGCTGCAGTCTTTCAGGACAATCTTGCTCTGGCATGGGCTCTGCTCCATGGGCTGCAGCTTCCTTCCAGGCATGTCCACATGCTGCAACATGAGTTTCTCCATGGACTACGGTGTGGATATCTGTTCCACCGTGGTCCTCCACAGGTTGCAGGGGGACAATCTGCTTCACCACAGTCTTTTCTGAGCTGTAGGGGAAATCTCTGCTCCAGTGCCTAGAGAGAATGCCTCCTCCCTTCTTCTTCACTGACCTGAAGGTGTTCACAGTTGTCTGCAGGACTGTTCCTCTCACAGTTTTTCCTCACTTCTCTCTGCTGGGAAGCCTTCTGAAGGTACTCTGACTTCTGCAGCTAATCACACTGCCAAGAAGCCAGATCTTACTCCTGTTAGGCAGTACCACTGGCCTTTGTGTGATGAGCTGAGTTTATTGTGTGAAGTTGTATTTTTTTACAATGTGTGGTTTACAAACATAAATTTTAGAGAAAAACAGCAAGAAACCCGAGTCCAAGCCAGAGAGGTTAGGGACATCTCTGTGACAACTACCATGCCCAATAAAAGTACAAACATCAGTTCCTCAGTACTGGGCTGCACCTGCACTTCCCATCTACAGGGGTCTCCTTTCCTGAGAAGTGATTAGACTTTTGACCAGACATGGGATATCATGTAGTTTGCCACCTTTGGAAAAGCTCCATTCTTTAATCTGGATTTTTCTTCTGATGTTAGAGCTGAGTGAGCAGCCAGGTGTCAGTCAGCTCTTCTGCACCTGTGGTATCTTATGAAGAGTCTTCCTGTTCCTGAAATGGAGTACATCTGGTATTGGCTCGATGACTCTGGGCGGTGGATTGAATATGGGATGAAGGTGAGATTCATGTACTCTTGATGCCAAAAGCTCCTGTTAGACCATCTTTGGAGGGTTATTTAGGGCATGTTGTTCTGCAGCTGGTGTGGTTCACACACACCCTTGCAGTTCTGCCCTGATGCCCTGGTGTTTTTGTCTTATTAATTGTTCCTCAAAGCAGTACTTCTGCTCTGTGAAAGCTTTCAAAGGACTGGCTTTGAAAGTGGGTGCATTTTCAAGAGATGACAGATGTCTTTTCACTGAAGCTGACCACACAAGCTGAAGGCTGCTTTGTTGCTGTTGCTACAAGCAGCTGCTCTCTGCGGGGTACCCATCTGTCACTGAAGAACAAAAATGCCTTACAGACTTCGTATAAAATGGTATCCCATGATAGGGGTCTGGGGAAACACTGGTATCTCCCCACAGTGTCACCTAAACCAAAGACTGGTTTCTAACACATATCATTTCCCTGTTCTTTCTATAGAATCTGAATCACTGCTGTGCCACAGTAACATCTGCAGATCTGGAGAATAAATACTTGTCTGACCAGAAAGCCACTGTGTTTTTCAGGGCCGGTTCCCAGGAGTATGAGCTAAACTTCGATGGTAAACTATCTCCTTGTTTTAAGTTCATTACATGGTGTAGCTAGCTCTAAGGTAGCCTCCATCATGCAGAGTTGTCACCCTACATCTGGGTTTCTTTGAACAAATCTTTTTCCTCCTGTAAGTTTTCTCCAAGCAGAAGTTGAACAGTTGTCTGCAGTTTTGAGATGCTTCACCTGAGATTCTAGAATTGTCTGCATCTATAGTTAAAAAAGTATCTCTGATAATATTGTATATTCAAAAAAAGAGCTGAGAGCAAACCCTTCATAGCATCCAATTTATGCATTTGAGATTTGAAGCTAAAGAGAAAAAAATGAGAAAGGAATAATTAAAAAAAAGGCACTGAAAAGTCAAATGGTGAAGAAGTGAGCCCATGGTGGCCATCTTGCAAGCTAGTTATGGGGAGAGAAGGGACATAGTGCAGCAAAGGAAAATTTAGTGCTGCTTGTACAGAGAGAGAAATAGGAAAATGGGAAATACTTTTCTGTTTCTAATTTATTTGTCCATCTTAAAATTCCTGTTTGCTTTCCAAACTTTAAATCTGTTTCCTGGCATGAATAAAGAGAATGGTGTTTAAAGGAGGAAACAATGGATAATTAGCCATGTCACACAGCATGTGCTCAGTGATATTGTTACAGGACCAAGAACAGAGGGCAGACTTTCCTCTTAGCACCACGTAATAGCCCCACACTGCCATGAAAACCAGATTTATGTTCCTCCATCGTACTGAAAACTGTTCCCTGCCATAAGCCTGACATCAGATGTGGTTTTCTCTGGCTGACAGATGATGTGAATGCACATGCAGGTGCAGTTGCCTCTGAGCTTCACAACCTATGCTAACAGGTGATTGACGTTGCCTGTCTCCAAGCAGAAGCAGCACAAGTGGGAATGGTTTCAAAGTATGGAGTGGGTGGGTGTGCTAGAGAGAGCTCCACAAAGTGGTATTCAGGGCTACCTCCTTTTTTATTTTTGCTAAACACGTAAGACTGTATCCCTGTAAAGTAAATGATCTAATTATTGAGTCATTATGTTTATCTTTCAAGAAATGATCCAAACAAATTTGCTCTATAAAACTCAAAGGAAAGTTCTCCGACTGCCAAGGTCTCTGTCCTTTCAAGGTGGACAAGATAGAAGGTAATATACATTCATTATTTAATAATGTCTCTAGGTGACAACAACTTTCTGCTATGAAGTTCCTCCTACCTTTCTAGAATTCAATTTTAGATTTCTTCAAGTAATTTTTAAATACCTTTTGCTCACTGGTGTAATGGCAAATTTTGCAGTGACAGCATTTGTAAATTATGCAACACTTCTGTGAGGTGTGCTGGAAGGATGTTTGGTGGCAGTCTCTGGCAGCTGGGAGAGTCCCTGGAGTAGATTTGCTCTCTGTGAGATCAAGGCCACACAGGGCTGGTGCAACCGTGCCAGGAATCTTTGTTCCTTGATTAATGCACCAATGATACTGCATAAACTGTGCACAGAGAAGGAGCAAGGGACTGCCAGTCCCAAGAACGGTGGAGCAGAGAGATGCCATCCTCTGGAAAGCTGAGGATAAAATAAAACACAGAAGCAAATCCCTTTAAATGAAGTGAATAGGGTGCACTCATTTGGGGATACCCTGTCCTATGTTTTTTTTAAAGCAAGTTCAGCTTGATGGACAAGCTGCTTTAAGACAAGCCACCTTTACTTCAGAAACGCGACAGCAGAGTGCATTTTATGCCCAAGGTTCCATTTAAGGGTTAGGTCAGCCAAGGATGTGTTGACTCAAATAGAAAACCTGTAGCTCCTAATGGATGCAAATGCTCCTACTGCCTGGGTTAAGACACGTGCAAGGAGGGTGTTAGTGCTGGAAGTAGCTGAGCCACTGGCTGGAGCAGCAGTGCCTGCAGGGCACAATGGTCCACCCACAGCCTCCTGGCAGGCTTGGTCCTGGGGATGGGTAGGGTCAGGACACCCATCTGGCCAGCAATTTAGAGATGGGTAGCCACAGGGAGGGAGAGGGCTCATGTTCTGGTTTCCCACAAATTCAAGCATCACATGTGAAGGGCTAGCTTGAGTAGTTGTATAAACTACCCAGCTAGGAGCATGTTACTTCTCATTTGAAGTTCTCCAGCCAGTGTCTTAACCTACCAACAGATGCATTAGTGCCACTAGAATGTGTGTGGAAAACTAAATTGGATAAAGGGATAATGGTAATGTGGAAAGTGAAACAAAAATAAAAATCTAGGGGTGCCTAAAGATTGGTCTAGAGCCAGAGCCTGGATCCTGCAGAAGGGGGGTTTGGTTAGGAGTATCATGGACTGACTTGCTCCTTTTTCTTTTCTGCAGACAAAACATGGGTCTGTCATATTCTGTCTATCCTCTACAATGGGATCAGTCTGCACTGCCTGATATCGGATTCAAGGTAGGTCTTTTCAGCCCTCCAATGGGTAGGACAAACTGTATCCTGTACTTATTTTTCTGAGAATGTGGCCCAAGGCAGTTGAGATGTTCCCAGGTAGGATGACAAAGTAAGGTGAAACAGATATTCACTCTTCTCCAGCCTAAATGCTGCTGTACATTTCATCTATAGGTTACTCTGAAGTAAAAATACTCTAGATGCAGAGGTGTGTCCACCAAAGGAAGCTCACGTGGGATTGCATTCATTTCTCTCATTTCATGCCTGTGCTTTCACATGCGGAGTGAGAGTGAGGGTGGGGAGAGAATGGTTAACTGAGAAGAGAGGAGAAGCTTGTGGTTTTAATGGCAGGGCTTTTCCTTTGATGTGAGGATACTGATGTATCCTTTGGAAGGACTGGGGGTTGTTGCTGTCAGTAGTACCTTATTTTTAGTGTTTTTTAAATTTTCAGCTGGTACCACTCAAATGTGCTTCCCACGAATATGAAAAAATTAAGAGTTTATTTGAGCAAACGATGAAAAATTACTTCATCCACCAAGTGCAGAGGATCCAGAACCCAACACTTTGGCAAGTTTTTCAGTGGTTTGTATCTATTTTATTTCATTATCCTTATGGTAGCAGTAGACTGGTATTTCTTGATTTATTGTCCTCCACAGTTAGAAGTTGTGAAATCCAGCAGCCCAGCAGAGGTGAGACTGCCATGTATCTGTGTTCTCAGGTCTGGCTGGTCACGAGTTTCAGCACATGTTCCTACTGGGCACACATGTCAACGCACCCATATGCACAAAATGCGTGATTACACACAGAGCTGGCCACAAAAAGCCAACACAGATGGCACAGCACTCATGCGATCATAAATAGCACCAACGACCTCATCCTGTTCCCTCCTTCTGGCTGATGGAGATGAAAACCTGTTACTGGAACATACATACATGTATGGGTCCCTCTAGGAGCTGGTCTTAGATGCTCAGACTACTCCTGTGCTGGCCCCTGGGCTGTCTTGTCTCCAGCTGTGTTCTGCATAGCCATACAAGCATGCAAACGGACCTCTGTAGACTTCATTGTGTCTTTAGCAGCTGGCCTGGACCTCCTGGTCACTCTGGTAAGCAAACACAGACCTTCAGGTCTCTCCAGCATCTGGCTCAGATTTATGACTCTGAAACCTGGCTCCCAGGCCAGCCACCCTCCTCATTGGCTGTCCAGCCTTATAATGGATACTGGTTGCACACTGACACACCCCCTTGCTTTCTGCAGTTGCTGGTGCCGTGGACATGCAGCTCCTGTGGCCTAAGGTTCTACTCCAGTTGCTGCACCCACACCCCCATACACACATGCACGCGGACTGGAATGTCCATTGCCCAAGTAAGAGTTAGAAATGGAGTTTCATGAGAAGATAAGGGCAGACTGCACTGATCAGGTGCAGGGCATGGCCAGACAAGTCTACTGACCAGATGGTTGCCTCTATATACACAGCCCTTTTTACCCCATTATCCATTTATTTGTTCCTCCTTAAACCATCTTGATCCCTTCCTTCTCCCACCTACAGTTCTTCTGTTAAACATCCCATTATAAGCCCTGTGCAATGCCCAAGTGCTCTTCCCTTCTGTCCCATAACAAGTCCCATACTCTTGTAGGCAGTACCCTCCTTACACCTCTGAGTGGCTCTGGACACTTTCCATTGCTCACATGCTGGGTGTCCCCCCAAGTCCTTGGGGCTGAGTCTCTGCTGGGGCAGCCCTGGGAGGGGCTGGGGTTCCTCTCTCTGCAGTCAGGTTACTGGGGTTGTCTCTGGGCTCTTGTGTGTGTGTGGAAATGAGCCTTTTATCACATAACCTAACAGGCTGTGTGCTGGGGCTCTTGCTACTGTTATTTAAAAAGAAAGTTCTTTCCCTTCACCATGAGTAAGCTGTGGTACTCAGATTTATTTTGGGGGGTTTAGTCTCTTAGTCCCTCTTAAGGGGGACTTTTGATGTGATGAAGATGGAGTAGAGATTCTACAGTTTTCACTGTGGCTTCAAACAACTCAGTTGTGTAACCATATTTATGCATTCAGGATTTATACAACCTGGGTACTGACCAATTCCCAGTCAAGAGATGTTTGTCTCTTTACTGTCATGTGGTATGAAGTTGTGGGTGATGCAGTCCATAGCAATGCTGAGAACTTTTTGTTTTGCTGGAAGGAGCCAGCTGTGCAGCAGGGTGCCAACAGAAGTGTAAAGCAGACTGTAACCCCCGACAGAGGTTTGTGTCGCTGTTCCTCTGTGACCCAAAAGTAGGAGGACTTGAGTTGGGAAATTGTCCTTGTTTGAACCAGGGTAACATGTCATTAATTTATTTTTTTTTTTTTGGTCCCTAGGCAAAAGGACCAGATGAAGAAGAGAAATGAATTGAAATGGGTGGATGAGCGGCTCCTGTTCCATGGGACAGATCCATCCCACATACCTGCTATCTGTGAGCAGAACTTCGACTGGAGGATCTGTGGGACACATGGGACACTGTATGGAAAAGGTACAAGTGCAGAAGTGCGGGTTCAAGGGCTGTAGCATCATGGGCTACAGACATCAGCCAGGCTGGTGGGTGGGTGCAAGGTGACTGATTTTCCCCCAACTCCCACACTCCTGCCATCAGGGCACTCTCATCTGTGTGCATCTGCATTGCTGCAGGCAGCATCTGCAGCAGTCCCATTTTGGGAGGAGCTAAAAGCACCCCTCTTTGCCTCATGTGCCTGCTGTTCAGCAAAGCTCTTGGCCAGGAAGGACAGGGAGGTTGCTGGTGAAATGTGGCTAGAGTCTGCCACTGCTTTAAAATAATCTGATGTGGAAACTTCTGGCAAGGATGCCTGTAGAGCTACCTGGGGTTGTTGAATAACTGTCTGCCAAAGCACCGATAACCGTTGTTCAGTTGATGTATTGTCTTATCTGTGGCTTTTTCTGGTCTTTAGGAAGCTACTTTGCCAGAGACGCCAGCTATTCTCATGGCTATTGTTCCTCTCGCAGTGGTCGCCACAGCATGTTTGTGGCTCACGTTCTTGTTGGAGACTTTGTTCAGGGAAACCCCGAATACCTGCGCCCTCCATGCAGAGCTGGCAATTCAAACAGTCTTTACGACAGCTGTGTGGATGACCCAAGGGACCCTTCCATCTTTGTCATCTTTGAGAAGCACCAGATTTATCCTGCCTATATCTTGGAGTACAGCATGAACTCTCCCTGTGTGATCCTGTAATGAATGGCAGAATCTCGTTTGAATTTATTCTGAATAAATTACACTTTAGTACAGCTTTTTTTTAAATGTTTCTTCAGTTTTAGTAGTAGGTTTAGAATATTTTGTAATGCAGCAAAAAAAATCAGTCCCCTGAAGGATTTGGGAGCATATTTTTTGGTAGGTGCTATTGTTTAGCCAGCAGAAAGTGATAAGCTTTAACTGCTACCTTATGTCTGGGATGGGGATGTACCTTCCATGAGTACTGTCCTGTTTTAAGTTAGAACAGACTAATTCTGTTCAGTGATTGTATTTTTCGGCCAAGTCTCTTCTAAGTGATTGCACTTTCTGAAGTTAATGGCATGTATTTGCAGACAATGTCTGCTTCTAGTAATGGTAATGCTTGATGCTTATCGTTACTACCAAGGATTGCTATGCAGAAAAGTGCTTGCTTATACTTGTTTCTATAGAAACCAAGATTATGTCTGAATCTCGTGTACGTTGTTGGGTTGCCATAAAGTAAAAGGCCATGCCTGTGGGGAGGAGTGGATAGGAGAGGTGACCCTAAGCTGACCAACAAGATATTCCATCCCATATATGTTATATTCAGTATAAAGCTGAGGGATCATAGGATCATAGAATGGTAGGGGTTGGAAGTGACCTCTGGAGATTGTTGAATCCAACCCCCCTGCCAAAGCAGGATCACCCAGGGCAGGCCACACAGGAACTCGTCCAAGCAGGTTTTGAACGTCTCCTGGAAAGGAGACTCCACAATCTCTCTGGACATCCTCTTCCAATGCTCCATCACCATCACAGTAAAGAAGTTTCACCTCGTGTTGATGGGAGGGTCAATCTCTCTTCGTCAATGCCTCTGAGAACTCTGCCAGTTCTGCCTTTGATCCTGATCCATGAGTTCCTGAATCCAGGTCCTGAATCTGGTTCCCATCTGCTGCTGAGTCCAGCCTGGGACTTCCCCAGTGTCTGCTCAGTGGTGACGGTGATATAATTGTTGTAGGGGGTGTGGTGCGTTGGGGCAGGGTTGGGTTCCAATACTGGGTTTGTATTTATTTCATGTTATTGTTATTGTTTCATTAAAGCTGTTTTAGTTTTCCAGTCCATAACTTTCTCTCCCTTATTCCCTTCCTGTTTGGGATGGTAGAGGGGTTAATAGAGAGCATCTGTCATTTGTCTAGTGGCCAGCCCAGCCCCAATGCACACTACACTGATGTAATGACCCCTATTGCTTCTGCCACATGCTTTTCTCAATAGGGAAGGTGGTGTACAACAGTGAATTTGTTTCATGTGCTATCAGTACCACTGCATTGGAAAACTGCAAGTGATTCTGGGGAGCTGTTTGCCTAGGATTTGTCAGTTGTTATAGATCTGCATCCTGTGCTTTGCATAAACATGAATCTGAGCATTATTTGAACAAATGATAACAGAAAGTCTATTTTAAGCTGATAATTTTATCATTAGGTGGGATTGTATAGAGATCTTTTTTATTTTACAGGCAGTTGCCTGGCTGTGGCACCAAGTGGATGCTCTGCACGGGCAGCCTTCACCTCACAATAACCCTTCCCTTTCTGCCTTTGAGCTGCAAGCTTGTGAGGATGGGAAGGGACTGAATGATGACCATTTCCAGCTGTCACTCTGCTTTGCTCTTTTTGCTCTGTGGTTTCATCACTGTATTGGATGTTGCACGTGTAGGGCAAGATGGGGGCTGAGAGATGGAGGGTTTGAGAAGAGTTTTTCTGTTAGAGAAAATGCTCTGTAAAATGATGCCCTTGTACAAACCATCTTCTCCCTTTCTCCATCATAATAGACCAATAATTAGGGACACATCTGTTTCCAGCAAGATGGACTTTGGAGTGTGATAGTCAACCTCTTCAGGGGCAGGAAAAGGCAAGGGAGAGCCTACTGAGAGATTGTTGTTGGATTGTTGTTGGTCTGAAAAAGAGGAAAACAGAGAGGAGAGGTGAAAATATGCAGAGTTTGGAAGAAAATATTTTTTTCAGTAAATCAGAACTATTTCTGGCTCCAGGGAGAGTTCATACAACTTTTGGCAATTAGGATCCGGGTATTCTATTGAGTAGATCAGGCAGGGGTCCAGTGTGTGCTGCTATAAAGGTGTGCTGTGGTGTGAGATTGCTGAGGGGTAGCTCTGTGGGCCTTGTAGGGGTTGGAGTACCACATCTGAAACAGAAGTGCTCCCTGAGGAGCCCACATTATTTCAGGGTCACTCTCTGCAACTCTTGGTATGTGTCACTGCCAAAAGGAGCATTCAGCCTCCAAGTGGGTGTTACTGCTCTTCTCCCTGTGCTGGTACCAGTGACTGTACTGGGCTGGAGAGGATTGGATGCAGAGCATTCACCTACTTGAAAACTGACTAAGCCAAAACCCCCACAAACCCCAAAATATGGTGCTCAGAAAGAAAGGTTCCCAGCTCTACTTGTGCAAAAACACTGATAAAGAAGTGTGTGGTGGGGTGCTGCAGGACAGATGACTGGCATAAGATGATAATGAGCCTCTAGCCCAAACAAGGCTTTGAATTGTAACAGATTGGGGAATATTTTGGTCAGTGAGGCACTGAGAGCAGAGACCACTAGTAAAAATGAAAAACAAATTAATCTGTGAATATTTCTTAATGGAAATCTTGTCTGGTATTACAAATTTGCTGAAACTTCTTCCAAACCTGAACCTCCTGCTACCTTTGGAGTCCCTGGGTGCCTCCAAAGTACCAAGCAGAAAGCATTCCTTAGCACCCTTTTAGAGAAGAAATGCAACTCCACCAGCAACACGTGCACTTATTGGCAGGCACTAAGTGTGGATACACTCTGTTGTCTTTCAAATTATTTTTTTTTTCTCCCCTGAAAAAAGTGTTTGAAGAGCTACCTATCCTGTTGAGGAAGGTTTAAATGACTTCTTGACTCAGACACATGGAACTAACAGCTTCAGAGTCGCTGAGGTGATGGTTCAAAAGATCTGATGAGAAACACAGTGAGTAGCCAAACTGATTTCTGTGGCATTTGCTGCCTTCCCTGCCAGGCAGGCCAGTGCCAGCTGGGCAGGTGTCAGGGCTGGCTTGTCCTAGAGCCTCCACAGTTCGCTGAGCTCCTTCTGCACAAGGGTAAGGAGTGAGGCTGCCCTCAACATGAGATTAAATGATCACTTGGTAATTTGGCTAATTACTTCTCCACCTTTAGAACACGGTCCCTGTCAGGAGGGTGCTATAGGAGCATGGCATCTTTGTGGCCATGGGGAGGTTTTCTGGGAGTGTGACAGCTGCAGGAGACCAGCGGGAGAGGGCTTGTGCAAAGGTGCTAGCTCAAGTGATCTTTTCAATGTAACACACTTCTAATTGATTTTCTGGTAGTGCTCATGAGACTTCACAGTGTCCCTGGCTTTCATGCTGTTGGTTACATATTCATACACCTGCTTTAGGCTTTCTATTGGATAACACCTCAGAAAGTTTTCAGGCTTTCTTTTAATTTACTGTGGCACCAGTATTTCACTTTTCAGCATATTTAAGAATCCTTTTTAACAATTTTGACAGAATTTATTACAGGATGATTAAACTGTAGAAACTTAATGCTTGATTGAATATGCTGAATGGCATGTTATTTTCCAGAACATTTAAACTCCTAAAAATGAACCTGAGCCCCATAACCTGGCACAGCCACTGTATGAGTGCCAGGTGAAGAAAACACATATATTGTTTTTGGCATGGCCTGCTCAGCAATTGCATTATTTAACAAGACTGTTTCTGGATCAAGGGAGTAACAATTCTGAATCACTGTGTAGTTGTGGTAATGATGGAGGGCTGGGCTGGGGGGCAGGCAGGGTTCTCAGTTATGGGCTGCAGGAGACAGATCTGCAGGAATCAGAATTTTACAGCTCAGTGAACAACTTTTTTCTATTTTCTCCTGTTCTGTTGCAGTCCTGTTTCTTTCGATGAAACTATTGCCATGGTGTGTTGAGTCCTGGGCAGTATTCCCCAGAACGACTCAAACTGTCTTTCCAAGATTACTTTTATATCTAGCTTACAAATAGGAGCAATAAGAAAGGCTGACCTGGTTCTTACCCATCTGTTCTTAATAAGCTTAGAGTTTCCTTTCAGATACTTTACTGCAATGTCAGAGGACCCATTAATCAGTGTGCCAATGCTCAACCCATAAATACTTGGTAAGTGTCTACACATGATATCCCCACCACTGAAGAAAGCTGTGTCTTTACCCATTCCCAAGGAGGAACTTTATTTCACTGTGTGTTCTCTGAATCATTTTTCTTGGGCTATATTTTCTGCTTTGGTCTCCTTAATTATTTTTATTTCAATATGATTTTCCCCTTCCTGAGTCCAGGAGAGATCTTAGAAGTCACATAGGCTTCTGCTTTCTTTAACGCTTTTCACTCTTGCTTCTTGCAGACTCTGACTGTATTTTTCAGATAGTCCCTTTCATCTTTCAGTTTGTTTTGCTTTTGAAAGTTCTTGTAAGTTTATGATTTTTTTTCTTAACCTGTAGCATCCATCTCAAGCTGTGATCTGTTCTGTCCTGAAGGCCATCTGACCTTCATTTTTCGCTAAGCTCAAGCAGTTTCTTCTAAGGGTCTTTTCCACATCCTGTTTCCCCTTCAATCCTCATACAAGCTGATCTCATATATTAGTGATTACAAAACCTCTCCCTTTACATAACTTCTTTGAATGAAAGTCCTCACATCTATCATAATGTCTTTAAAAAATGCCTCACTTTGTTGTTGGTTTTTGTTTTTTTTTTTCACCAAGCAACTCAAATTCTTTACTAACACAATGCTTTCTCTACAGTTCTTTGGTATAGTCTGAAACATGTTTAGTTTCACTGCATGAAACTGTGGGCAACTAACCAACCCTAAACTTTGTCACAGCACTATCAAAAATATATTTTTCCCATCAGGACTTCCTCTAGCTGCTGCTATTTCTGTATAGTCTGAGTAACTGCATGGTATGTCCTTCTCGCTGGCTTTGCTTTTCCTTCACAGATCAAGCTCTGGATTTTTCTTCTCCACCCACCCTCTCTGCACCCTCCCTCAACTTCTAGTTCTACTTTCTCCTGTTAACATGTGGTGTCTAGGCAGTTTCCTGAATCTGAAACACAGCTAACAGGACTCCTAAGTAAAACAAAAGCTTCATTACATAGCTGCTGGGAAGGCTGTTAGCAGGACTCCTCTCTGCCTAAATGCTAACAGTTCAGACAAAAAAGAACAGAATCCTCTAAGGACACTGTAAATTCATGAGGATTGTGAAAGCTGTTGCTCATCACAGGAAGCAGCTCATCACAGTGGGCATCGTGCAGGACATGGACTTGGTAGCCAGGTGATCTATTCCCACGTCTTCTGAGGTTTTTCATGGGGAACCCAGGGGAACTCAGATATTGACGTCTACAGGTGATGCTTCAATAACAAACAAATAATACTGTTGCTATCTAGCCAGGGTCAGGCGTCTGCTCAGTGTGTCTACCACGTGCTGGCACACTCAGAGGGCAGAAAATGGCACATCTGGGTTCAAGCACAGGCCAAAAAGGAAACCAAAAACCCTTTAGGACTTGTTCTCTTCCCTGAGGATTTGGAAACCAGACAGTTTTTTGGTCTGTGAAACTATGACAATGGTCCAGGAATTCCTGCTGGGTTTGGGTTTCCCTCTGAAGACTACTGTTAAGCAACTTGCCAGAAGCTGCTCTCCCTCTCTCTCCCCCCTTCCCTTTTTTCCCCTTTCATATTTTTTTGAGACAGTTTTGCACTTTTGATCATGCCTGAGGCTCGCTCATTTGGCAGCATGGAAACCCACTGGTACCAGCTGGACAATTCCTTGCAGTGGATCATGTACAGGAAGCAGGTAAATTCCCCCAAATCCAGCTCCAGGTCCCAGCCACCAGTGGAGAAGGCCTGCTTTGAATGTTTGGGGTTTTGCAAGGACTGCCCGTCAGGTGGCAAACAGGATTCCTTCATAGTGCTGTAGCCTTGGCCAACCCTTGGAATGTCACTGATACTCTGAGAGGAGCTTCTGAGTGTCACCAGTAAGCACAGCACTCTGTCCCAGGAGCAGCTGAAATCTTTGTCAGGGCTGTTTTTTTTTTGCCTGTTCACATGCCCACGCATCCATTGCTATACATGATAGAATTTTGGGTGGACAGCAGGCAATGTCATGACTCACTGGAAAGCTGAAAAAGTTGCATTCAGAAAGCTGCTTCTCTAAAGTGCAGTGCAGCACTACTTTGTTTTCAATGTTATGCTAAACTTCTACACAGATCCTATAAAGAACATTAAAAGCCAATTGCCTTTAACAGACACTGTCATGACTTTAATTTCTGTAGCCTTCAACCTCATCTGCAGCCTTGGTGACATCTGCCCAGGTGGAGAAGGTGTTCCAGGCAGATCACGAAGGCACACTGAAATGTTGACCTCATTCACAGAAATATGAGAAAACTTTAAAGGTACTACACTTGCTTTTTTACGATTTATTTCATACAAGTGATGTGATGTGCTGCTAACTCTGTGGTGCAAGTTCTCTCCTGAACATGCCTCATGTAGTCCTATAACCCACAGAATGGTCTGTCTTAGCCAAAGGGGGCACACGTGTTTAAAAGCACTTAATAGAAAATAAATTGTGTAAATTGGGGAAGTAAGGGAGGTGCTTTTTGTGTCGGACTGGGACATATAAATATATAGAATTTCACATTCTTTTCTTTAACTTTGTGATTTAGTTGCTGGAGCTATTGGAGTCAGTCATGTATAGATTAGAAAAATAGTGTCATGGTATTCAACACACAGGAGAAAGTGGAAAAGTATTAGGAGGATAGTTTGAGACTAACATGTAGTACATGGCGCCATGAGCAGGGGAGGAGTTGTGAAAGAGGAAGCACTACGGAGAAGACCTGGATTTGCTGAGGCTGTGTAGGAGGAGAGCTGCCTGTGATTGTCCATCACCCCTGGGGGCTGCCCAACTGTGGTGCTCTTTGCTAAGAAGGACACTGTTGGGGTGACAGATGGATGTGAACAAAAAGGATAGGGGGATATTCAAAGAAAAAGAGATGACCTAAATTGTCTATAGGTATTATTTTAAGAACTCACATGCGTTTTTGAGGAGTGGGATTGTGACAGCTCAAAACTGGTTGTGTGATGGGATCAAAAGACGAGCGTTCTGGATGGACAAGAGGATGTGTTGGAGAGTCCTGCTGCAGTTCAAGTGAGAGCAGCACTGGACAAAATTACCTCACAGTGTGAGAATAACACAGAGAAGGTGGCCACAGGTAAGGTAAGGCATTGCATGGCTGTGTTAGCAATTTTTCATATTTGCTTCTATATAAGAATGGCTGAAGGGGGATATGCCAAAGCGTGCCAGCCTGGCTCCTGAATCCAGCAGCAGCAGCAGGCTGGATCCCTGGAGAAGAGGAGGGTGGTGGGGCAGCAGGTAGTGATACATTCCTCTCCTTCTCTGGAGACATTCAAAACCCATCTGGATGTGTTCCTGTGTGAGCTAATCTAGGTGATCCTGCTCTGGCAGGAGGGTTGGATTAGGTGATCTTTCGAGGTCCCTTCTGACCCCTAAAATTCTGTGATTCTGTGATGCTGAGGACAATAGAAAGTTACCAGTGTCCAAACAATGAGGCAGGAGCTAGCTGGAGGAGAGGTGTGAGGTGCTCAGTTCTCCCGTGCCATGTCCCTAGCTGAGGATACCAATCTACCTTTGGAGTTCTGATGGGGAGAGGTCTGCAGTAGCTTGGAGAAGTGAGATCCCTAGGTCTGTTCTTGCCACTCCAGCACTGGGATAGGTCTGGCTGGCTTCGAGCCCCGGGGAAGGCTTGTTGGCCACTGCAGGCCCCAGGCACAGTACTGGGATTGCCCCTGGGGTGCTGTGTACTTACAGCAGACAGGGGGTTGTGGGGTGCTGAGTAGTGTGTTGCACCATATCTTGGCCACTCTGTCATGAGGTGATGTGATTCAGGTGACCAGCCACAAACATCATGCTGTTTACTGTCTCTCTTCTCCTTTGTCTTAAGTACCATGAAGAATGTGTTTTGCTTTCTGGACCTCTTGGGGTGAGGAGAGGCAGAACTGGAAGTGTCCTCTCACATGTGACCTGCCTAGGCTGGTGATGGGAAGGCTGCAATACCTGCACGGACAGGAGGAGGTGAATGCAGAGCTTGGAAGGGGTGAAAAAAGGTTTCTGATTCCCATAGCTACCAGGCACTTATTTGCTTCTTCCTCCCACCTCTACATCTTTCTTCTTGGTCTGTCATGTGTTGGCGCTCACCCATGGTCAATGAGGAAAACCACTGGTGCTGGCTGGATGACTCTAACCAGAAGCAGGCCGGCCACACCTTGAGGGCTGTAATTTCTTTTGCCCTGCAGAAGCAGTGCCTTTCACACACCCTGGGTCTTACTCAGTGCCTCTCCCCATGGTGCACATGCATTTTGATGTATTCAGCAGCATTTCATAATTCCACTTATATCACTGAGGTCAAGGTCTGAATGCTGTTTATCTTCTTGGCCAAACCAGAGCCTTTCAAAATTGCTTTAATCTGAACAATTCTTATGCTGTGTACATGTGTCTGTGAGGAGAGTCCTCTGTTCTTTTGGAAATCCTAACAACTCACTGCAGAAGAGAGAGACAGATACCCCACATGCTGACAAGGACCAATAGTAGAACATGAACATGACCATTTTGAGAGCCATGGTGGTGTTCTCCAATCCTATGTGGGAGGGTTGAGCTGGTGACAAGTAGTACAGACCCCAGAGATGGATGGGATGCTAGGGATACACCACCCCATCAGACCTTTTCTGTCCATGCTGTAATGGGATGGAGCAGTGTCCAGCAAACAGCTTCTGGCAGGAGGTAGAGTATAGGGCTGGGGTGCACTGGGAAACTCCAAGTTATAGACAATTACTCCTGGTTAGCAAATAAACTGCTACACTACTCTGCAGGCCCTTTAAGCCAGGTGAAATATCTGGTTGCTGGGATGTCTAATGCGGGTGGAGTGTGACTGGTGCTGCAAAGCAGCACGTCCTGGGAGAGGGCTTGCGGACAGGGGGAGAAGGGGGGTGGTAAATTCTTTGCGGAANGGAGAGCTGCGGGTGGTCGTGGTGAGGTGCGGGGCTGAGGGAGGACTGGGAGGTACCGCACGAGTCCAGCGTGGGCGTTAGCAGCCCGAAGGACCTGCTGGGACCTGTTCTTCATGGGCATCTGCTCCACAACCAGGTTAGTT